>CAWTZC010002528.1:950000-1295000 GCA_963919715.1 Microtus obscurus | reverse complement strand
CCCCATGAGGTCCAATCTGTAGCTGTTCACATCCCTTCCTCCTCCTCCTCCTCCTCTCCCTCCTCCCCTTCCTCCTCTCCCTCCTCCTCCTCCTCTCCCTCCTCCTCTCCCTCCTCCTCCCCCTCCTTCCCCCTCCCCCTCCTTCCCCCTCCCCCTCCTCCCCCTCCTCCTCCTCCCCCTCCTCTCCTCCCCTCTCCCTCCTCCTCCTCCCCCTCCCCCTCCTCTCCCTTCTCCTCCTCCTACTTCTCCTCCTCCCCCTCCTCCCCTTCTTCCTCCCCCTCCTCCTCTTCCCCCTCCTCCTCCACCTCCTCCTCTCCCTCCTCCTCCTCTCCCTCCTCCTCCTCTTCCTCCTCCCCCTCCTCCTCCTCCTTCTCCTCCTCCTCCCCCTCCTCCTCCCCCTCCTCCTCCTCCTCTCCCTCCTCCTCTCCCTCCTCCTCCCCCTCCTCCTCCCCCTCCTCCTCCCCCTCCTCCTCCCCCTCCTCCCCCCTCCCCCTCCTCCCCCTCCTCCTCCTCCCCCTCCTACTCCTCCCCTCTCCCTCCTCCTCCTCCCCCTCCCCCTCCTCTCCCTTCTCCTCCTCCTACTTCTCCTCCTCCCCCTCCTCCCCTTCTTCCTCCCCCTCCTCCTCTTCCCCCTCCTCCTCCACCTCCTCCTCTCCCTCCTCCTCCTCTCCCTCCTCCTCCTCTTCCTCCTCTTCCTCCTCTCCCTCCTTCTCCCCCCTCCTCCTCCCCCTCCTCCTCTTCCTCTCTCTCTCTGCCACACGTTTCCATTTTTGCCCCATGGAACTTGCTAGTTTTCTCACTTCTGACATTTCCTTGTACATAAGTATATGTGTTTGTGTGTTCATGAATGTGAATGTGTGTGGCTATCTGTGTGTGTGTGCGTGTGTGCGTACATGTGTGTGCGTGTAGGCCAGACCTCAGGTGTGTGCCACCTTGTTTGTTGAGACAGGTCAACTCCTTGGCTTGGAGCTCTTGGACTGGGCAAGGCTGGCCAACCAGCAAGCCTCCATGATCTACCCATCTCTAGTTTCCCAGCACTAGGTTACAAGTGTAACTTACCACCATTAGCTTTTGTATGTGGGGTCTGGCAATTGGACTTGGGAACTCATTCTGGGGCTATTTCTCTAGCTCTTAGTTTTTTTTCTTCTTCTTTTTCAATTGAAAATAGTGTTTTTTTATATACTATGATCTGATTATGGTTTCCCCTCCCCAATGCCTCCCAGATTACAACCTCCCCATCCACCCAAATCTTCACCTCTTTTTTTCCTATCCCATCAGGATACACACTAATAATAAAATAATATAAAGTAAAAGCAAACACACCGTATTAGGACAAAACAAACAGAAAAAATAGAGCTAAGGGAAAAAAGCTCCAGAAACATATACAGACACTGAGATACACACATTTTACACAGAGAAAACCAAAATCAGAAACCATGATATATAAGCAACAGTTCTGTAAGGTTGAAAAAATAAAGTGCCCAGACAAAGCACTGTGAGAAAAAATCCTCCAGAAGCCCCATTGAGTTTGTTTGTGTTAGCTGTTTACCACTGGGCCGAGGCCCTGCCCCTAAGTGTTGTTTCTCTACTTAGTGAGACTTCGTTGGAGAAAACTAATTTTTATTTTGTGAGCAGTTATCAATTGGAAATAGCTTCTGGGTTGGAGATGGAATCTAGCCCCTATTTCTGGTGTTTCTTACTTTGTTTTAATCTCCTTGAGGGAAAGACATTGGAAATAGGATGATAGGAAACGAAAGTCAGGAGATGCACTATTGTATGTTATGTATATTGCTTGTTAGGTGGGACACACCACTGTGGATTCTATTTTCTGTGTATCCATGTGTGTAATGTTGGTTTAGAGACTGAAGAGCAGCATGGAATTTTGAGAATCTTGTTCTTCTGGAGAGATATAAATAGACTCTGGATTTGAGTTTTACCCTTATATGAGATTCACAGTATCTTTTAATTTCTTAAATTTATTTTTAGACATAACCCTTTTATGCTACCCAGGCTGACCTCCAGCTTTTGGATTCAAACAACCCCCTTCAGCTTCCTAGGTAGCTGCTCTTCGCGGGTGTGCAATCCCCCCCCAGCTTCTTAGGTAGCTCTCTTCGCAGGTGTGCATGCTGCTCAGCACCGGCTGCAGCACTGCTCGCTTGTTGTTGTTTTTCAAAACAAGTGGTCATGTAGCCCAGGCTGGCCTCAAACCTACCACGTGGCGGAGGTTGAACTGGTGAGCCTCCTGCCTCCACCTCCCGGTGCTGGATTATAGCAGAGTATGGACCACTGCTCCTGGCTCGCTACATAGCTTTTAAAAGCACCGAATCTCCTTAGATCTCAAAGTACCTGTTTACAAACCTATTCTGTGCCCGCTACCACTATTTTGAAGTGAACCTTTGCTCTCACAATGGAACTGGGAAGGAAGCTGTCATCGTCAATACACTTGGTGGTTTTAAAGTCACTTCAGCTCCGAGAACCATGATTTCTCAAGCATTTTTGCAAGCTAAGCGAGCAATGCCCTAGAGATTTTGTAGCCAAGAAACCTGAAATGCAGAGAATTTAATGTGTGGAGCCAGTACTTAGCAGCAAATCAGGAAAAAAGAAATCTTGAATTTAAGGAAAATATCTTGAAATTGGCTTTAAACTTCCTGTGTTGGGAACAGTTATAAAAATAACATGAGAAAAACTCGAATTAGAGTTGAGGAAGTATTTAAAGGAGTTTATAAATTTGATATTTAAAAGCCAGTATTTCATAGATACTACCACATGAGAGTAGTAATAAAGAACAATGTGGGTTTTAGTTTTAACAATTTGCTTCTTGATCTCTTATAATTAAAATTTATTTAAAAACAAACTTTTATGGTTTAGTGTAAGAATAATAAGAAGGAAATCAGCAGAAGGCCAACTACTAAGCCTGCTTTGCTCACACTCAGATTTGTAGTGGTACACTGGCTCCCGTTTACTCTGTTCACACTCAGATTTATGGTGCACACTGGCTCCCGTTTACTCTGTTCACACTCAGATTTTTGGTGACACACTGGCTCCTGTTTACTTTGTTCACACTCAGATTTATGGAGGCACACTGGCTACTGTTTACTTTGTTCACACTCAGATTTATGGAGGCACACTGGCTACCGTTTACTCTGTTCACACTCAGATTTATGGAGGCACACTGGCTACCGTTTACTCTGTTCACACTCAGATTTATGGAGGCACACTGGCTACCGTTTACTCTGTTCACACTCAGATTTATGGAGGCACACTGGCTACCGTTTACTCTGTTCACACTCAGATTTATGGTGGCACACTGGCTACCGTTTACTCTGTTCACACTCAGATTTATGGTGGCACACTGGCTCCCGTTTACTCTGTTCACACTCAGATTTATGGTGGCACACTGGCTACCGTTTACTCTGTTCACACTCAGATTTATGGAGGCACACTGGCTACCGTTTACTCTGTTCACACTCAGATTTATGGAGGCACACTGGCTACCGTTTACTCTGTTCACACTCAGATTTTTGGTGGCACACTGGCTCCTGTTTACTTTGTTCACACTCAGATTTATAGTGCACACTGGCTACCGTTTACTCTGTTCACACTCAGATTTATGGTGGCACACTGGCTCCCGTTTACTCTGTTCACACTCAGATTTATGGAGGCACACTGGCTACCGTTTACTCTGTTCACACTCAGATTTATGGAGGCACACTGGCTACCGTTTACTCTGTTCACACTCAGATTTATGGAGGCACACTGGCTACCGTTTACTCTGTTCACACTCAGATTTATGGTGGCACACTGGCTACCGTTTACTTTGTTCACACTCAGATTTATGGAGGCACACTGGCTACTGTTTACTTTGTTCACACTCAGATTTATGGAGGCACACTGGCTACCGTTTACTCTGTTCACACTCAGATGTATGGTGGCACACTGGCTACTGTTCACTTTTGGAAAGAATGAGGAGCCTCAGAGACAGAGCGAGTGGTTCCCAGGAGAATTCTAAGTTGTGTGTGTTATGACTGGAAGGTGGCTTTGTGATAAAATCACATGTACACAGCTCAGATTTCTGGGTCTTAACAACACATAAGATAAATTTCAAGGACAGTAGGGATCCTGTTCAGTCCAGAAACTGATAGAGAACTCACGCACTGTGTTGTGACAAATGAGAAGGCCAGTAGGGGATGGGAGCACTGACCAGAATAGGGAGTCTGCCCTAGTATTTCCTCGAGCAGTGGGTCAGACCCACAAAGCCATGCACAAACGCAGTCTATTAAAACCCAGCCTGCCAGCCCTCAGCTGTCTCTAATGATGTCTAGACTGCAGGCATACAGTTCTGCACCCTTGCAATCTACAGTTTCCAACACCAGACTGTTTCGGTCTTATGAAAAAAAAATGGATTTAAGATCAGATGGCTTCTAATCACGACTTCCTGGCTAAGTGGCTTCCTGTGAGTCACTTGAGCTCTTTGGGCCTTGCTCACCTTCTGTAAGAGGAATGATAACACTAATATCTCACATGACTGTCACTTGGTTCACTGAGATACTGGATCTTGCAGAAATGCTTTGTAGATTCCAGAGTTCAGTAGATACAGTGGGTACTATTAATATGTAATTCCATTGTCAATCCTTACTAGGTGCACTGACCCTTCCTGGTGCAGCTGCCTTTTGCCCTGGGATCTAACTCAAAACTGAAAGACCTATCTTGCCACAGTGACTACTTCATGGCCATGTGACCCATGCATTCTTGTAGTCTCTGCACTCCGTTCAATGCTCTGCTCTCAGCTGGACCCCCTTAGTTATGTTTGAACTCTTCAAATTAACCAGCGACTTCCTTCCTTTCTACGTTACAACTCAGTGTTGATTTATTTTCTTTAGAATTTGCTTTATTCCTTCTCATGTCTGTGCACTGAATGAATATACATTTTTATTAAAAACTACATGCATGTACATATTATCTAGATGAAGTACGATGTGAAATACTGAGTGCCTATTAGAATCATTGTCCCCTCTAGACCAGCTAGAGTCTCAAAAAAATAGTATAGATCCGCAATACAAAAACTTGGCACATTGTGGGTGGTCATTAGCAGTGGGTGTTCACTAGCAGTGGGTGGTCACTAGCAGTGTGAACTGTAGCATGTCCATGCTAAGAGGAAAACTACAGAACTTAACTGTTCACTGCAAGGAATCTTCTTTGGTGTTGACATAACTACCCGGTGATTCATTTCATTATTCTGGTTTGTGTTACTGTGATGGTCTGAAAGAAAATGGCCCCCGTAAGGAGTGGCACTATTAGGAGGTGTGGCTAGGTTAAAGTAGGTGTGGCCATGTAGGAGGAAGTGTGAAAGTTATAAAATTAGATCTTAAATGACAAGTAAGGTGGGTTTTCCTCAGAAGGAATCCAGTCATATGTTTGACAGGGATGGACATCCCTGCATAAAGAAAGTACATATTAAGTACTCTGTTGCTTCACAGAAATTTGCCTGAAAATTCGCATCTTAAGACATTTATCTTTTGCATGGTTTCTGAAGGCCAGTGATCTGGGAGCAGCTTAACAAAGTGTTCTGGCTAAGAGACTCCGATGAAATTGTAGCAAAGCTCTTGGTTGGGCTAATGAGCCACTCAAGTGTCCTTAAGTTACGGCACTGACTACAGTCAGGCTAGGTGGCCCGGAAAGAAAGGATGACAGAGGCCACAAGAAGTAGTACCTTATGACTAAATTTTCAGAGAGACAAGCTCTCACGCCTACTGTACGCTGTTCATCACACACACCCCACTCACTCATCTAGCACGAGAGGGGCCCACATGAGGGTATAAATACCACAACTACAGAGCCACTGACCTTTTGTAAGCTGGCCCTCACAGTTATGTAGCGCCAGTTCATTCCTGATTTCTACCTGAATCCTGATACAAATGGGAGACAATGCCAAAGTTTGGTTTCTTGGTAGCAATCAGAAGACATGGAAAGCCGATTCAAGGTACTCTTCAAGTCCAGTCAATGCATCTTTAATGGATACTGAATTGGGGACTGTGAACGCTAATATTGATTGTCAACTTGAGAGAAACTAGAATCACCTAGGAGACAACATTTAGGCCATGTTTGTGAGCGAGTTTTTACATTATACTGACAGAGATAGAAAGAACCACCCTAAATCAGGAGGCATAATTCCTTGGGCTGGGGTCACAGACTGAAGACAAAAGAAAGAAAAAAGCGGGCTGGGCATCTCCATCAGCACCCATCTCTGTTTCCCTACAGCATCTCGCTTTCCAGCGTGACCAGCCACCTCTCACTTCTCCCGCTCTGCCCTCCCCGCCAGAATGGACTATACCCTCAAAGAGTAATAAATGAACAGTTCAGAACAAGCCTTTCCTTCCTTCAAGGTTTTGGACAAGTATTTTGTCACAGCAATAAGAAAAGCAACACAGGGGTTTTGTCTTACCCCAGCCCTGAAAGAACAGACAGCTGTCTACAAACATGGGAGCCAGTCAGCGGCTTCACAACCCTCATCGCTGTGTTAACCATTGGCTGTTGGAGGAAACAACACCGCGGAAGGTCTAACCAAGCAGTTCAAAGTGAAGTTTAGACTAAATCCCACATGGATTATGGCTTTGGGCTGGTTTGCAAACCTTCCCAGAGGGATGGGGGCTAGGCCATGAGCAACTAAATACAGACATGATGTGGGGATGCGGGGCCATGGGAGAGAAACTCTGAGTGCGGCTGGCAGGGATAGGAGCCGATACAGAAATGTGGTGAGCTTGAAGGAGGCTGGTTTCTATGCCAAGGGCAAAGGGTAAAGGTTGTTTTAATCAGGAAGATGGAGCAGAGTTGGAAGCACGGACTTGTAGCAGACATGAACAATGTATGGCACATTTGCAGGGTCCCGCCCCTATACACACTCACAAGTGACTGGGAAGAGGGAGTGTGAGAGTTATTCGTGTGAATCGCCTTTGAACTGCGGGGCTTTTGCAGCTGAAGCTCACAGTCTTTCCACCACGCTCCTTCATCAGCACTGTGATTCTTAGGCTTGCTTAGTTGGAAGCTGTGAAAACAAGGCAGGATTCCCCAGTGACTCTGTGTGTGGGGGGGGGGGGGGGGTGCAGGCCAACTTTGTGGAATCAGAAAGCCAAGCGACTTCCCCCCTTTCTGTACACAATGGCAGAAGGCAGACTTTGACCCTTGTAAGAGAACAGCTGGCCACACGCCCCACCCTGTCCTGTCTAAAGATGCACCCAATGGAGATCTGCCTTAAGTGTGAAGATAATTTCTCTTGTGGTGGTAAGAGTGACAGTCTACAGAAGTGATGACAGCCACGCTGACAAAAAGGCTAAGGGAGGGATGAGGCCAACTGCGCAGAAAGAAAACGGAAAGGCTTTTGGCACGTATGGAGTATTGTGTAGAGGAGTCTGGACAGCTGGGTCCAAATTCTGCCCTGCTGTTGCTGTAACTGCACTGGTAAATTATCACGTGTTGTTTGAGACCACTTAGAACCAAGCATGTTTGTCTCAAATTGCCCTTCCAGGCCCCTTGGCTGTGGATGGAATGAACTCCCAACTCTGTGACAAAGGGCAACATAGCAAAACAGCCCAGGTGTAAAAACACCGTGCCCTTGAGAACAGCAAGAGGTTGCTGTCATTTGTTCCATGATATAAGGTGCCTGCAGTGGTCAAGCAGAGAGCACTGCCATGGAGGCCCAGCCACGGGCGAAAGCTTAATCAGGAACTCAGTGACTGACTCAGCCTTCCCCAGTGGGTTTCTGCAGAACGTTTGTGAGCCCCTGATCCAATGACAGTGCCTCTGTTGGGATATATTGTTTAGCTCTGGGACCCTCAGGCAGAGGCTCCAGTTGTGTTTCGGTTCCCAGCAGCTCCCTCGTTAGTGTCTGCAGGTTGAAGAGTCTGTTTTTCTGTTGTTTGTCTTTTGACTATTTCCTCCTGATGGATGTCTACTTAGTAAACTCACTCCTTAAAAACTGAGAGCACGTATAGCCATACTGATGAATATCTTGCATATCACCATAGAAACTTCATCTGGCGATGGATGGAGATAGAGACAGAGACCCACACTGGAGCACTGGACTGAGCTCCCAAAGTCCCAATGAGGAACAGAAGGAGGGAGAATATGAGCAAAGAAGTCAGGACCACAAGGGGTGCGCCCACCCGTGGAGACAGTGGGGCTGATTCTTTGGGAGCTCACCAAGGCCAGCTGGACTGTGACTGAAAAAGCATGGGATAAAACCGGACTCTCTGAATTTGGCGGACAATGAGGGCTGCTGAGAAGCCAAGGACCATGGCACCGGGTTTTGATCCTACTTCATGTTCTGGCTTTGTGGGAGCCTATCCAGTTTGGATGTTCACCTTCCTAGACCAGGATCGAGGGGGGAGGACTTTGGACTTTCCACAGGGCAGGGAACCCTGACTGCTCTTCAGGCTGGAGAGGGAGGGGGAGGAGTGAAAAAAAAAACTGAGAGCACGGTGACTGCAGAAGAGGTAGAGGTGTGTTAGAGCCAGGCATGCCAGCCCCGCTCCGCATTGGTTCAACGGTGGCAATGCCCGGATACCAGCCACACTCCGCATTGGTACAACCGTGGTGATGCCCTGATACCAACCCAGCTCTGCTTTGGTACAACCGTGGCGATGCCCGTGTCATTGTATTCATCCCTGCTGTGCATAGCACATAGTAGGTGGTCTATAAACTATAGCATGATAGCCAGGAGTCTCCAAGGGAGGAAAACCAACAATAAAAACTGTATGAGTTCACTGACATAGTCAGAGGGTGAGTCACCCCACAGTGGCCATCTTGTAGGCTGGAGGATTAGGAAACTCAGTACAGCTTTGTGCAAGGAGCTGGACGCATCAGAAAGGGAGGGACCAACAGTGCAGCCCAGCCCGAGGCTAAAAGGCTGGACCACACCTCGGGAGTCACTGGGATGAACCCACACTCAAAGCTGACGGGTTTGGAGTCTCAGGTCCACAATGACTGCAGTAAAAACCACGCCTTCTTTGCTAATGCTGGATCTGTGCACTGTGAACTCCCTCATTCCATTTATGGTCCTGTCTGGGATTCCAGACATCAGGCAGTGTTGTCTGTCCTCATGCGTTTTCCTTACCCATGTACCATTGGTCTTTGGAAACAACTACACAGGTATATCCCAAACTCAGCTTTGACACCTGCTCTTTTATTGGGCTGAATATTTTCCAAGAGAAGATTTCTGCAGATTATGAGCATATTCCGCTTAGCCGAAGAAGATACCTTTGCATTCTCAGATGCCCAGGGATGGTGAGAAAGAATCATTCAGACGGAAGTTCTCCTATTACACTATAGACACTTGGGCAAGAGAAGCAGCTCTAGTAGGCAACTGTCATAAATATTCCCCAGAGCTGCAGAAATACAGAGAGAATCAAGAGCAATCAAAATATTCTTATCTTCCATACAGAGTGATGGAAGGCTGGAGGAAAAAACGGGACAGATGATCGTGTGTTGGGACGTGGTGCAGGCATGGGGAGAGCTGAAGCCAGGACAGATGATCCGACGAAGACTCTTTCTGAAAAATACGTGCCGTGCCCTTTATCATCGGGGCTCATTTTAAGTTGTGTGCCAGTGTCACAAAGGAGAGCAAAACCAAGCATTCTAAACCCAGCCTGATGCTCCTCCCATGCCACCATGGGGCTCTGGACACAGTGCCAGGTGTCTTTCCTGACAGTTTCTGCTTATTCGGATTCCAGCAGTGTCACAGCCTGCACAGGTGTTGGGGAACTAAAGAGGACCCTAGGGAATGTGGAAAGAACAGACAAAGTTGTGACGTACTGTGTATTATTTGACATGGGCTGGGCCATGTCAAGGACCCCAATGCCTCAGACCCATGAGAGCGGCACGCCTTCCTCTAGCATGAAGCTCAGAGGGATGCCAAAGTGCTCCTTCGTCTGAGTGTAAATGTCGGTAGTGTGTACAAAAGCTAGCAACTGCAGATTCCTCCTCGTGGATAACTGCGTCCTGAGACCACTTGCCTCCAGAGATTTCCTAGCAAGACTAGCTGAGTCTTCCCTGCTAGTGCAGCATGTAATAAAATGCTCAAGTTCTGGGTTGTTGTGTAGTGAGCACAGGCCACCAGATTCGCGCTTTTCTGCATGTGTCTGTGTGTCTGTCCCTTTTTCATATTTTTGTCACCCCAGTCAGGTCATGCTGGTCACCATGTACAAGTCTTGTTTCTGGTGGGAGAGAGTAAATTAATTAAAATCTTTTCATGCATTTGCTAACCACATCTCTACATAGAAAGAGCCATCAATTAGAATCTGAGACTTGGCTCAGTGTATAGCCTGCCTGGGGCCAGGAGAGAGACCCAGCCTCCAGGAGAACAGCTCTGGAGCCAAGAGCTTCCAAACGAAAGGGCAGTTGAGCTGCAAAGTTCTGTGGAGGTTGCCTGTAGAGACAAGACAGGGCTTGCATGGGTGTCTGGGATTACACTGGGACGAGAGGGGAGCAGTCTGCCAAAAGGAACCATAAATAACCTGGCTTGGAAAGGAGTTTTTTTTTGTTTGTTTGTTTGATTGTTTTTAGTAAAATATGTTGATGTGTAGATAAAGAGAGAGAGAGAGACAGACAGAGAGAGAGAAATACTACCTAAATGATGGAGACAAATATAGAAAACTATATGATTCCTGGGTAGAATGGTGTCTTAGTCAGGGTTAGTACTGTTGGGTTGAAATACCCTGACCAAAGCATCTTGGGGAGGAAAGGGTTTATTCAGCTTACACCTCCACATCACAGTTCATTATCAAATGAAGTCAGGACAGGAACTCAAGCAGGTCAGTAACCTGAAGGCAGGAACTGATGCAGAGGCCATGGAAGGGTGCTGCTTTCTGCCTTGCCCCTTGGCTTGCTCAGCCTGCTTTCTTATAGAACCCAGGACCAGCAGCCCAGGGATGACACCAGTGACCATGGGCTGGGCCCTCCCACATCAATCAGTAATTAAGAAAATGCCTTACACCCGGATCTTATGGAGACATTTTCTCAAGTGAGGCTCCCTCTTCTCTGACGAACAGCTTAAGTCAAGCCAACATAAAATTAGCCAGTACAATGGGTTATAATTAGTTTAAAAATAATTTTTTGCAGTCTTGTCTGTGTGTTTTGGCTTAAACCAAAGATAAAAAACGCATACTTTGTGCTATAAGATAGTCTTAGCACTACTTAGTACGTATTAATCAAAACTTGCTTTCTACATTAAAGAATGTACATTGATATGGAAACTTCCCCCCCCCCCCACAAATTATAAGAGGATATGATGTGGGTACTGAAGGCACCGTCTTCACCACGGTCATCAATCCTCCAGGGTCTTGTTGTGTGGAGACTCATGGTTTAGAATCATCCTCTGTACTGTTCATGTTAGGGACCATCCCAGGAGAGGGTCTTAAGGAGAGGCCTATGGCCTAAGATCCTGAACAGTATGTATTCAATTTTCTTCAAGAATCATGGATATGCCACCTGCTTTAGGGTTATTATAAGCTGTGTTTTAACAAAGCTATAGAAAGGGAAGACTAAGAAACCAACCCCTTCTCTCACTGCAAACAAGACACCAGAGAAGTCAGCCCACAACATCGCTGTCTAGGACAGCGTCCTTTATCTGAATGTGTTAATCACTCTCTCGCCGCTTCCCCTGGCCCTATCAGAGCAATGTGGTCGTCACGATGCCCAGATGCTTTGGACAGATTTCCTCATATCTCTGTACTTTATACCCAAAGATAAGGTCTCAGCAGTTCTTTTAAAAAATATTTTCAATCCAAAATTCATTATCTCATAAGTGCTAATCACTTCCAAAATATATAAAAGGAGAATACATGGGTATTGCATTTAGATAAAAAGGGCAATTGCAGAAAAAAAATTCAAGAGCTACCTTAGAAGTTGGAGGAACAACAAGAAAATAATGTATATTAATTTAGAGAACATGTGTAGCTTACCTATAAGAAATTTCAAACATTCCTTCTCAATACAAGGACATATATTCTTAATACCTCTGCTCTTGGTTTGTGAATGTGAATTTGGAGAGGTAGAAATCCATGTGAACTGGATTCTCCCTGGGGTCTGTGTGGGAGAAGGTGTATAAAATGATTAAATCAGAGGGGAATTCTTTGGGGACATTGGCAATTAGTAACGTTTCGTGCCAGAGGCACCAGCTGCTTCTATAGAGTATTGTCTTCCAGAGTACACAACTTCCCTCCTTTGCCACCCAGAAAGTGGATTTTTTAATAAAACCAGGCTGGTTTTTCATACACGAAAAGACATGTTTGTCTTTAAGGCAGTCTTGTTTTTTGTTTCTCTCTGCTTAGGTCTGTGACTAAATGCTGGCCGACAATAAATAAGCAGAAATTTGGGAGCCTCTGACATAGTCATGGATGTCCATGAGTCCACTCTGTCTTCACCATCAACACTTTGAGGACCAGAATATGGTTACACAAGGGACGGTAGAAGACCCAGACCCAAGCTAGACCCTTGAGGAGTTTGGGAAATTGCTGCAACAGTGCTGGCCACATACAACACCTGGTTTCACTTAACTAAGAGAAAAACTCATGTCTACCTTGGTCAAAACAAAACCACTTTTATTTTTAACTTGCTTTCACTAGTAGTTAAGCTAGATAAAGGGCAAGGTTCAGTGTTTTAATTTTTTAAAAAAATGTACAACCAACAAAAAAGAAAGAGACTCCCCATAGGCAGATGGAAGAGTGCAGAGTCTGAATGTAGCCCTATTACAGGGACCCCAAAGCAGTTTCTGGATCTATGTTATTGGGTGACTAGGGTCACTCAGAGCTCCTTGGGGGCCATACTACTTCTGATAGTTATTAAGTGTAACAGAGTCTGATGTCATCGGCCCCTTTTGGTTTTTGTAAAAGCAGTGGAGCATTTCATAGAATTAAAATGGCTCTGTCTTTTGGGACAGTCATTCCTGAGAGGGAAAAGGAAGATGTACACGATTATAAAGATTATAAATATGATAAAGATGAGGATGGGAGTGTCTGGGAGCCAGCTTAGATTTAAATAAGCCCCACAAGGCTGTCATAGCTATAGAGAACTCTAGCTCAGGACAAGTTTTGCTTTCTCTCCTGCTGAGAACTGCATTTGCATGAGCGGAGTCTAGAAAGGTTCTGACATAGTCCTCAGAGTTGTTTACTTCGAGGAACTGTAGTTGACATCTTGCCTGTCACTGAAAGCCTTCCTTGTTCTTTGCTTCGTTTATCATGGGAAGCACCAAACCATGGCTTGTAGGCTCAGCCATAGCTTGAGGGATCAAGATACAATTTATGTTTCTAAATGGTTCAAATATTAAGAGAAGAATAACCATTTGTGACAAGAAAATTATATGTAACTAACAACTCAATGTCTATAAATAATTTGAAATTTGATACAAAAGTTGCTACTCATGGAAACATTGTATATGACTGTCTTCACAATACAGGGCAAAGTTAAGTCTAACACAACATGTGTGACGCTGAAGCCTCAGGTGGCAACTTCCTAGCTCTTATAGAAAAAATTTACCAACCTCACATCCAGTGTAATGCATATAGGTCTTCAAATTCAGAAATATAATCCTGAAATTGGAGAGCTCAAAGAATATTTAGTAAGCTTATTGTCTCCAACATATACTGGGAGTCTTGTGAAGAGACACTGAGACCATGGCAACTCTGGTAAAGAGTTAAACTGTAAAGCATTGAATTGTTCTGGCTTACAGTTTCAGAGGTTCAGTCCATTTTCATCATGGTGGGGAGTGTGGAGGCATGCAAGCAGACATGGTGCTGGAGATTGGAGTCCTACATCTTGACTCAGAGGCAACAAACAGGAAGTCAACTGACTGTCACACAGACTGAAGCTTGAGGAAAGAGACCCCAAAGCTTACCCCACAGTGACACACTTCTTCCAATAGGACCACACCTATTCTAATAAGGCCACACCTTCTTAGAGTGCCAATCCCTTTGGGGGCTATTTTTTTTCGAACCACTACACCTAGCCAAAGCCAGTAGTCTCTCTCTCTCTCTCTCTCTCTCTCTCTCTCTCTCTCTCTCTCTCTCTTTCGCAAACTACTACCATTCGTAGATAGCCATTTGCCAATATCTAAATATTGCAATAGTAAACTCTACTGTTTACTCTGAAGACTTCCTTTCAAATGCTGTACTTCAGTATCACTTTTACTCAAATGCTGACCCATGCTTGGAAATACTTAATTACTTGACATATTCTTGTCACTTGTTGAATGACAAGATTCCTTTAAGTACTTTTACAGGCAGTTTATAGAATACCACAAAGTTAGTAAGCACGTAGAGGACTGAACCGAACTAGAGAGAAGTTAATTAGACTTCTCTAACATACACAGTGTGTAAGAAGCCAGTTGGGATTAGAACTCAATGTGGCTCCAGAACCTGAGATTTTGCTATTCCAGTTACAAAAACTTAGTTTTATTCTGCATGTCATGTTTTTAAAATATGAAGATGGTTAACAAATTCTGTGTATATACAATTTATATATTATATATGCAAATATAATATTATATACAAAATAAATATACCATACTGCAATATTATGTATATGTATAATAATATATATATATATATATATATATATATATATATATATATATATATATGAGAGAATACTCAAGGCATATAAAACACATTCTCACTGTATTTTTTCCTCTGCCTAATTATTTTAATTTCTAGGTACCCTGGGAATGGTAAAGGATTTTACGAACTATTTATTATAAAGAGACAGACAGGATTCTAAGGATGTTTAACCCAGAGAAGAGAACTCTCATCAGGGAAGCAGAAGAGCAGTCCTAGAATTTCCGGGCATTTGTGAAATCCAGAGGAAGCAAGAACATTTCCCCTGCTGCTTCAGTCTGCAGAGCACAGAGACCTATTTCCCAGTGGCTTCCGGGAAAACTTCTGTGTTAAATGTGGTCCTCCAGGCAGCAGATGCCAAGACATAATTATATAGGATGGGGTTTCATAGGGAAAATGCAAGTGAAGACAGAGCTGGGAGCCTGTAAAAACAGATTTTGACTGGGGGGGGGGGAGACAGAGAGAGAGAGAGAGAGAGAGAGAGAGAGAGAGAGAGAGAGAATTCTTTGTCTCCCAGGAACTCATCTGTCTTAGTCTGATTTATGATCTACAAACTTGGAGAATGAAGGCCAAGGTGAAACAGCTGGGGCCTTGGCCAATTGTGCTGTGGTGATAGGAAGTGTTCAAGTGTGTTAGAATGACTTCTAATCTCAAGCACCATCGCTCTCTGGAGTAAATTCAGTCCCTTACTTACAAAGGCAAACCTCTAAGAATAACCCAAGGCCCCTCAGCAGAAACCCTTAAAGTAAAGAGAGCATGGGTTCATACACTTTAGGCATGGGGACCAAGCAATTGATAATCATGACTTAAAATAAACCCAGAAATGAAAACCTTCTGTGATAAGCACAAACTAAAGCAACTCATGATCAGAAGCAAGCACTGTGAAAAATGCTCTGGAGTCTCCTGCACCTTAAAGAGGAAGAAAGATACTAGTGCATACCAGCAGATCATAACCACCTGTAACTTCCGGGTTAACACTTTGTTGGAGTAAGTATGGCCTTTTGGAGGAGGCGTGTCATTGTTGGGGTGGGCTTTGAAGTTTCCTATGCCCAAGACATCACCCAGTGTCTGAGACCACTTCCTGCTGGCTATTGGTTAAGATGGAGCCAGCCCCATGTCTGCCTGCATGCAGCCATGCTTCTCTCCATGTCTGCCTGCACACCACCGTGTCCCACCATGAGGACAGTGGACTGAGCCTCCGAACTGTGAGTGAGCCACCCATCATGGCCATTGTCTTGGTCAGTTTCTCTAAGCATGTGGGTTGTGGGGAGGAAGGGCTGATACCCAACTGAAAGTCTTGGTCTCCTTAGGAAGACAATGAAAGAAGATCATCCGTGTGATGAAATTCTCACCCAGTCTATCTAGCTGCTAACTGTGTGCCTGTTTTTCTATAGACTAAAAGCCCTTTAAATTCATGGTGACCACCTGTTTCCATAGTTCTGGGAATCAAAGAAGAAAGAACAAATTATATTCCTGTTATTAATGACATGCATTCCCAGGCCTAGTTTTAAATTGTTTCATAAATTGTGCATGAACTGTTCATGCTATCGTAAAAAACAATAATCACAAGAGCTAGTAATTATGAGCATTGTATGTGTTCCTGACACTGAATTTTATATCTAGGCTCAGACATAACACCCCACAAAGGCCTGTATTAGATAAGCATATTTTTTTTGTTTGTTTTTGAGACAGGGTTTCTCTGTAGCTTTGGAGCCTGTCCTGGAACTAGCCCCTGTAGATCAAGTTGGCCTTGAACGCACAGAGTTCTGCCTCTGCCTCCAGTGTGCTGGGATTAATGGTATGTACCACCACCACCCAGCAGATAAGCATTCTTATATGCTCCAGATTATTCATAAAGACATCCATGTTTTAGGAGGTTGAGAAAGTTTTCTAGGAATATAATAGGTAATTGCCTGGTTGTCTTATTGTGCAGCTATACAGTGCCGTCTCCCTCAAATTTCTACCACAGCCGTCTCCCCTAGAGCTTGCTGCCACAGAGTGTTTCAAATAAGACTCAGGCCCTACTCGCTTCTGGCTGAGAATGGGAACACCTGGTGTGCTCTTAGGTACTGTGCCAACGGCACCCCAGCAACACTGGCCTGAGATGACCGTCGAGGGCACTTGAGGCTGATGGTGGTGACAACTGGAAGAGCTTGTTGGTCTCACCATCCAGTAATTGCAGGTAGCCAAATACAGTACGGTTTTTGGAAATTCGGCATTTGGCTGACCTTGTAGGCCAACTGTTTAATGTATCCATTTTGGTTGCCTGGTTATGTGCTGATACACACCAAGATCACGTAGAGCTGGCGTGTCAGGGAGCCAAGAGACAGGCAGGGACTAAAATAGCAAGGGCTCTGCAGGGAATTGGAATGGTCAACCAAGTTAATTACATTATTTTTTATGATTCAAGTGTCCTCAGTATCATAGGGAAAGGATGAGAAAGGTTATATTTTGAAAAACCACAATGAATATATAAGATTCCCGCACTAGAGCCCCTTAAGAATGAATGGAATGTATTTAAAATGAAATCATTGTATACATCATTGACTGTGTTGTCAACGGGACAACCGCGGGGGAAATGCACGGTCACATATGCATATTTGAAGAAACAGGATTCAGATGGCTTCAGTAAGATCTAATTTGATTGGGTTGCTGTGTATGCATGGATGTCTTACTGTGGGTAAGGTACTCTACTGTATTTTAATAGACTGCTTTGGTAGGTCCACATTCTGCATCCATCCATAACAAGTTCTCAGATCTCTGAGTGGTAAGGTAGCTCTTGAAGTTCAGGCAGGAACTAAAAGATGTGGTGTACTGAATCTTCTTGATCAATAACTCGGGGTGAGTCTGAACTAGGGTGGGTCTATGCAGCGGTTCCCAACCTTCCTAAAGTGAGGATCCCTTAATACAGTTCCTCGTGTTGTGCTGACCCCAACCATTTCTCTGTTGCTGCTTCATGACTGTAATTCTGCTGCTGTTATGAACTAGGAGGCAGAGGGGTTGCAAGCCGCACACTCAGAACCACTGTTCCAGGGGAATGCTGGTGCCAGTTAACATGAGTGGTTACAGCAGCACTCCCAGCACCAGCAGCTGAGTGCTCGCGCCTTCCCTTGCTCACCTAGTCCATGGGTGCTGTGGTCTGTGCAGCTGGAGTCAATTCCTACCTGCAAGGATCCTTCAGACTCCCAGACCTAAAAAGGAGAACCCGTTGTGAGTAGTGACCTGAATGTTGTTCCTTGGATGAAGTAAGAGCTACATGTTCCTTTCTGCTTTGAGCAGTGGGTAGGTTCTGCTTTCTACCATGATGAACTGGGGAACAAATTCCCCAGACCTAGCAGTGAAGACCAGTGGCTGGGCAGCCAAAAGGGTGAAAATGAACCTTGTGTGAACTGTAATTTATACATAAAGAATAGAAGACCAGGCTGGCGAAATGACTCAGTTGTTAAAGCCTAGGTTCACAACCAAAAACATTAGAAATTCATGGAGCAATGGAGCTTAGCTTGACATGACCCCTCTCCATGAGGAGATGACATTCTCAGGAACCTGGGAAGCCATGTGGCTCTTGCGTTGGGCTTGTATCGGCACAGGTCCATCAAAGCTGCTTTTCTACATTCACGCCACACTCGAATGGCCCCTTCCTTATTTGCTTTATGGGGCACTCCACATCCCAATTCTCACTTATTTTCACTTTAAACGCAAATTTTTCTTGTGTTGGGGAGTTTTTCCTCTGGATTTGGTTTATGGGCGGTCCATGAACTCTTCAAAGCATTTAGTTCATCTCCATGATGGAATTTCCAGGGCCGCTTCTCCAGTATTAAGAACTAACGGGAAAGCTCATGCTGTGGCTAAGATGAATGGAAAATGTCAAGACGTACACCTGTTTGTTCCCTCTTTAGGATTGCTCCCCAATCCAAACCATCATCTGGCTTTCATTAAAATGTGACATTCATCTTTCCAAAGTGAATTTATCTTCCTATCATAAGAATAGAAAATGTCACAATTTGCTGCAAAATAAAATAAATACAGAAAACATAAATAATAATTTTAATGAAAACCATAGTTTTAAAATAAGATCTTTCTTAAAACCACAAAGCACTAAGGTTGAGTTAAAAAAATAAAAACCCTAAAAATGAGTTGTGAGCTAGTAGTGTAACCTGCTGCAAACTGCATGCTTACACATGTAAAGCTCTCGGTATAATAAACAAATAAATAATTCTAACATTCTGTGAGAAGCGTTAGCATGAAAGCAGCTCATCATACACTGTGATGTGGACTTGAATGTCCACATACTGTCTCCCGTGGCTCTATAGTGAATGTCCACATACTGTCTCCTGTGGCTCTACAGTGAATGTCCACATACTGTCTCCCATGGCTCTACAGTGAAGACAGAAAACACGAACAGATGCTTGTCACTTTGGAAGTGAACACAGTAGACTTAATGGGTTGTGTGAGACAGTCAGTTCTTTTCTTTTTTAAATTAGGTGTAGACACATCCGTCATTTGAAGATTCAGGTTCTAAAAGGTCTTCAGGAGATGACCACTGTCCCAGACCAGGCATCACAGCACAAGATAGACAGCGGATCCTTGCTTTCTTTCTGTCCCTAAATAAACAGGAAACATGCAGTTCATCTAAATGTAAAAGCTAACCGTGGGTAACTTTCATGGTTACCAATCATGGGTAACTTTCACGGTTACTAACCTTACAAATGCACTCAATTAGAAACACATTGGTCTGAGGACCAGTGTGACCCCATTTGGCGCTCTTCTCATAGAAAGTAAGAGAACTGAGGAAAGGGTCATAGTTTTTTCTTTGCGAACCTATGAGTCTTAAAAACTAAAATATTTCTTTAATATGCTCTTTTGAAAGGAGAAGGATGAGGTTAGGAAAGGACATTAAAGATGAAAACCAATAAGAAATGTTTTTCAAAGTATCTGAATGAAGGTGGAGAGATACAGAGATGTCTTCAGTGGGGAGGCAGTGAGAATCTCCTAGCAAAGTAACCTGTTGGACTGCCCCATGTCCCCATGGGAGAAGAAAGTCTGATACACTCATTTGTCCATTGTTCGCAGAGCTAGCATCTTTTCTTTGTCTTTATTTTGAATGAGATCTTTCTAACAACTAATGAGGAGTGAAACAATCCTGTTACCAGTGGAGGCAATGTGAACACGGATACATACACAGGCAGTAATCAAGTTGTTGGTCTTTTGAAACATCGTAATTCACAACCAGGAACCAAACATTAGCCACTGTCCCAGAAGCTTCTGAATGAAGGTCTCCGTTGATTGTCTCATGGCTATAACAAAAGATCTGACAAACACAACTTAAGGCAGGAGGTTTTTACCCTGGCCATCTCGGACAGCCAGTGTTCTAGCTCGTGAGCCATCTCCCCTGCCCGAGAGCTTATTTCTTAAGAGGATATTTGCTATATTCTCCAAGAATTGAAAGTTATACAGAGCTGGGTGACCTTACTGACTGTTTTGGCTTTCTTTAGGAGGGTTTAAATTGTGAAAGGGACACAGCCTTTGAAGACCTGCTATGTGCCAGTGTCTTTCCCATGAGCTTGTCTGGCGAGCACTCTGCTACCAAGGCTCATGCCTAGCCTCCAAAGTCTTTCACATGCACTGTTAACATTTACAGGACTCTGTGAGCTGGATATGCCGGCCCACATTTCTGACTTAAATCCAGTGTAATTGTTCTGAGGTGCAGGGGAAATATTCAGAGCTAGATAGGGGTCAGACTCAGGTTTCCTCACTTCGAGTCAAATGTGATTAGAGCTTCTACTCAGCTTCTGTAATCATCTAGGAGCTGGTTTAGCTGTGAAGAATAGATTGGACTCAACTGACGATCAAGACATCAACAGCAAGGGGTCAGAATCTGCCCATTTTAAGGCATTTTTGTTCTGCTAATGCCACAAATCCCATTTGGCTCTCCTGGGGCAGTGCCTACTGTGTCTTAGAGCCTACTGACTTAATCCTTGAGCATGGATGAATTAACGTTTACGAATATGCATGCCTGTCCTCCTGGAAGAGTTAAGGTCATGACTGATGACTTAGAAGTGTTTTTCCAAAGGAATGAATCTTCCTAAGTGGAAGACATTAAAATGCAGGTTTGAATGGTCTCTAAGTTTTGGGAATGAATTTTGGTGTACCTAGTCTGGTTGGTCCTTTAACTTAGAATAACTTCTTTACATACTAAAGTTTACTTCTGAGGGCTGTAAAACACAGTGAGTCATAGGGGAGGGCGCTGGGCCTTGAACTCACTGACCTGTGGAAAGGAGTTTTTGGGGAGAGTCGGAGTGGCGTTTCCTCTGAAAGAGCAGTCAGAACTTTTAATTTCTGCACCATCTTTTTAGCCCCCCGCCAGTTTCCCATCCTTATTACTCAAGATATCAAAATATTCAAAAACAATCAGACCCAGCACTGTTAAGTATACAGGTGAGAGTATTACAGATAAGAGTCAAGATGAAGATGAAGGTGGTATATAAAGAAAAGTCTAAAAACATTAAAAAATTATAAAAAAAGACCCACAAAAGATAATTGTGAAATATTGAAAATAATCATCAATGAAGAAACAATAAGACTACATCATTATGCAATATAGTGATGTGTTTCAGGGGGCCGCTTGTTCCTCCAGGCTTCCCAGAGCCAAAATAATCACACAGAAACCGTAGTATTTAAATTATGACATGACCCATTAGCTCTAACTTTTTATTGGCTAACTCTTACATCTTAATTTAACCCTTCTCTATTAGTCCGTATATCACCACGAGGTTGTGGCTTACCAGCAAAGTTCCAGCATGTCTATCTCCAGGTGCAGATCCATGGCGTGCCCCTGTCTCTTTCCTTCTCCCAGCATTCTTGTCTGTCTTCCCCGCCTACCTAAGTTCTGCCCTATCAACAGGCCAGCAGTTTCTTTATTCATTAACCAATGAAAGCAACACATAGACAGAAGGACCTCCCATACCAGGGATGGATGGCATATTTGTATTCCATATTTGTATCCATGTCAACATGTTCCCACATGTACGTCACACCCTCATCCAGAAGAAAGACTTAACGCAAATCACAGGAACCGTTCTGGACCAATGGGTAGGAGCCAATGTCCAGTGCTGCAGAGTGGACACTGGATCCTAGGGCACTGTCTAGAGTCACAGTACATGTGCCTACGTAGAGCTAGACTCTAAGGGTGTTCAGCAAAATAGGGATGGCTTTCTTGAGAAGGTGACAAGGCAAGTGATGCTTACTGCTGTTGTGCTTTTCTCCAGAAATAATTTGAATATTTACTAAGAACACGCCATTAGCATTGGGCATCGTGACTCATGCCTGTAATTCTAGTGTTCAGGAAGAAGCAGAGGCAGAGGGTTTATAAGCTCAGTCCTGGGCTATATAGTGAGATTCTGTCTGGAAGGAAGGGAAGGAAGGGAAGGGAAGGGAAGGGAAGGGAAGGGAAGGGGAGGGGAGGGGATGGGGAGGGGAGGAGGAGGGGAGGGAAGGGAAGGGAAGGGAAGGAAGGAAAGGGGAGGGGAGGGAGAGGGAAGGGGAGGGGGAAGGGAGGGAAGGGAAGGGAAGGGAAGGGAAGGGAAGGAAAGGAAAGGGAAGGGGAGGGTAGGGAAGCTGTATTTACACCAGAAGAGAGAAACAAAGCCACAAAGCATATAAGCATATTTTTAAAAAGTCAGAGGAACACTATAAAAATTAGTGGTTGTGGGCTGGAGAGATGGCTCAGAGGTTAAGAGCACTGAATGTTCTTCCAAAGGTCCTGAGTTCAACTCCCAGCAACCATATGGTGGCTCACAACCATCTGTAATGGGGTCTGGTGCCCTCTTCTGGCCTGCAGACATACATGGAAGAAATGCTGTATACATAATAAATAAATAAATAAATATTTAAAAAAAAATTAGTGGTTGTAACCAGTAGTTGGATTAAAACTGTGAAAACTGTTTTAATTCCCAAGAGAGTATAATGGGTTTTTATAAGGGAGAACAGTCAATGGTCTTCTCTTTAGTTACTTCTGTACTAGTTGAAAGACCTACACAAATACAGACTCTGAGCAGAATCCCCCAAGATACTCAGATAAAAAGAAAAATCTCAGTATTCAATTCAGGCCAAATGTCTGAAACGTTAGTCTAAATAGTACCAAATGTTGAGCTGTTTTCTATCATGTATAAAAAACTATGTAAATGATGAGGCTTTCATTTGTCGTGCAGACACCGTTAGAATATGGAGAAGGAGCCCAGAGAGGAAGCAGGAAGGCAAGGGCATTTGGTTTCACACCTGTCTTTTCCATGACATTTGTATGCAAGGGAGGTAACACTGTCAGCAATGTCTCAACACAAAGGACATTTAAATGTGCAGGACATATCAGATATGGTGACAGAATGCAAACAGGAGTCCCTTGTTGGAAGATTACACCGCATTCAGATGCTATGTGTGTATTTAGCTTCCCTTTGCTATCTCTGACACCAGGTGCATGGGTGTCCTCCCCCCCCCCCACCACCACATGCCAATCAAAGCAATCCTCGAGCAGATTATCCAGGGAACACGAGCCTGTGTCCTCCAGTGCAATTCAGTCCTAACACGGTTCACCTGAACAGAGCTTCAGACTCAGCGGGTTAATGCATCTGTCCCAATAGCTGGCCCCACCTCAGATGCAGGTGTAACTGTGCTTCTGAGTAGCCACACTTGGCACGACTGTGCACTACTCTTTGGAGTTGATTAATTCGCTGGAGTGGCTCACAGAACGCAGGAAAACACTAGAATTACGAGTTATTAATAAAGGATGCAAGGGGGCTGGAGAGAGATGGCTCAGTGGTTAAGTGCGCTTGATGCTCTGGCAGACAGAATTTGGGTCCTGTTTCCAGCACTTATATCAGAAAGCTCACAGACACCAGTACCTCCAAATTCCAGGGGATCTGAGGTCCTCTCCTGACCTCTTTGAACACTATGAGTACATGAAGCATATTCAGACAAGCAGGTAAATACACATCAACAAAATAAATAGATAAATAAATAACAAATAACTAGCAAAGGATCTGAGAAAAGATAGAGGTGAACAACCAGAGGGAAACAAACAGCCGGGGGAAGGAACACTGGGTCCCGGAGCCCCTTTGCGTGCCTCCTGACAGCCCTGAGAATTCTAACTCTGACTTTTCCTGTAACTAGTCCCCATCCTGCAGTCTCCAGGAACTCCCAGCCTCCTGTTACTCTATTATCGTCCAAACGACTTACCACGCCCCAGATACAAAGGCCCTAGGAGTTGTATGCCAGAAAATGGACACAAGCGAAGTACATGTATTTATTATGTAGTAGGGCCACCAGAGGTTTGTGCTATCAATCATCCTCCCTGAGTGCGTGTATTGGACATTTTGTGAGTGGTAAGGTTAAAAGCGCAGCAGACAGCTGAGGAGAGCTGGAGTCTGACTTAAGGAAGAATGCATGACCCTCTGCAGACACGAGTCTCTGCAATGAATGGGGGTTGGCAATAATTTGAAAGCCAAACCACACGCACACACAGAATATTAATATTCAGTAAGCAGTCATGATTGCAGCCACCCAGTTCTGAATCTGCTGTGTGAGTGTTCCCAGCCTGCTATAAAACAGCAGCAGCTGTTCCATTAACGGGAGGGAATCCAGGGCGCTATCAAGGAATAAAAATGGTTGAGTTTGATTAGTTCTGGTGGATGTCATCTTCAAAATGCGACTAATTCGATAATACCAGAGCATTTCTGAGGGGAGAAAGAAAATAAGGATAATGTTATGTAAATAGATACATTATTATTTTCGTCTCTTTTGACACTAACCATCCCGGAGCAACCCAAATGGCAGTGGGGGAGCTAGAAGCAAAAAGGAAGTCTTTTCTCTCCAGAGAGAATTGTGCCATGAGCTGACACTCTGGGCCAGAAGATGGAGAGTGGAGCCAAGGGGGCTGGCATTCTGCTCGTAATTGTAGTAACTCCTACTCACAGAATGTGTGGTACATCCCGGGCCCTTTGCTGGCAGGTTCACACCGATTATAGCGTTTAATCTTCACTGCCACCCCGCACAGTAAGTACCGTTATCACTGTCATTTCACAGATATGGGAACTGAAGCTGGAAAGAGTTAGGTAATGTCTCAAGGTCATGCTGCCCAGAAGTGAAATTTGGACCCAGACAGGCCTGAGGCTCCCGTGACCACAGTGTTCTATTGTCTCCTCAAATCAGCCAAATAAGGAGGCCTGTATTATAGATAGCCCACCGGGTGCCTCAATGTCTATTTCTAAATAAGAATGTGTGTGTGTGTGTGTGTGTGTGTGTGTGTGTGTGTGGTGTGTATGGGGTGTGTATGAGAGGGAATCTTTAATACAACTGTGACCTTCTAAATATTAGCCATTAAGCCAAACTAAGGCCGTTTTTTTTTTTTTTTTTTTATGCTGTTGTCTTTAAAATACCCTGCTTCTACCTGACTTTCTCCTCCCCTGCCTTGCTCTTACAGCTGGTCTGCAGAAGAATTCCCGCTTAGAAAGTCAGACAGGCTGGAAAAGGCTTTACCTAAAATTTGGGTTTGAGTCCAGCAACATGGTTGTAGTTTGGAAAAGCATTCCCTGGAGCAGTGGTTCTCAACTTGTGGGGTCGTGACTCTTTGGGGGTTGACCACTAGACACCCTGCATATCAGATATTTGCATTCTGATTCGTAACAGTAGCAAAATTACAGGTATGAAGCAGCAATGAAAATAATGTTATGGTTGGGGGCTCACTGTAACATGAACTGTATAAGGGTCACAGCATTAGAAGTTTGAGGACCACTGCTCTGGAGGTTTGGTATCAAAGGTGTTACCCTGACCCTGGCACTAAAGACAGATGAAGGAATCTCTTAAAGATGGGCCCTAATGAGTGGAAGCTATGTCACAAAGGGTGTGATCTTGCAGGGGACATTAGGACCTCAGGGACTTGCTGTTTCTATTTGTTTCCTGGCCAGGATGTGAGCAGCTCACCGTGCCATGTGCTCCCCTGCATGACATGCTGTGTAGCCACAAACCAAAGCAGCAGGACCAACTGACACCTCCACAACTGTGAGCTGAAATATGCCTTTCCTCTTCCTGAGTTCAGTGTTTTAGGGATTCTGTTATGGTAACAGGAAATTGGCAGACACCCACAGTCAGTGTTCTCCGCAATGTTGAGTGATTTGAACACAACCGAGGAATGTTAAATGTTCCTGGAGGTTTGGGTCACTGTTGAGGTTAAAGTTCTCCTTGCTCAAATGCTTTGGGGGAAAAAGGCCAGGCTTTGTTATCCTAACCTACAAGAATATGTTTGGAGGGTAGATATCTTTTTGTCTTTTCTCCTACTGAAGGAATGTAAGATAAATTTATCTAGACCTGCAGTTCTCAATCTGTGGGTCACGGCCCCTTTTGCAAACCTCTATCTCCAAAAATACGTACATTATGATTCATAACAGTAGCAGAATTACAGTTATGATGTAGCAATGAAATAATTTTATGGTTGGGGTCACTACAACATGAGGAACTGTATATTAAAGGGCGTTGGGAAGGTTGAGAACCATTGATCTAGACCCTTCAACATTTAGTTCTAATTTTACAATAAGATATATAATTATCTATTCTGATCTTTTAGAAAATGAACTCATAAAACAGGAGTGGCCACTTTTTATTGTGTTTATCTGTATATCTTTATTTCCATTCCAGGGAAGAAATCACTGGGATTCGTTTAAATAGAAGACTTGGGATGCTCTCAAGACATCTCCAAAGTGCTCACAAATCTTTTAATAAATTAATCATCAAAATTCATCCTAGATGACTGAGATTTTATAAGAAATCACTCTAAACCATTTTGCTACTGAACATGGTGTCATCATTTTCATGTATAATAACAATTTAATAATGTTCTCTTGAGTGACGATCAGCTATATTAAATCAGGAAGGTGCTGGAAAGCCTCTAGCTTGAGGATCAGCCCACGTGTGTTATCTTATGAGACTGGAGAGCATGATCAAAGTATCTCTTCTTAGGTGACGGGAGCACCCTCCTCTCCTTCACGGTATTCAGCTTCTACTGTGAACTCCACATCTCCACTTTAGTTTTTGTATTTTATCCAGATTCTAATTCTCAGTGCCTAACGGGATTCAGACTCTAACCATTTGATTAAGTACAGATGACTCATCAATACAACTATATAAAAATCTCCTGGGAGTTAATAGGCAAGTTGTGAGGGATGTCTATTAAAGGGAAGACACGTAGAATTGATGGAACAAACCGCGTTATTGCTGAAGTTAAAGTATATCTTGTTCTTTTTGCTTGATAGAGGTCACTCAAATAAGAGATTAGCTTTTATTGCCTATAAACCATCCTGGGCAAAGTTTATGTACACAGCAATATACAGAGAAAGAAGGCATACATGCTATGACCCCAGGGATTTAGATCAGGAGAATATAAATATATAAATAAAGAACCACGAAGAATATAAAGTATATGAAATGTGTCTGTGAGTGATCAGTTGTGAAGATACTGAGAGAGCAGCTTCTGCTTCTAGATGGAGAAATTGGGGAGGCTCCCTAGAGAATGAACAATCCAGTTTAGACCTGGGAGGAGGCTATGGCAGCCAACATTAGTCACATAACCAGAATATATACCTCTTCCTGTATCGTTTAGAGTCACTCTTTCCTGCATCATGGATGGCTCAGGAAAAGCAAATTCCGCCGGAAGCTCCTAGGAAATTTAGTAGAGTGCACCTTTATACCAACCACAGCCACCTGCCCTCTCCATTCCCCCTCTCTATCCATGTAGGCAACTTGCCTTCCATCACTTGCTGCACAGCCGTTCTCTAGAGAATAGTATCCGTGTAGCCACGGCAACGTGCCATCAGTGGGTCCAAGCCACCAAAGAACAAAGACTTAGTTCATGATTGGTCTTAAGATTTTCGCTTTCATGGAAGTTCTCGTTCCGTTCTCAGACTGCCCTTGAGAAGGATCTAGTTGATTCCAGCAGTCATGGAGCACGCTGGCCTGAAGAGAAACGACACATGGGGGGAGCATGAGTCCTGGGAAGATGAGGTGCAGAGTTTGAGCCCCGTTCGTGCTGGGCATGGGACTGCATTCACCTCTCAGTCCTGGCTGTGCAGTCTCAAGCGTCAGCACTTAGAGTCAGCTTTTCTCCAGCTCGGTGCAGATCATTCGAACTGTTGTCTATAGTGCAGTAGCCATTTGCTGACTGCCTTCCTAGGCTAGAAAGTCTGTAGCAGCAGCCACGGGAACCCTCTAAACCTCAAGATCATTTCCACATGTATGGCATGGCTGTCATTATGCAACTGAATGGGGCAGTGGGGACAGCTAGGCCTGGGGCCCAAAACTGGCCTACACTTCTCTGGGAACCCAGGCTTCCTGACGCTGCCCCTGGATTGGATTTTGAATATTTTGTTCACTCCTTCTCCCTGTCCACCTCCTAGGAAAAGGTTTTTGAGAATTCTACTGATATGCCCACCCCTTTGGGTTTGTCCCTTGGATCTTATTCTAGCAAAGTTATGGTGGTTAATACTGCCAATTTGATGGAGTCTAGAATCACCATGCCGCTGGGAATGTTTGTGAGTGATTTTGGTGACACCAAGTCATGGGCCGAGGTTCTGGACTAACAAAAAAGGAGAAGATGGTCTGATTACCAGTACTCAACGGAATCAGAGGTTTCTCCCTCCAGCCAGTTTCTAAATAACCACTCAGAGGCTTAATATTACTTATACATGCTTAGCTGATGATTCCGGCTTATTATTAGCTAGTTCTTACATTTAAACTAATGCATATTTTTAATATACGCCTTGCCATGTGGTTCATGGCTTGTTACCTTATTTTTTTCACGTGTCTTTCTTCCTCGGCAACTGGCTGGTGTCTCCCAGATTCTGCCTTTCTGCTCCCATATCTCTGTTTAGATTTCCCGCCTGGTTCTATCTTGCCTTGTCATAGTCCAAAGCAGCTTTATTTATCAACCAACGAGAGCAACACATACTCACAGCATACAGAAAGACCATCCCCACAACACGTGCATCTCTCTCTCTCCGTTTCTGGACTCCAGACACAATGTGACCAAATGCCCTGCCTTGTCTCCCCTCTGGCTAATCGACTGTGCTTATAAACCATGAACCCAAAGAAACCTTAACTTCCTTGCTAGTTCTAGTGTTCTGTTCCCATTATAAGAAAAAATAATTAATAATGAAGCCAACACTAACTAAGCTTCTCTTACATACCCACCAAGGTATGACTGGGGTAGGAGGAAAGGACCTTGGTGAGTATTAGGGGACAGAGTGGGATTACCTAAGGTGGACCACACTATCCACATGCCTAGACCAGGGTTTCCCTTGTCACATAGGCGCCCATGTCACTCATCCCTGAAGCGATCCACTTGTCCCCATCCCTGCTAGAAATCTAGGGATGGAAGGTTGGTGGAAATGAGTCATAGCAAGGGAGGCCAAGGGAGAGGGTAGACAAGCCAACAGGTGTCCTTTATTCTGCAGTAATTACACCAACCGTAGGCAAGTCAGAAGGAGGAAAACCAGACCGTCAACCACGTGTGGCTTAATCCCACCTCCTCAACAAGAGACAGGCTTAAAATGCAGACAGAGAGAAGACTACAAAACAAAGAAAAATAAAAACAATAGAATTATGAAGGATCAAAAAGTAAACTTTGTTCCCTCTGGGTTTCCAAGTCCATAGTGTACGCTTACTGTCTCATTCTTGCCTGAGATTTTTGCTGCATCCACTCAGGAACTAACACCACTTCCCAAGTCTGGCTTTCTTCCTGTATCCAGGACACAGCAAACTCATTGTGTATTGGGGCCTTTGTACCAGCTGTCCCCTCTGTCTGAAGTGCTCCTGCTGCTCCTGAGAGCTCTTCCTTGACCCTCAGCTCCTTCAGAGGGAACGCTGTGCAAGTTAGCTAGCCTGGGTGCCTGTCCTCTCTCATGCTAGCCCTGTTCGATTCTATAAGCCTAGCGTCATCTTCTAGTCTTATAATTGGTTAATTTTCATAGGAACACTTCTCCTGAAACACAAAATAAGCTTCATAAGAGGACTGGGTGTGTGGGTCTTTTTATTACTGCATTCCCAGTATCTTGTGGGCCCCTATAATTTCACACTGTATAAATGATTCATAAGCAATTTGGCTACAAAAGTTTTGAAGTACTAAAATATTAAGTAACCACACACACACACATGTTTCTTTCCTTGTTTGTTTGTTTGTTTTTGAGACAGGGCTTCTCTGTGTAACAGCCCTGGCTGTCCTGGAACTTGTTTGTAGATCTTCTGCCCATCTCTGTCTCCCACGCGCTGGGGTTAAAGGTGTATGCCACCATGCCCAGCTTTAAATATATTTTTGATGATTAGCAAAATAATATTTTAGCTAATTGGGAGCTAAATTTTTATGGTTTTCTTTTCTTTCTCTTTTTAAAACTCGAACTAAACAGTACACTAATGGCCCAATTAATGGACACATTAATATTGTCACATATTTTACAGCCTGCTTCGGCTCCTTACTTCCTCAGGGTTGTTAGTTGTCTGTGGAAAAGTGGTAAGCTGGTAGAACAGCTCCTCCAGGCTCACACACTTTTGCATAAATGTTAGCATTTTCTTCAAGCTGCTTCTCGTAGATGGCTATGCCTATCAAAATGAATTCTGAGTTCAGAGTGATTTCTTGATTGCAGCTGCAGTGCTGAGGTCAGATGTCCACGTTCCAGTCCCAAGTTACAACCATATGTTTGTGTGCAGGCACGTGCTTGCATGCACATGTTTGCTTGAGTATAGTAGAGAAATTCCTGGGAAAACTTTTGAGATATTTATTTTACATGTGTGTTTCACCTGTATGTATGTGCCCCTTGTGTGAGATATTATTTACTCATTTTACATATGTATTTGCCTGTGTGTAGCTATGTGCCCCACATATGAGGTATTTATTTATCTTAACCCCCGTGTATGTTTTGCCTGTGTGTATGTATATGCCCCACATGTGAGATATTTTTTAATTTATTTTATTTGTATGAGTATTTGCTTGTGTGTATCCATGTGACCCATGTGTGAGGTATTTATTTACTTATTTTACCTGTGTGTTTTGCCTGTGTGTATGTATGTGCCCCACATATGAGATATTTATTTATTTTATGGATATGTTTTGCCCCGTGTGTGTTCCTGATGCAGCAGAAGGTGACAGTCCCCAGAACTGGAGTTAGGGATGGTGGTGAGTCCTGTGTGTGCTGAGGCTTGAGTTTGGGTCCTCTGCAAGGTCTGGAAGTGCTCTTACCTGTTGAGCAGCCTTGCCAGCCTTACTGTTGCCTGTTGAACAGCCATGCTCTTATCCCAAACCATAGGCATCTTTGGCAGTAGAGGGGACTGAAAATCAGGCCTCATGAGTGTGAGGTAAGCGGAGAGTGTAACTCTCCGCTCTAAAATACTATTATACAAAATTCCTACGGAAAATATAGGACTATTTATGTATTGTGTCTCCTTTTCATGAGAGATAAAAACAATATTTTAAAAAATAAAATGTACTCAAAACAACTCACGGAAAGAACTATTATGTATTGGTGTATTTTTCTCAGTGCCCTAAAAAAGGCCTGGGTGATTTTGAGAACAACATGGTTCTTTGGGGTGTTTGTATCAGAAATGCTTTAGGCATAAAGAACACCCTGGGGAACTTTAAGGGAGTGTACTTAAACTTTTCCCTTTTCCTTTTCCCTAGTGGCAGTTTGAGATCAGCGCTCTAAAACTGAGTCTGGGTTTGCAGAGCGACTTTTGTCCATGAAGCGTCATTCTCGTTCAGTTACCAAAGCAACACTCCCTCTCCTCACTGGTTCTCTGGTAAAGAAGGATGAGTGTCTGCATCATTGGTACTTCTGAAGACCTTCTGATGGGGGCATGGAGCCGTCCTTCCGTTGATAACAATCTGCATTGCCTTCGCACACGCTGCAGCTCACTTCCCAGCCCTTTATGAAGAGCTCCCACTCATTGCGTAGAACGAAGACCAAGCAAGCTCAGCAGAGTGACAAAGGGCAGGGCTGTGATGCAGAGAGCCTTTGCCAGGTTTTCTCCATTTCCTCCTGGGCTGTGCCATCAATCACAATATGCAGTCGTGACTTTATGTTTGATTATAATGAATGAACAAGCGCGTGTGTAGCACAGACTCATTTTCCTCAATTGGCTAGTGAGTTGTTTGAAGTTGCCTCTGGAATCCATCAAGAAAAAAAAATGTGTTAGTCTTAAAGAATTGGCTGGTCTGGATAGGTTAGGTATTCAGCTCAAATTACAAAGGTAACAGAGGTTTCAAGGAGATACATATCTTACTGTCAATGAAACCTGGGAATGAAATGGTAAGGAACTTATATATGTTCACGTTTACTGAAGTTTTTGTAGAGAAAACAACCTTAGACTTAGTTTCTGATGTTGTAATAGAATATCACAGTCTAGGGACTTTATACACAGGAGTCTTATTTGGTTGTTGCTTCTGGAGGCGGGGAAATCCCAGATTGATGGGTCGCATCTGGTGAGGGACAACTTCCTGTATCAAAACATGAGGAAGGCCCCACATGGGAGAGAGGGGGAAGAGGGAAGAGGGAGAGAGAGAGAGAGAGAGAGAGAGAGAGAGAGATTTTCTGTAGCTTTGGAGCCTATTCTGGAACTAGCTCTTGTAGACCAGGCTGGCCTTGAACTCACAGAGCTCCACCTGCTTCTGCCTCCTGAGTGCTGGGATTAAAGGTGTGCACCACCACCACCAGGCCTACACTCCCATTTTACTAAGGAAGTTATTCCTACCTTGATAGCTCCAATCAGTTTAGGAGAATGAAGCCAGCCACATTTCTCAGTGCTGCTCTGGAACCAGCACACTAACTCTGAGGGGCGGATTGTGATATTGCTCAGTAGTGCATAGTGTTGAGTCCATTGAGTCAAAAGAAAGTTTTCTCTTCCCCTTTCGTCTCTTACTCCTTGTTCTCCATATTTCTTCTTTGTTTCTAATTGTTTTATTATTTACAATGGCATGAAGTAGGGGTGACTTTGGGGTGCAATTTAAAGGAAGCCCCTTTAACATAAAATTCTGAGGGGAATTAATGTAACATAGAGGGGCCCACTGCTTGTTTGTTGGGGTTTCTGACCCACCTGGTACCCCACAGCCATTTAGCCCCAAAGAAAACCACCCATAGGTCTCCATAAATTATAAGCTGATTGGCCCATTAGCTCTAGCCTCTCACTGGCTAACTCTCACATCTTGATTAACTCATTTTTCTGATCTATGTTAGCCATGTGGCTCAGTACCTTTTTCAGTGGGGCAGATCACATCCTGCTGTTTCGACGGTCTGGGCAGGAGTGGGAGGAATCAATTTCCTCCTTCCCAGAATTCTCCTGTTCTCATTATATCATTTCTACTTCCTGTCTGGTTTTCCCTCCTATATTTTCTGCCTGGCCAATCAGCATTTATTTAAAACATGATTGACAGAATACAGACAATTCTCCCACACCAAATTAACAGCATCACAGAATAATTGTAGGAGGCCTGGAGGTCTTTGTGCTCACGCAGCAGTGCTAGGGGAACCTGGAATGTTAAACACACATGGTCTTTCCTTCAAAGGAAGGGATATAGAACCTGCTATCTGACCAGAAGGCTGAGAACAGATGTAGCTAATAGCCTGGTAACTTTTGTGCTGTCTGTGTGGTGGGAGACTACACCTGCAAGACCCTTATTATAAACATGTTTTCCTCAGTCTATCTGTAGAACCCATCTTTATGGACATTACAGAGAGTTTCAACGTAGTCGTCACTGAGTTTAGCTTACTTTATTTCTCAAAATGACTTGAGTATGCTTTGTTGTGCATGTGGGGTTATCATCAGGAAAGTATTCACCAAATTGTGCTGTACTTCAGTATGCTTAAAATATATGCTTAAGGCTGTAAACAAAAACTTAAAAAAAAAAAATATATTAATAAACTGGTTGGGGTCAGACTCCAGAAGTTGCAGTCAACACTAGCTACTGAGCTGTGTTGAACTGAACTTCTTACCTTGATGTGGGAGTGATCTCTTATCAATAAAGAAACTGCCTAGGCCCATTGATAGGCCAACCCTTAGGTGGGTGGAGTAAACAGAACAGAATGCTGGGAGAAAGAAGCTGAGTCAGTGAGTCGCCATGATTCTTCCACTCCAGGCAGACGCAGGTTAAGATCATATCTGGTAAGCCAGCTTGTGGGCTACACAGATTATTAGAAATGGATTAGATTAATATGTAAGAGCTAGCCAATAATGGGCCAGGCAGTGTTTAAAAGAATACAGTTTCTGTGTAATTATTTCAGGTCATAAGCTAGCCATGTGGGCAGCCGGGTGCCGGGGACGCAGCCCCGCCGCTCCAATTACTACATTACCTCCCAGGGATGGAGGCTCTGCTGGTCATGGAGATTGCAAAGATCCCCACAAAAGAGTCCGTTAACTTTTAAACTATTTTCCACATTCAAAATATAGAATCCAGCACAATACAGTTCCAGACTGGGTAATCCTTCTTGCTCCCAGAGAATATATACTTCTTTACTAAACAGACTGTAAAAGTCATAATGGGCCATTTCTAATTAGCTAAGGAATAAGACCAGAAAAACTAATCTGTGATAAAAATAAACATAAATGTATTTTAAGATATGCTTGAATTTAATAAATCTCAGCAAAATTTGTTCATTTAATTGAGTGGTCTCACAGGGAAGCTATGCACTTTTCCAGCAATCGTGATTATTTTGAGATATTTTTGCACTGTCTCTTCAGAATTAATTTAAGAAATACAGCACATTTTTCTGGATATGTTAATGGCAGATCTTTCATTGAGACTAATTAGAATTAGGGAGGTAGGCAAAAGTCATTTGTTTTTTAATCAAATTTGTGAAATAATTGATGAACTACCGTTATCATCTTTGGAAAGATTATAACAACAAAAGCAACATGACTTAAAGGCACAAAACCAGAAAAAGCTATACTTGAGTGAGCACTGGAACTCTAATTGCCTCATTGTCTCTGGCTTTGTCAACATTCTGATTTACTTATCCAACAACCATAGGCTGAGGCTCTCAAAGTGCCAGGCACTGTTGCAGCAGCTGCTGCTCCATCATCAGCCGTAGCTTCCCTGCCTTCATGGAGCGGACATTGTGATGGCCAGACAGCAAAACTAAATGCTTATGTAACACACACACACACACACACACACACACACACACACGGTTATAGTAGAGGAAGAAGAGGAAAGAAAGAGGCAGAAAAAAAAAAAGTCCAGAGGACCAAGTGGCAGAGTATGACATAACTTCATTTGAGAGAAGGTTCTTACTGCAGAAGGCATATGTCGGTCAGGTGGGGAAGTGTTTAAGGTCATGCCTGTCTGATATTAGGAAACTAACCTAGCCAGCATCTGGAACACTGGTTTTCTGGAGAGAGGTTGTGCACTCCAGGAAGGTCTAGGACAAGAAGATGTGCTGCCTGTTGTGGTCGGGAACAACAGGCAGGTGGATGGAGTCAGGTGAGGCTGTTGGGAGATGGGAGCGGAGACGATTGCAGGCTCAGGGCCTATGGAGTTGGTAGGGTTCATAAAGACGTGGAATTCAGACGCCAATTATGGTGGCACATGCCTTTAATCTCAGCACTAGGAAGGCAGAGGCAGGTGGAACTCTACGAGTTTGAGGCCAACCTGGTCTATGTAGCGAATTTAAAGACCACAAAGCATTCATCAGAAAGTGGTATTATTTGGAACTAGAACCTTTGTAGAGAAAATCAAATAAAAATGAAACAACTGGAATGGGTCCATTCAAAGTCGCTGCTTTCCCTATGGGTAGGGGAGCTTTGGGCAGGACGGACCTTCCCAAAGGAAGCTCTCGCAAAGAGACTGAAAAAATGTCACACAAGGGCAGAGGGCTGGAGGAATAAGTCTACAACTACTTCTACAAGCAAAGAAACCACGGAGATTACAGGCAAAGAAGCAGAAGCATGGGAGATTGAGTCCAATGGCCTTAGAAAGATACAGCTCTGCTGTCGCCTGGCTTTCTGGTCTCTACTGTCCTTTAAGACTTCAGTTTCTGATATTGGGCTATCCCCAAGCCTCAAGGGAACCTCCTTCTCCCTAGCCCAGTGTAGTTTGATGCTTTCTACTCCTACCTTAGTCCTGCTGTCTCTGTTGGAACAAATACCTCAGTATCAACAAACTACCTGTGTAGCAGCTGTGAGAACCAAAGTTACATTTTACGTTTTAATTACTGTGCCTTAGAGATTCGTGAAATAAAAAAGTCTCTGATCTGCAAGCCCCTTGCTCAAGGACAGACAGTTCCTTAAATGCTGGAGGCTATAGTCACAGGCTTTCATTTCCCTAAACAAGGTTGTTTGACCCATCTGCACATCACGTGGGCCGGAGGTTCACAGGCAGGAAATACATCAGGATGAATGCCTGCCCTGATTGGACCTGTTGGGAAATACTTAGGCCACTGTAAATCCTGATACAGGGCCACTTTCTGGAAAGCAGAGTTGGACCTGGCCAGAGCTCATCCACCTGACCAGTTAAAGGATGTTTCGAATTTGGCTTTAAATTGTGGTAGTGGTTTTATTCTCAACTGGTGGAATCAACAGGGCCTTGATAAGGTTTGCTAAAGTTCATTTTCTCTGCCATCGAAAGTGAAGCAGCACACACCACATACACACACATACATAAGTGTGCATGCACACATGCACATACACATGCGCAGAACAAGGGGATCCAGAAACCGGGGAGGGGGGGGGTTAAGTGGCCTAGGATGTGTGGGCTGATTAGGTCACAGCTAATGTCCAGGCAGGCCAGCTGGAAGGCCCTCTCCCTAAGGGTTTGGGTGGGAAGATGGACACCTGACAGGTCTTTGTCCTGGCTAACAGCAAAGCTGGAAGTGTCCCATCTTGTTTAGTTATGACCTCTTTCCCTGTCTGCCAGTCTGAGTGATGACCCCACATTCCTTCAAATAGTACCTTCTCCCTTCCTGTCCTGCAGGCCCTCATCAGAAAGCTTCTGAAAAAAGACCCCCAAACCCCGCTCTAAGTTAGCACCTGACTTACACTCCTGCCACCTCACTGAAGGACTCAGATTGCCTACTCTGCTTCATTTTTCCCCAGCGCTCTCCTGCAGCTGTATTGCTCCTCCTTTCCTGTCTGTCCTTCCTCTGCCCTTGCTATACTCCCAACCGAGAAAGCACAGTTCACAAATAGGAAGACTGGTTTATTGACGCTCACTTTAAGCTCAAGACTGGAAGATATACTGGGATGTAGTAAACAATCAATATTGATTGACTGCATAAGTAATCAAGACACTAATTAATCTTGAAGATGTGATTGAAATTGATAAGGACCGCTTCAGAGTCTATGGACTACGGGGTGCTTCTGTATTTACCTGACTCTGCCTCACCATCTCACCTGTGGTTGCCTCCCTCCTGTCCTCTGGTCCTACACCATCACAGATCCCTGTCCCTCCCTCTTACAGCTGCCAACTGATGGTAATACGTATTTTTCTGTAGCAGTGGAGAGGCTGTGTGCCATAGAAAGACAGAAAAACCCAACCGTGGGTGGATGACAGACGCTCATGTCTGGGCTGAAATTCTTTGATCTCCTCTCTCCTGGAGTTTCTCCTCTGGGCACCTTCAACTGCAGGCCTAGGTTCCTTCCTATCCTTGTTCTTGTTCGCTTTCCTCTCTGACCGTCCCTGCTCTTCCCAGGCTGAGTTTACACCTTGTGCACAGGATCACAAACTTATCATTACCATCGTTAGCTCACTTTGTTCCATCTTTGCTCCCCAAACTCAGCCCAAACAGTTAGCAAATTATCTTCCTACACAGACAGTTTTGTCTCCTAGTATAACTCTGGTACCAGCTGGTAAAATTATTTATAATCTTATCACACTTCAGAGAATTAGCTCATTTATTCGCCGCCATAGCGAGCTAGTGGAATAAATCCCGTCATTGTCTCTCTCACACGTGAGAAAAATGAAATCGGTCAGAATCTCGAAGGTGGTCAGAAACTTCCAGAGACAAACAATCATGGCAATGTTAAAGCTTGAACCAAAATATTGAACTTGTAACATGAAAGCAATGTATGTTAAATACACATATAAGTAATGTGTGATACACATATGTGATACTTGTGTTTGTGTAAATATTTATATATTTTAATAAACTGTCTAAATTATACATGATTGATCTTAAGATGTAAGCTATTTCTCTCAATTATTATTTATTTTGTTCTTATAGACTAGTAAGTAAAATGTAATCAGATGTACAGTTCAGTTACATTCTCTTGTCAACACTGGGCAAGGGTGGATGACTTTAAAGGGTTATGAACTCTGGAATTAAGCACATTTGAGTCTGAATACACATCAGAACTGGCACTGCTTGGGCATATGAATTTGGACAGCGTCTTGTGATGGTTGGTGTGAACTGTCAAATTGATCAAATCTAGGGCTTGAAGGCGGTTGGCCTCTAGGAATACTTGTGGGAGATTTTCTCGATCATGTTAGTTGATATGGGAAGAACCATTTTCGTTGTAGACAGGGCATTCTAGACGGGAAAAGGAGCTGAGCCCACACATGCTCATTCCTCCCATTTCCAGACTGTGGATGTGATGTGACCAGTGCTTCCGGCCCCCACTGCCCCGCGTTTCCCACCATGATGGATGGTGACTGGCTGTGAGTTATACTAACCCCCTTGTCCCTTAAGTTGCTTTGTCATAGGTTTTTGTAACAACTCAAGAAACTAAGACCCTTCTTAACCCTGAGCTGTGGTTCCTGCATGGAGTCATGGACATTAAAATCAAGCACGTGCCTTACCGTTGACGTCAACTTTTCTTTTAGCGGATCGAATAAAGCTTAGAAAGTTTTATTTTCCAGATTCAGGTGAAATATTTAACTGGTTTCTCCCAGAGTCATCAGTTTCTCGTGAGTAGCGACTCTGCCATGTTGCTTAGCAACAGAATATCGTCCCATGGCCCTCAACCACAGACAAGGCACTGTTGGTAGCACCTGGGAATTGAAGTCTTATTCTAGAGGGAGAATGTTTTCGTATGTAGGAAATGAGGTCATCAGGATAAAGAATGAGCTGCTGGTTATTTTGATAGCATAGTCTTCTTATTTAATTTTCATAGGAGGATTTTTAATAAATATGCAGATCATGGCATTTTAATATTTTGGATATGGTATTCTATACTAGAAATAGCTATACTTTAAAATATTTTGTCCTGTAAAATGTGAGAAGTTACTGGGGAAATGATCTGATGTTAGAGAAATGAGATCTGAGAGTGGAAAAATTATTTAACAATTCCTGATTTTCCCTGATGTAGTTGGGTTTAAGCTCAATTACTAAAAACTTAGAAATTTTATTTTAATGGATAGAGTTGTCAGGGTCCAGCATCAACTGGTTCGTATGTTCCAGGGTAGGGATGTGTGGATTAGAAATGTTAGGCAAGAGAAATAGAGATGAAAGAAATACAGACATCAGACTGAACCAGGAGGACTACCCAGTGTATGCTGAATACTGAATATGCCCACATTTATTTCCCGTGTGCTTATACACCCAAATGGAAAAGCGAGGGGGGGGGGAGGGGAGCCAAAACACTGCTTTAACATGACACAAAGAGAAAACAGAACAGTTACTTGCTTCAGTATCTGAGACATCAAGTCACTATTTCCTGAGTTAAGCAGTCTGTTTTTTATAGGGACATGCAGTGACTGCACCTTACACAAAGTATCTTGTAGGCAGTTCTTCCCTGGGTCAAACTTCCTGCCTTAAAAATGAAGGAGCAGGAATAGCCTAGAATTCTTTGGCCTTTGGTCAAAACAGAGTGGATACACTTCTGTGGGCCATCTTAATATCCAAAACACCAAGTAACCACACCCTAGGCCAGGATATCTTGTTTGTAGCCACACCTCAAGTCAGACCTGTTGTCAGACTTTGAAAGAACAAGAGTAGGCTCGAACTCTCTGACCTTTTAGTCAAGGTGAAGCAGACCCACATCTGTGGGCCCCACATAGAATGGTAATAGTTTCTAGGCTATCAAACAACCTAACACTCGTTATTACAAGCACTTTTACTCACTAAGTCATGTTTAAGCAGATTTTTAAAAGATTTTATTTTTGTTGTCTCTGTGTGTGTATGTGTACATGAGTGTGGGTACAGATACTTGTGGAAACTAGCAAAGGGTATCTGATCCCCTAGAGATGGAGTTGCAGGTAGTTGTGAACTATTTGACAAAGGTACTAAGAACTTTAAACTCTCCTCTTCTGAAAGAGCAACAAGTGCTCTTAACTACAAGCTGTCTCTCTCATCCCTGTATTCTTTAACTATTTTCAAGAACCTTTATACATATCTGCTGAGGAAATGCATCATGGATATTAATTAATACCTTTACTATTTTATTATTGTCCTTAATAAATTTAATGCTTCCTGTCATCATTGGCAATTTCTAATACAGTTATTTACTATTTATTTCTCTTTTCAAACAGAAAGTTATTATTTTGACAGACTTTGTCTTTCACTTGTGAGGGTACTCCCCTGATTTTGAAGGTCAGGTGGCCTCTGTGTGGCAGAGCTGTTTGTAATCTTCCTGCCTGTTCACCTTGTCAGGCTCTTGCTCAGAGGTCCTCTCACCATTACTATCCCCTTGTCATCCTTCCCCGCCCACCCTTCTCCCTGGTTTGTTCCTCCTCATTGCTCTGTGCTGCCGCGACGTTCATCCATCTCCTCTCTCCACCTCCCACATCACGACGTTCAACTGTCTCGCCTCTCTGTCTCTGACATCACGACGTTCATCCGTCTCGTCTCTCTGTCTCTGACATCACGACGTTCATCCGTCTCGTCTCTCTGTCTCTGACATCACGACGTTCAACTGTCTCGCCTCTCTGTCTCTGACATCACGACGTTCATCCGTCTCGTCTCTCTGTCTCTGACATCACGACGTTCATCCGTCTCGTCTCTCTGTCTCTGACATCACGACGTTCATCCGTCTCGTCTCTCTGTCTCTGACATCACAACGTTCATCCGTCTCGTCTCTCCACCTCCCACATCACGACGTTCATCCGTCTCGTCTCTCTGTCTCTGACATCACGACGTTCATCCGTCTCGTCTCTCTGTCTCTGACATCACGATGTTCATCCGTCTCGTCTCTCTGTCTCTGACATCACGACGTTCAACTGTCTCGTCTCTCTGTCTCTGACATCACGACGTTCAACTGTCTCGCCTCTCTGTCTCTGACATCACGACGTTCATCCGTCTCGTCTCTCTGTCTCTGACATCACGATGTTCATCCGTCTCGTCTCTCTGTCTCTGACATCACGACGTTCAACTGTCTCGTCTCTCTGTCTCTGACATCACGACGTTCATCCGTCTCGTCTCTCTGTCTCTGACATCACGATGTTCATCCGTCTCGTCTCTCTGTCTCTGACATCACGACGTTCAACTGTCTCGCCTCTCACATCATCGTCTGCGGTGTGCTTGATGTCATCCCAAACGTCTTTGCTCTCTGCCATCTTTGTTCATTTCCTCCTTTCTTCACATGTCTCCATTTGCTCTGGAAGGGAATATTCACTTCTGTGTTACCGTACTAGACACTTAGGATGATGATTCTACTTCCCAGAACTCACTCCCACCACCCATCTCCTCAGTGTTACTGTTTCTAGCACACTTACTCTCTCCTTTTCCATGTTTCCAGCTTCCAGCCCTAATTCAAAAATTCCCAGCATATATCCCATGGAACATAGTAATGGGATAGCAATTATCTGTAGAAAAGAGACTCTGTGGTCAAGTCAGTGTGAAATGCTATATTTAAACCAATTCTTTAGAGTGAGACTCTCCTAAGCTGCCAATCTGCCACAAGCAGCAGAATCTTCAAAAGCAAAATGAGATGCTTTGAAAATGTTTGGCTAAAGAACCCCTCACCCATCTCCCTGAGCACAAAAATTCTTGTGTGTGTGTGTGGGGGGGGTACACTTTGCAAAATGCAGCCCCTGCCTATTAGAAAACATTCTTCATTTAGAACACAGGTACATGCTAACAAATTTCTTTTGCTGGATGGAGACCAGTTTGAAAAGAAAATGATGTATATGAAGATGTCTTCCTCTATAACAGATACCTGGTAGGATACTTCAATCATATTAATAAGAATTAGGGGGCTGGAGAGATGGCTCAGAGGTTAAGAGCATTGCCTGCTCTTCCAAAGGTCCTGAGTTCAATTCCCAGCAACCACACGGTGGCTCACAACCATCTGTAATGAGGTCTGGTGCCCTCTTCTGGCCAGCAGGCATACACACAGACAGAATATTGTATACATAATAAATAAATATTTAAAAAAAAGAATTAGGATTGCAATATATATGTACATGCTGCCTCTCATTTGATGCGTGCTCCCATTAAAGCCTTGAGGCTGACACCATCCTCTTAATTTTTTAGGTGATCAACACTGGTTCAATAGTTCCACCTGGATGTAACAGTCAGCTAGCCAGCAGCAGACCATGAATTCCTCCTCATGTTTGAAGCAAAAGCCAGACCATTTCCTTCATATATTGAACAAGAGCACAACCATCAGCCAGCTTTCTTTGCACGCGGCCGTGAGAATGGGGGCACATAGAACTGGGGGGGGGCAGGCTAGACCAGTGGGGGTAAGTGAGTGAACAGAACCAGGCAAGGGCCAGGGCATGGCCACACAAGCTGTCTATAGTCCTATGTGAGGGAGAACCAAGTGAGGGGCAATCCTAGCACACTTCAGAGTCCGGTATCTGCACCCATAGGAGCAGCGCTGGCAGAGATGGAGGAGACTGGGGAATGTTCTCATGGAATCTGAAAGTTTGCTTTCTGTGGCAAATGCAAAATTCTCAGAAAGAGCTTTTAGGTTTCAGGAGTGCTAACCAGTTTTAGGAAATTTTATTTATTAGACACAGATACTATGAGCACTGTTACCAAGTGTAACTGTGTTGACGAGAGAAAGCTGATTCTTTCAGATAAACCCACGCTGCGGAGTCTCTTCACCACAATCACAGAGTGCGTGTTCCCAGGAGCGGCGGATTCCCCTTCCCCTGTTTATTTATTTGAGCACATTTTATGTGTTCTTTTGAGCTATTTGGGTTGAGCTTCTGTTCTGTCCACTGATAACAGTGCCAGCAGGTCCGACCAGGTCAGGAAGGGTTCAGTAGCCTCACCTGACCTTGGCTGGTTGAGTTTGAGAGTCATGCTTTGGCTTCCTATCCAGAGTCCAACGTGCCAGGATTACTCTCTGAGCTGCAGCCTTTCCTTCTGCCAAGGTAGCCACACAGCAGGGGCTTTCCCCACCCAGCCCACAAGTTCCTTGTTGTGATGAAAGTTCTGAAGGTCAGGCTGCTTATTGGATGCTCTCCTCAAAGGACCCTTGCCTAGGTTTGCCCTGAAACTGGAACATGATCTGTGTACCAGTCTTGATTGGCTGAAGTTTACATTGTGTGTACAGGAAAACATTGACACTCCCAGGTACAAATTCCAACTTTATCAAGTTCCAACTGTCACCTCAGATGACTTAAGCTTCCCTGGCTTTGTCCCTCTCACCCACAGAAAGAGAACACATTTAAGGTCCCTTCTTACTTGGGAGATTATCTGTTTGGAGTGTTCCGCCCTCCCTCCCTGGTCTGAGGAGGACTCATGGGCTATGGAGATATTGATTAGGGTGTTTTCCTGTTGGTACTGACTTACAGCTACTTAAACAGTGAGAATATTCTCATATGAGAGGAAATCTAGAGTTAGGACAGCCTGGGGCTCTGTTGCTCCTACTGTCTAATTAGATCACTAGCAGCTCAGGTTCCATTGTCTGCCTCTGCATAGCCACCTACCAGGAAGAGGTCATCTGCAGTAAACCCTCTCGCCGGAGATGGTGCCATGGATAATAATGTACCACTGGTGGCATGGATAACGTCCTAGTCACTGCCTATCACTGCTAGGGGAAAGGATCTTCTCCCTGACCTTTGGAACCGAAGTTCTTCTGTTCATTTGCTTGGACCTACTTAAGCGACGTGTTCCTCTTGCCTGGTGATTTAATGGAAGATGTGAGATGTTTCTATGTTTCTGAACCACCATGGTGAATAAAATACAATGGTTGCTTAAGACTCGTCAGGGCTGTTTCCAATTTCTCTGAAGGCATTAAGTAAGGAAGGAATGGGCTGAATGTTAAGAATCAGATTACATTCCGTGGGGCCTGGGGACATGATTTTTGTAAAGCATTTGCAGTGCATACACGATGCTATGAATTTGAATCCCCAGCACCATGTGAAGTCAAGGCATGCCAATGTACATCTGGAATCCCAGGGATGGCGAGGCAGAGACACACAGATCTGTCTAGTTGAATCAGAATGCATACCAATGTGGATGAGGAGAATCTTACAGATGCCCACCCCTAGATGAATAGCTACAGGCAATCAAAGACTATTGAGAAAGGGAGGATTAGTCCTCCCCATGGTTGAACCCTCATCAAATTCCACACGTTCAGCCTTAAAATACACACACACCAGGGCTGGAGAGATGGCTCAGAGGTTAAGAATACTGGCTGCTCTTCCAGGAGTCCTAAGTTCAATTCCCATAATTCCCACCACATGGTGGCTCAAAAAAAACATCTTTAATGACATCTGGTATCCTCTTTCAGCATGGAGATAAATGGGTAGAAGGAACATTGTATACATAATAAGTAAATAAATCTTTAAAAAATATATACACACCACACACATATGCATGTGTCTACATACACCACACATATGCATGTTCATACACAGACACACACAGACATACACACATATGCATCTGCACATGTACACACAGACACACACAGAGGCACACAAACATAGTCACACATCTATATATATGCAAGCAACACCAAATGGACTCAACCAGTTGCATCTATAAACTTTTTTGCATATGCACATGTGTATGTGTGTGTGTGTAATAATAATAATTAAAGAATAAGAGGCCATGAGTTTGAAAAGAAATGTGGACTATGGAAAGGGTTGGAAGGAGGACAGGAAGGAGAAATTATGTGATTATATTTTAATTAAATAAATCAAAAATTAGTCCCTGAAGTAGAGGGAAAAAAGCATTGTGAAGAACAACCTGACACTGACCACTGGCATCCATACATAAGCATGTACATGTATAAAACACCTCCATACATGTGCACACACCTGTATGCACACACACAAGACTGCAGAGGTTTTTTTTTTGAAGCCTAAGCTTTAGTTCACTCTCTGACATGGTGATTATCACTGAGATTATCATTTCTAAACTTCAGTATATTCATCCAAGGATGAGAACCATGGATACTACCTGTCTTTGGTGGTTGGAAAGAAAATGGCCCCTCTAGGAAGAGATACTATTAGGAGGTCTGGCTTTGTTGAAGTGGGTGTAACCTTACGGGAGAAACTGTCACTGTGGGGTGGTGTGGGAGGGCCTTCTGTCTATGTGTTGATTTTATTGGTTAATGACTAAAGAAACTGCTTTAGAACTATAGCAGTGAAGAACTGAGATAGGCAGAGAAGACGGAACTGAATTCTGGGAGAAAGAAGGACAGAGTCAGAGAGAGGCTATGGAGCCATGGCCAGAGTCAGACATTCTGAAGTTTTTCAGTAAGCCACTGCCATTTGGTGATACACAGATTAATAGAAATGGGTCAAATTAGAATTAAGCCGGGCGGTGGTGGCGCACGCCTTTAATCCCAGCACTTGGGAGGCAGAGGCAGGCGGATCTCTGTGAGTTCGAGACCAGCCTGGTCTACAAGAGCTAGTTCCGGGACAGGCTCCAAAACCACAGAGAAACCCTGTCTCGAAAAACCAAAAAAAAAAAAAAAAAAAAAAAGATATAAGAATTAGCCAATTAGAAGTTAGAGCTAATGGGCCAAGCATTGATTTAAATAATACAGTTTCTGTATGATTATTTCAAATCTAAGCTTGCCAGGCAACTGGGACAAACAAGCAGGCCCTCCTTCAACAGACTGGCACCCATGTGGCCAGCTAAATCCACTTAAAACCTGAGAGAGTGTGAAAAGTAAAGCTAGACACAAAAATACAGAGTTTAACACAGCTTCTTGCTGTTTGCTGGCGGTGTGCATCGGCTTCTTTAAGAGAGGTTTTCCTGACTCAGCAGCAGCAGCAGGAGGAAAAAAAAAATGTAGGCTTTCTGGGACCAATGTGACCTCTGGCTCTTTTGGGAGACCAAGCATTTGAATGGAGTTTGTGAGCAGACTGCTGCAGCTTGCTGAATGGTGGCATGGACTGGCTGTGTGCCTAGAGATGGGGCACTGTGCATGTCTCTCAGAGGCAGCAAGCAGCTAGACTGGGCAGGGCAAGCAGACACCGCCATATCTGCCCTAGCAATGATGCAGCTTAAGTTTTTAAGGAGTGCTTAGCACTTTAATGTTGAAATTGGGGTGCGGGGTTGCGTCCCCAACACCCCGAATGCCTGGCTAGCTTATGCCCGAAATAACAACACACAAATTGTATTCATTTAAACACTGCTTGGCCCATTAACTTCAACCTCTTAACCCATTTCTTATCATCTATGTAGCACCATGAGGTGCGCTTACCAGGAAGATTCTAGCCTACATCCATCTTGAGTCGGAGCTTCATCGCGAGCATGCCTCAGAGAGCCGGGCTATCCCGTCCGCCCGCGAGAGAGGAGCCCTGGTATCTCTGAGCGGAGCTGCATGATTTCTGACCTCACTTCCTCTTCCGCCCAGTTCTGTTTACTCCACCCACCTATGTTCTAACCTATAGGACCAGCCAAGCAGTTTCTTTATTTTAACCAATGAAATCAACAGATTGATATATGACACTCCCACATCACTTTAAGAAGTACTTCTAGTCATAAAATAATTACAAATATGCAATAAAGACAAATATAGATGAGTCATAGTGTTGAATAAATGTATGTAGGTTTGAGAGAGAAGAAAAAGAGTACAGAGAATCATAAAATAAAGTTAATGCCTAAAAAAGGGTTAAATCTTTAAAGAGACAGAGTACAGATAGTCATAGATTAAAAAGAGTAAAGAAAAATAAGCCACATAAAATGGAAAATTCACAGAGAGTCTAGATTATGTATATTATTGTGTTATTTTTAAATGTTTTGACTGTGAATGAGCTAAGTACAGAGATACATTTAATTGCATGGGCTGCTAAGTTCAACCAGCATGTATATTATAAAGATATCTTGATTTCTGAGTTTGAGTCTAAGGATATGTTGCTTTGGAAAAGAGGTTCTTGTTTTGTTTTTACAGAAGATGAGAACCTGTTGATTGCTTCCAGACCAATATGGTTTCATTGAACAAGACCCTCTGAAAGGTTGCTGTAAACAGCCCTACAAAGAAAATACTTCACCCAATAAACAGCAGGAAGCAGTTTGGAGAAACTATGCCCATATTCCCAAATATTGTTTATAAATGTTTATTTACATTTAAAGAGGGATGTGCTATAGAGATTGGCATTGGTATGGATCTTGGTTATTTGGTACAAATTTAAGGTCAATCTTGTTATATGTATATTTCTGCCCTTGATTAAGGTATTGTGTTTGTGCAGCTCATTTAAAAATGTAATGTATAATTAAGAAATGCAGGTTAATAGATAATCAACTATAAAAGTCAAGCTTGTAGTCATGTTAGTTAGATTTTCTAGACATAAAGAGATATATTTCAGTTAGATAGGTATTCTTCAAATCTTTCAGAGACCTTCAGAATATGGCATCTAAAATGTTTAAGAACTTAAGACTTTTCATGACAGTGAGGCACATCTGCTCCTGGTAGTACCAGTTACTATAAGAGGAATATAGGCATCCAAGAGGCTCCTTATGGAGTTTACTAGCCGTTTGGGCAAGAAACCACTCTTGCCTGTACTGCTTAACTGAATGTGCAACACTCTCAGAGAGATGACTGCTAAACTTGCCTAAATGTGTCATGGTCCATTGGGGTTCCTGCTTCATAAAAAGCTCTACTAGACATTCTGCAGGATACAAAAGAAAGTGACTGGCAAACTGCCAATATAGGTGAAGCTGTCTTTGAAATTTCCTGCTTCGTCAAAAAGTCTGCTGTATACTATGGGCCTATAAGCTGAAGATGGATGCCCCAATGGTATAGAAGAACTTTGGGTGACTGTCCAGGAAGTGAGATGTCTCTGTCAATTCTAGAATTTTGAAAGTTGCTTTCAATGCACTTACTGTTTACTCAAGTAACCTTATATCCTTATGGAGTCTTTGATGGAGTTGAAGAATTGATGTAGTTTTCCTTAGTTAATGATAAAAGATAAAGTAGATATAAATATTATAACTGTGTTTCTTGTTTGATAACTACTTTGTTGCATGTAATTTTACTATGTTAAAGTTAAAGCCTTACTTTTTGTTTAAACAGAAAAGGGGAAATGGTGTGAGAGGTTCTTCTGTCTATGTGTTGATTTTATTGGTTAATGAATAAAGAAAACTGGCTTGGCTTATAGCATGGGAGGAAGAAGACAGTTAGGAGACACAATGGATCCTTTGCCTGAGACAGATGCTGGGAACATTACCCAGTAAGCCACTGTCATGTGGCAATACACAGATTAATAGAAATGGATTAAATTAAGATATAAGAGTTAACTAGTAAGAAGCTAGAGTTAATGGGCCAAGCAGTGATTTAATTAATACAGTTTCTGTGTGATTATTTCTGGACTGAGAAGCCAGGAATGACAAAGCAGCCTCTCTCCTTGCAACACTGTGGGTGGGCTTTGAAGTCTCCGGTGCTCAAGCTACACCTAGTGACACAGTTCACCTCCTGTTTCCTGCCTGCATGCCACCATGTCCTACCATATTGATAATGGACTAGACCTCTGAAACTGTAAGCCATCCCCAGTTAAATGTTTTTTCTTTATAAGAGTTGCAGGGGGGCTGGAGAGATGGCTTAGAGGTTAAGAGCATTGCTTATTCTACCAAAGGTCCTGAGTTCAATTCCCAGCAACCACCTGGTGTCTCACAACCATCTGTAATGGTGTCTGGTGCCCTCTTCTGGCCTGTAGGCATACACACAGACAGAATATTGTATACATAATAAATAAATATTTAAAAAAAAGTTGCAGGGTTCATGATGTCTCTTCACAGCAATAGAAATTATGACACTGTCCTTTGGCTGGTTTTGAGGACTGGTAGGAATATCTGTGAGGTTCCTAGAGCTATGTTGTTATATGAGTAGAAATGTGGGCTTACCTTCTCCACAATTTATTTGCTCCCCGATTCCTGGATTCCTACCATAGAACCCTCTGGCACCTGTTTGGCTGAATCTAATAGTCACATTTTATGTTCCTTTTACATTGTACCCCTGTCTATTCAGCTGTTCATGAAGGGAAGGCTGGATAACTTCCCAAAAATGTCCCATCAAATTTAGACAGAGATTCATGCTTGTTGGTAAGCCAGAGTATGGCATCAATTTAGGATGTCAACTTGACTGAATTAAGGGACACCCAGGTTAAGCATTTATTCTTCTCAAATCTCCATAGGCACCAAGCCCACCCATTTGTAATGGATAGGGGCTCCAGTTGGCTTGTCATTTGTTTAGAATGATGGGGCTTTCCCAGGTGTGTTAAAAAGTGTCAGTCTAGTGGATGGGTTGAAAAGATCCGCTCTCAGTTTACACAAACAGTAGTCCAGCTTCAATACAAAGATGGAGGACTGGTGGCTTTCTGCCTTTTACTCTGGTTTTCTGATTGCTGGTATCAGAAGTATATGTTCTCAGGTACTTGGACTCCAAGATTTGCATCAGTGGATTGTCATTTTCTGATTACCGGGTCTTCAAGTCTTCCACCTGAGAGTTAGTCTAATACACTGGTTCTCAGCCTTCCTAATGATGAGACCCTTTAATACAGTTCCTCATGTTGTGGTGACCCCCAACCATAAAATTATTTCATTGCTACTTTGTAACTGTAATTTTGCTACTGTTATGAATTACAATGTAAATATCTGATATGCAGAACATTTGATATGTGACCCCCCCCCCAAAGTGATTGAGACTCATGGGTTGAGAACCAGTGCACCAATATCTTCCATGGTGGTGACATCTCCAGACTTGGACTGAGCTATGCTCCTAGTTTTGCTAGTCTTCAGATAGCTTGTCTGGAAGTCTCAGACTCCATGACTGAATAAGTAATCCCCTTCTTCTATAGCTGTCTATGAATACAGCCAGTCCTGTCTCACTGGATAACAAAAACTATTATAGTTTGATAATTTTCTTGGTACTTAAGAAATGGTGAATAACAAATATAGACAACTGGCTGGGTCCCCAGAAGCCTATATCTAGAACAATCCTAATTTTTATAGAAAATATTTATTTATTTTGTGTGCATTTATATTTTGCCTGCAAGTATGTATGTCTATGTGAGGGAGTCGGATCCCCTGGAATTAGAGTTACAGACAAGTGTGAGCTGTCATGTGGGTGCAGGAAATTGAACCCTGGTCCTCTGAAAGAGCAGCCAGTGCTCTTAACTGCTGAGCCACCTCTCTAGCCTCCAGGACAACACTAAACTTAAAAATACCTATCTGCTTGTACCTGCTTCTATATGCTAAGATAACTGCTACCAAAATTGAGGATTTGTGTTGTTAGACATCTGCTTCAAAAAGCTAGAGGTGCTTGTTTAATATCCCAGAGAATGTGATTCCTACATTGTTGCGCATCTTGCTTCTCTTCAGAGATCATGGGTTAGTTTTATATATTCTCAGATATGTTTGAGTTTTTATGGGTTTTAGCACTTTTTACATAGGGGGTTTCCTTTTTTTCCATGTGACTTTTCTCCAAATGTATTAAACAGAAATGCTTTTATTAACAAAAGGTAGTTGCTATACTTAGGAAAGTAATGCCGTTTAGAACTCTGTTGCCAATTAAAACCTTAAATATTCAAAAAATATTCTTCTATCACTTTTCCTGAGCAAGCCATAAGGTCACCCAGATAGCTACAGATGTTGCTCAGATGCTCAAGTATAGTTTTCATGTATCTCTTCCTTCTCTTCCCAGCTCTGGGTCATGGAGTGTTATCAAAAGAATAATTAATAAATTCATAAAACAAAAAAGAAAGAAATGATTTTATTGTTTTCATTGACAACATGTAGTTTTCTTTTCCAACCTACTCAGTCATTCTAAATTGTATAAAGAACTCTGTGGGTTTGTCAAATTCTCATATCTACATTTCTGATCTCTCTCTCTCTTGCTCCCTCTCTCTCCCCCACTCTCTCATCTAGCCTAGGCTGGCCTTAAATTCCCGATGTATCCAAAAAATGACCTTGAACATCTGGTCTTCCAGCTTCTTTCTTATGAGTGCTTGGATTACAGGCACACACCAGCGTGGCAGGTTCATCAATCCTGGGGATTGAACCCAGGGCTTCAGGAATGTTAGGCAAGCACTCTCCCAACTGAGCTATGCCCACAGATCCTGAACTTCTGCTTTCGTGTTCTTTGCCACAGAAGTCTGCAGTGACGGAACGCTTTGAAAATGTGGCCTATGCTTGTGACAATGCATAGTCTGGGGCCCTGGTTGTCGGTGATCACGATCATTAAAGGAGAAATCTGGTGCCATATCTGCTATAAAGGCCAGAGAGACCCGGGGCAACAATGGCAGTCTCAAACTGACATAGAGATGATAGTTAACGTTGTGGGCAGATGGCAGCTACAATTAGATGTAATTTTTTTTTTCTAACAGCAGCCGCAGCACCAGGTTCTGGATGAATGCAAGTCATATTTCAATGAGTCCGTGGCAGGCTTTAGCTTCCCCCACATGCAGGAGCTGTGGCTTCCATTTGGGAGGATGCCACCTCCCCCTTTTGCTTGGTCATAAGCACAGATGTGCTCCGCTGGCTATGACCCTGTTGGCTGGGACACGGGTCTGGGGAAGAAGACAGTATCCCAAGGCGAGGCCCTGCCTTTGGCAGGAAATGATAGCCAGAAACGGTGCCAGACAAATGTTAAAAAGCTTGGTTCTCTCCAGAATAGTTCTTAGAGGAGCACATATATTGTACAAATGAAGGAACTCAAAGCCTGGTAGTACATATGGCTGAGGACTACCTAATAGGAATTTTAAAGTACTTGTGTTACTTCTCTGCATACTGTGGGCAGGTGCTACCTACAAGGGGAGATGGGGCCTGGAATCGGTTCTCACCAGGACATTCGTGACTATACAGCTGGATAGAAATTGCCAAGTCTACCTTAATGACAGGAGAGACGGTTGGGCCCATGCACACACAGGGATGTTGAGGAAAGAGTGGTATGACTTTTCTACCCTGGTGTCTCTGAGGTTTTGCCTTGGACTGCTTCTCCAAGCTGCTTGGAATATCTAAATCTTTGAATGCCTGGGTACTTGGTGTTTCTGCCTGGGGGGTCATTACTTGAAGGATTTAACTGAGTTTTTTTTTTCTTACTGGATCCCCCTGCTCACAGCCATGGCTCTTCTGCTCCCTGCACACCAGGGCTGAGCCACTGTGACTCCAGCCCTCCAGCCACCATAGAAGTTCTGAGCCCAGAAGATGGGCAGAAGGAGCAAAGCCCTGAAGCTGTATGAATCTGGGCCTTTGGGAGCTAAGTTAGATTTACATCAGTGCTTTGTGAATCATTTCTCACTGACACATTCAGAATGCTCTTGGCGACTTCTGCTGCCCCCTTCGTTCTCAATGGAGCTATTTTCGAAAGTTAATTAGCCTCTCTATGATAGTTCTCTCCTTCGCAGCTTGAGGCCAACCTGAAACTTGCCATTTAAAAATGACCCTTTCCCTGGGAATGAAATTTTGTTCTTTTTTATTTTAGTAAGTTCATGTCTTATCACTATTAGTGTAATAATTAGTAATCAAATTCCTCTTTTATAATTTTTTACAGATTTACTTTTAAATTTTTATTTATTTTGGTGATGGTGGGGAAGGATTGTACGCATGAGTGCAGGTGGCTACAAAGGCCAGAAGAGGATGTTAGATTCCCTGGAGCACGAGTTTAAGGTGATTGTGACTTGCTTGACTTGTTGCTAGTACTGAACCCTGGTCCTCTACAAGAGCAGCAAGTGCCCTTAACCACTGAGCCATCTCTCCAGATCCCTAGATTTCATTTAAAATGTAAATAATCTAGTCTTTGATCTCAAAGAATTTATAGTCTTTGTGAGATTGTAGAACCTGCAAAGATGGCTGACACATTGCAGCCCACACGGGGTCAACTGACTGAATGGGGGACATGCTGTGGGATTGTAGCCCACACGGGTCAACGGACTGAATGGGGGATATGCTGTGGGATTGTAGCCCACATAAGGCCAACTGACTGAATGGGGGACATGCTGTGAGACTGCAGCCCACACGGGGTCAACTGACTGAATGGGGGACATGCTGTGAGACTGCAGACCACACGGGGTCAACTGACTGAATGGGGGACATGCTGTGAGACTGCAGACCACACGGGGTCAACTGACTGAATGGGGGACATGCTGTGAGATTGTAGCCCACACGGGGTCAACTGACTGAATGGGGGACATGCTGTGGGATTGTAGCCCACACGGGTCAACTGACTGAATGGGGGACATGCTGTGAGATTGTAGCCCACACGGGTCAACTGACTGAATGGGGGACATGCTGTGAGACTGCAGACCACACAGGGTCAACTGACTGAATGGGGGACATGCTGTGAGACTGCAGACCACACGGGGTCAACTGACTGAATGGGGGACATGCTGTGGGATTGTAGCCCACATAAGGCCAACTGACTGAATGGGGGACATGCTGTGAGACTGCAGCCCACAGGGGGTCAACTGACTGAATGGGGGACATGCTGTGAGATTGTAGCCCACACGGGTCAACTGACTGAATGGGGGACATGCTGTGAGATTGCAGCCCACAGGGGGTCAACTGACTGAATGGGGGACATGCTGTGAGATTGCAGCCCATAAGGGGTCAACTGATTGAATGGGGGACATGCTGTGGGATTGCAGCGCAGATATACTGCTGCCATCTTGTCTTTACTGAAAGGGTGGATATGCTGTGAGATTGCAGCACGACACTGTGGATCCGAATCCCGCATCTCTGAGGCTAGTTGTGTCACCTAGGATACTCATTTGCTCTTTGTTAGCATGAGTTTGTTCACCTGCATGAGAAAGAGGCAGGTGGGCCTGGAGACAGCTCAGAAAGCAACACAGTTGCTATGTAAGCATGGTGACCTAAGTTTGAGGCCCAGAGCCCACGTGAAAACTGGGCTTGGTGGTGTGGGCTGAGCTGGGGAAGTGGAGACCTGCAGATCTCAGACTGACCAGTTAGCCAACCTTTCTGAGTCCATGTGTTACAGGTCACCGAGAGGCCCTGTCCCCAAAAACAACAGGGGTAATGTTTTGAGGAACAACATCTGAGGTTGACTTCTGGCTGAAACACACACACACACACACACACACACACACACACACACACACATACACACACACTTCACATGTACATGCACATATGTGCATATACACAGGCACAAAGATGAAGGTAAGATAAACTATTAAGGAATTGTGGTGATGAGACACATTTATTTGTATATATAATAAAGTTCATAAATACATAATTACAATATGCATTTCATATACTTACATATAGTATTTTACATATAGTATTTAACACTATGCATATAGTATTTAACACATGATATAAGTGTTCAGTAAAATCCATTATCATTATTAAATGCCTGGCAATTTAACTATATGCAGACAGATGAGTGACATCTTAGAGACACAGGATATATGACTGATATAATGGCTCCTTTTCAGGATACTTGATAAGTATTTAAATCTGAATTTCCTTTACTTTCCAGTTCCTTTACTCACTAATTGAAACAAACAAACAAACAAATAAATACACAAATCAATGCAAAATTGACCCAAGTTTTGCCTAATGAAGTGACCCAGATGCTAAGGGTAAGCCAGAGTAGAAATAGAAATATAATTTCTCCACGTGTGTATGTGTGTGAATTTGTGCATGCATAGGTGTATGAGTGTGGAGGTCAGAGGTCAACCTTGATTGGTGACCCTCAGGCGTCATCCATGTTGCCTTTTGTCTCGGGGTCTCTCACCAGCCTATAACTTGCCAACAGTCTGGACTGACTGACTAGGGAAGCCCGTGAATCAACCCGTCTCCACCTCCTTATGACTGGGTTACAAGTGTGCACCACCATGCCTACCTCTTTCAATGTGTGCTCTGGGGACAGAACTCAAGTCCTCAGGCTTGTGAGGCAAGGACTTTTCCAGTGCAAAGACACAGATAGTCCGCGAGAGCAAGGCCACTTCTGCTTACGTGAGGTTGTGATGGAAGAGAGACAGCTCACAGGAACTCTTCAGTTCCATTTCCAGTCACTTGCTGAATTCAATTTCTGTCCTGTAATTCACTAGAAAAGTCCTGCACCACAGCACCAAATGCTTCAGAAATGAGGTCTGGGGTCCCAGTAGCCAATGAAGTGTGAAGTCAGTATTCAGAGCTGGGCTTGGTGCTGCAGGATGCCCGCATTTTTACCTGACTGACAATTCTTATAGGGACATTGGGAAATCCTTCAATTCCAGTCTCATAGGTCAGCCTGCCCTCTGGGTACCACAGGAAGGCCCCATCTGTTGTAGGTGGGGTGATACGGTCATGGTTGAGGTTCTTCATCTTGCTCCTGTTGGAATCAACCCCGTGTCTGGTTAAAATAAGCTTCATTGAGAAGTTATTTCCAGGCTGTGGGATTTTCTCCAGGTTCCCTTAGACCCTGAGCCCAAAGCAAGGTTGAAAAGCTTGACAGAGTTCTGGCCAGACTTCCTGCCTGCTGTGGATGTAGTTTCTTCACCGAGAGACAATACAGGACAGGAGACAGGAACTCTGCTAGTGTGGAGGATGGTTTATTAGACACCACCCAAAAGGTTTCTTGCCTGGAAGCCAGAGGGCATACCGTGTCAACATCAGGAGGCATCTCTCATTCAAGTGCAAACTTCTAGTCAAGAGGATGAAAATCTGAGGACAGCTCCAAAAAGATTCATAATGAAATTGAACTCAAAACTCAAGAACTAACCATACCATCCAAGATGACAGGGCCTGGGCATATGTCCCCAGAATACTTTAATACCCTGTGAATAGAAAATCATATTGCCTGGATATCATATCATATTGGAGGGGGGGTAACATTCTACTGTAAATCTCAACGTGTGAATAGTATCAGACTTCAGTAACTTCAGTGCTTGGCACTATTTTTTCTTCATTCTGTTCCCCATGTCACCGTCTTTTTCATTCTTAGACGAGGGCACTTCCACCCCACTCTGGGCTCAGCAGAGCTCACTAGGCAGTAGACCGTGAAGCGAGTTTTCAATGTGTTGGCTGCAGGAGAATACAGGATAAAATATGACAAGTGTGAGAATATTTATGGTAACAAAAGGCAAAGACACAGACATTGGGAGCATTTCAGAAAATCTGGAAGGAACATTGTGTTGTTAGCTGTTTGAAGGTGCTCTCTGGAAAGAGCAGCTCCCTGTGACACCTTGGGAGAGGCCTCATCACCTTTATCTGTGCCCCTGCCCCCAGCATCACCAGGCCATTTGTGCCCCCCCCCCCAAATTCACCCATTTCTCCTCCCCGTTTGTCATTTTCCAGTGCTTATTTGGAGCTGGGCATGGGAAGTATAAAGGCATGTGCGTAGTGTTTGGTGGCACTGAATACTAATGACTAGATTGCAGCCATCTACACAGCTGTAGGTAAAGCCTTTGTACATAGCTGATTATCTCACAGGAGATCACTGGCACAGGTCACCCTAAGTAAGCCTGACCCCCAACACTCCCAGGAAGGGCAGTGCGAACATAGCCTATGGTGGAGGGCTGCAGCGCTAGCCCCTAGCTGCTCCGGCGCTGAGGTTTTGGCTGTGAGAGGTGTTTTGGAAATATTTGAATTGGCCTCAATTCCCACATGTGAGGTTGGACTGCGCATGTGCTCCTTGCTGTGGCCTGTTTGTTGTGGCTGCAGTTGCCAACGCTGCCTCTGACTGCTGTGAGTGTGTGCCAACGGAAAAAGCCATCCCCTGCGAGTCCAAGCATGGACTCATAGGCCTCTTAGGTAGAGACTGCCCTTCCCAGAGAAGAATTAAAGTCCTCCTAAGACAACACACTAGCTCAGTTTTCAGCCTCTTCATGGTGATTTCTGCAGCAGGAGGAATTTCCCTCCACTAGGTGGAAATACATTTTGGGAAAAGACCTAACAATGCTTGGTGTCGGGGCTCAGACCTAAAATTCCAGTACTTTAATGACTGAGGCCAACCTGGGCTACACACGCACACTTCAGAAACTAAACAACAATACCATAACTACCATAGTACTTTCAGTCCATGAACTCATACTCAGAATTATGATTGTAGGGCTCTCTCTCTCTCTCTCTCTCTCTCTCTCTCTCTCTCTCTCTCTCTCCTTTCGGCTTTCTCAAGGAATCAGAAAAAGGTACTGGGGCCTGTAGGTAAGGAGGAACACCCACACAGCTAAAGATCCAATGGAGGAAAGGGGGTTGGCTGACACCCTGCTAGAGACCTGGTACCTTCCAGGCCCTCATTTCTGTTCTCCTCTGGTCTGGCCTATACTTCAAAGGGCCATTCACCAGAGAGCAAACTGTGGCATGTATGGGGGTCTCCTGAAAACCAGAGTTATTACAGAAATCTAAACACCGTGTCTTCCCTTAGAAGATAACGCCTCTCCAAAAGGGTCCTTGGGAGCTCAAGGGCTTCTCATGGCTTCCCTTCTTCCCACTTCTATCTCAGTTTCTTCAACAATTTCCCCTTAACCAGGACCACATAATGAGAATGACAACAGAAGGAACAAGCAACAATGCCCTGAGGCTGAGGAAACTTTAGCAGCAAAATAGTTTTTTCCTTCTTTTAAGGTATTTAATTTTTTACTCTCTAGACATTTTTTTTAACCAGCCACACAACTTCGGTTTGCTTCTTCTAGCAGTATGTTTTAGAAACTCTTTGCATGATGTACAATTATGTAACTTGAGACTCAGACGCTAGGTTATGTATCCAGTCTCTGCTGCCATCCCACAGAGAAGCAGAACACTGAACTCCAGTACAGAATGTATCATTTAGACTGCTCCAGCAGCTCTTCAAAGAAAAGCATAATTTCTATGGCTGAGGACGCAGCAGCCAAAATCACAGTTTGCATGAAACCCTTTGATTCCTGTCTATGTTGAAGTGGGTCATTCTGCCGGGGCTGCTCCTGCTGGTCTTTCGTTTTCTTTGACATGCTCATGGCCTACTGACAGGGTGTGTTGGTCTCTCTCTCTCTCTCTCTCTCTCTCTCTCTCTCTCTCTCTCTCTCTCTCTGTGTGTGTGTGTGTGTGTGTGTGTGTGTGTGAATTCACTTGCACCAAGGCCCTGTGCATGCCACATCAATGCTTTACCATGAACTATATTGTCAACCCAACCCTCAGTTTCACTTTTGAATCTGTGGCATGCCCATCCAGCCCATCAGCCCTCTCCAGGTCCATAGGGCCAGAACTGTCACCTACAGCCAAGTATCCAGTGTGTTCTGCCTGTCCCTGTTGGATGAAAATGATTCCTTGATTGAAAACCAGCAGCACTTTTGGCAAGTTGGATACAGCTGGCAAGGTGTAAGTGTCTTGCATGCAGGAGCCTAAGGTAGATTAAATGGTGGCCTAAGATCTTAGATAAGGTGACAGGGTTTGTCAGAGTGGAAGGGGAAATCTTGTCATATGCTTTTATATGTAAGATATTAACAATGAACTAAATGAAGATGCTTCAAGAACTTAGTGCTTGGGCATGAAAATCCCAATTACCCTGGGTATAGGTTTGGGAGTTTCAAAGAGCCCAAAGAAGGCTATAGCACTGGGTCCCATGTAGCAGTCATGGCTGTCCCTGTTGTGGGTCACACATGATCTGCCTTTCCCTGTGGTTGTCACTCTTGGATCTAGACTGTACCTTCCTTCCTTCTCTCATGGGAAGAATGTAGCTAGAGAACATACGCACACACACACATACACACATACACATACACACACATACACATATACACACATACACACACATGCACAATACATACATACATACATACATACACACATACACACACACATACACATATACACACATACACACATATACACACATACATACACATACACACATATACACACATACACATACACACACATACACACATACATACACATACACACACATACACGCATACACACACATACACATACATACACGCATACACACACATACACATACATACACATACACGCATACACACACATACATACACACATACACACACTCCACCGCATTAACTTGGTACCTTTCACATTTAAGCCATTCACACTTTGATACACCTTCACACACTCAAGTAGAACATTCAGTTTGTACTGATGATTCTTTTTATTATTATTTTTTAAAAAAGAAAACAAGCTGTCTTTTTCATTTTACACATCAATCTCAATTCCCACTCCCTCCCCTCATCCCCTCTACCTTCACCCTCACCCCACCCCCATCCACTCCTCAGAGAGGGTAAGGCACATTGCTTTGGGGAAGATCCAAGACCCTCTCTACTATATCTAGGCTGAGCAAGGTATCCCTCCAAAGAGAATGGGTTCCGAAAAAGCCAGTACAAGAAGCGGGGATAAATCCTGGTGCCACTGCCAGTGGCCCCACAGTCTGCCCCAGCCATGCAATTGTCACTCACATTCAAAAGGTCCAGTTTGATCCTATGCTGGTTCCTTCCCTGTCTAGCTGGAGTTCAGGTAGACTGTTTCAGTGGGTGTCCCCATCATGGTCTTGACCTCTTTGCTCATATTCTTATTCCTCCCACTTTTCAACTGGATTTTGGGAGCTCAGCCCAGTTGTAGCGCTGATTCTTATGGGATTCTGTTTTCATTGTTCTAGCCGTTCTGACTAGGCGTCAGCAGTTTTCACGAAGCTCCCAGCTGATCTTGACATTTCTTAGAATTGAGAAAGGCTGGGGTGGAGGAAACTGATGAGCGAGGTTTAACTGCAGAGGGTCAGGCTAGGACCCTTTCCCATCCCCTCTCTGCATTCCTGCGCATGTCTTTTTGCCAGCACACTCCCCCACCCGTTTATTCACCCTAATTCTTGACACAATCCACTGGACAACTTTCTTTTTCTTTCTTTTAAACTCATCGATTTATTTTACAGCCTGGCTGCAGCCTCCTCCCCCACCCAGCCTCCCATCCCCCGTCCCTCTCCTGCATTCCCCAAACCCCTACTCTTCCATCTCCAACCAGGAAAGGAAAGGGCAGGTCTCCCATGAGGATCAACAACACAGCGTATCAAGTTGCAGTAAGACTAAGCAAGTCCCCTTATATTAAGACTGGGCAAGACAAAGCAGTATGAAGAAGCAGGGACTCTGGAGGTTAGAGACCGTTTTCTGCAAATACAAAACTCTGTGTGGGTAACAGCAGCTTGCTGCCTGAGCAGGCTACCCTGATGAAGCAGGGCTTTCTGTGGAGCAGGTGATCCAGTCCGCCTTTCTCATGGAGTTGCCATTTCAGTTGGTGTCATCTGGCAGATGCGCGCATTTAGGAATGCTGTAGGCTCGTAGCTATTCAAACAACATCGGAATTGCCATCCAAATGGCTTCGCGGCATGCAGGATTCAAATTGTGCATCAAAGCACAGAATGCTCTCCACAGCTTTGTGCTCGATCCAGATGTACAAGGGAAATGACCAGAGAGTACACTTTTGCTGGCGAGAGGGGCCAAGACAGAAGTTGCATAGGGAGGAGTTAGTTCAAGGTTGGAATTTGGAGGTGGGGCTCTGGCCTGGCTTGCTTAGACCCTGGGTGGTATCCCAAGTACTGCGCCCTCCAACTAACTAAATAAACCCGTAAATGAGGTTTAGGTTCGGAGGTGTGTGTCTTCTGGCTGGAATGTTAGCGGGTGTAAAGGCGGATTTGAATTAAGTCAGAAGGATAATTATAAGGTTATACAGCTTTATTAACTCACGCAACCAAAAGTTCCCGCGCCGAACAGGAGAGAGCAAGCAAAACAAGGGCCGGCGCAGCGTCTGCGCAACTTTTTTATCAGTCAAAACCTGCCCCAGGCGAGCCCACCCACTAGGGGGGTGGGGCTCATCCCTACATCTCCCCCTTTTGTCTAAATAAGACAGAATTAAACCAAATACAACTATAAACAATAATAACAAAAAAGAAATATAATAAACAATATTGAGAACAAAAAGTTTTACCAGACAGTCTATCTCAAAGAGTCTAACTAATATAGAGAGTAATTACAGTTATATAATCTTCAACTCCATCAAAGATCTGAGAAGGGAATAAATATTACTTAACAAATAAGAGATATCCAAAATGTGCCAAAAATAACAGAGACAACTGACTACCTGGGCAATCACCCAAATTCTCGTTTGCAATGTTGAGTCAACCAACTTTGGCTAAGGCCAAACATAACTGACATACCATTATCAGATGTAAGGAACTTTCTTAGAATCATCCTACCCTGTCTTGGCAAGATAAGACAATCCTGTTTCATAACTTTGTCAGTAGTTGAGGTATGGGCTTTTCTTAACCCAAAGGCCAGTTCTGCCAAGAAGACAAGCTCCCAGTGGAGTGTCTTTGGTGCTCAACGTTCTCTCGGGAGTAGAGTGGCGTTGCCAGGAGTAATTGTGTCTCATTGGCATAGAATTCTAGGTTAGATTAAAAGCCATTTTCTGCAGCTCTTTAAAGAGGCTGAAGATTATACTATCTATACTAAATATAATCTCTATGTATCTAGAAGACCTGATTAACCTAAAAATAAACATGACAAAATATAATTCTCAATACCTATCTAACTTGAAGATTAAAAGAATAAACTGTGCAATATATGAAGACAATGATCTGTGCAATATATGAAGACAATGATCTTCATCTGTAGACAATGTCATTACATAACAAAAGTAAACAATGGAAGGAGCTCACATTCAATATTGATATTACATAAATAGTATCAGAGGTAGAAATGTACATCGTATTATGGTAGAAGTATCAATCTAATATAAGCATATTCTTATACAAAAATAGAGGTAGGAACACTCACATTCAATATACAATATATCAATATACAGGAAACAGTCCGAAAACAATTTTCTGAAATCAGTAACTCACAAATACCAAACATCAAACCAGTTAATCCCCCTCTTTCTTTTTTTTTTTTTTTTTTTTTTTTTTTTTTTTTAACATACCCCTAATTCCATAAAACATCCCCCCATCCCCTCAACCCCAAACCAACCATTAAAAGATGTCCCTAACCCTGAGGGCAAACTCTGTTGGGAGAGGGGACGTCGTCCTCTAAGATTGCTTCAAGCTGACATGGAGGCGACGTTCTCCTTAGGGGCTCCCCGTGAAAGCAAATGATGATAAAATTCCCAAATTAACCTTTGACCTAAGAAAATTGTAACTAGTCTCTGTGTATCTTTAGAAGGTCTGGCCAGAGTGTTGTCAAAAATGTGCACCATTCGAAATTGTCTCGAGCAGTTGGTACCAAAAAACAAGTCTATTATTAGCACTTAAAAAGAAAGAAAAAAAAAAAAAATATGTATATAATCATGACGTCATAAAAACCAGATTGAGTTGATGTTGTGGGGCCCCATCTTCATCCTGAAAACTTCTAAAATTACTGTAGAAAAAATTTGTTGTTTGTTATGGGAAATTTAAACATTAACAACAAAGACACATACTGACATATAAAGAAAGACACAGATATGAGAAAAAGTAAAGAAAGTTTACCAAGTATATAATTATTCTTATCCTGTGAGATATCTCTTATCAACAGGTTTGGAATTGAAGAGGGACTGGGCCAGAGTCCAACTCCAAAACCAGCTCTACATATTTATAAAAAAGTGTTCAATAAAACATATAGATATGTATATATATAGAGTCAATACTTACTGATCCTTAGTGGGTTGTAACCATTTTCCATCCATCACTGAGTAAATATTCAGGGTCCCATTAGTATGCTCGTCGTCCTTGTGAATGAATTGTTATTTATCTTTTCCAAGTGTCTTGTCTTCTTCATACCGAACCTTTATTAATTTTGACGGTATCCACAATTTTTCCTCACCTGTGGAGATAAGAGCAAAACCCCTTCCCCCAACGCAGCACATCTCCTGGCTTCCATTGTGAGGTTAGCACATCCTTGAAATAAACTGGTTGATTTAGTTCAGTAGACTTTTCCATTATCCAATGTCTTTCTGCAGCCGTTGTTCCTTTCTCATTAGCGTTAAGAAAATTCAAGGTTAACAAAGCATTATGTAACCTATTCCTGGGGGTGTTTTCCACCCTTTTCTGTTTGTTCAACATATCCTTTATAGTTCTATTTGATCTTTCTATGACTGCCTGACCTGTAGGATTGTATGGTATACCTGTAACATGTTTGATATTGTAATAGTCAAAAAACCGTTTCATTTTCCTAGAGACATAAGCAGGACCATTATCTGTCTTTATCTGTGTAGGTATACCCATGATAGCCATGACTTCTAATAAATGAGTAATTACTGAATCAGCCTTTTCCGAACTTAAAGCAGTTGCCCACTGAAAGCCTGAATAAGTGTCAATGGTGTGATGAACATACTTCAATTTGCCAAATTCTGCAAAGTGGAACACATCCATCTGCCAGATTTCATTCCTATGGGTGCCCTTAGGATTAGCCCCTGCTGGCAGTGGCATTTGGTTATAGAAAGAGCAAGTAGGGCACTTCTTTACAATCTCCTTAGCTTGTTGCCATGTAATAGAAAACTCTTTCTTCAAGCCTTTGCTATTAACATGATGTTTTTCATGAAATTCAGAGGCTTGTAGCACACTACCAATCAATAATTGATCAATATCTGCATTACCTTGTGCTAGAGGACCTGGCAGACCCGTATGGGATCGGATGTGGGTTATGTACATAGGGCAAAGCCTGTTCCTGATCAAATCTTGAACCTGGATAAACAATGAGGTTAGTTCTGTATCATCAGGTATAAATTCAGCAGTTTCAATATGTAAAATAACTCTTTCTGCATATTGTGAATCAGTAACTATATTGATAGGTTCTTTAAAATCCCTTAGTACCATAAGAATGGCATATAATTCTGCCTTCTGGACAGAATCATAAGGACTTTGTTCCACCTTACCCAAGTCTTCTGATTTGTAACCTGCCTTCCCTGTTTTATTGGCATCAGTATAGAATGTACGGGCTCCAGTTATTGGAGCATCACGGACGATTCGAGGAAGGATACAAGAAGTTCTCTTTATGAAGTAAAGCCTCTTGCTTTTTGGATAGTTGTTATTAATGTCTCCCAGAAAATTAGCACAGGCTCTTTGCCATGGTTCATTATCTTCCCATAATTTCCTTAGTTCATCAGCAGTGAAAGGCACTATAATTTCTGCTGGGTCTATGCCTGCTAGTTGACGAAGTCTCAGCTTGCCTTTTATAATTAACTCAGAGACTTTTTCCACATAAGTTTTTAGTTTCTTACTTGGTTTATGTGGTAAAAAGATCCATTCCAAGATAATATCATCCCTCTGCATTAAAATTCCTGTAGGAGAAATTTTTGATGGTAATATGACGAGAATACAATCAAGCTCTGGATTCACCCTGTCCACATGTGCATGTTGTAATTTTTCCTCAATCATTGTCAGTTCCTTTTCTGCTTCAGCTGTTAGTTCTCTGGGACTGTTTAAATCTTTATCACCTTCCAAGGTTTTGTTCAAATGAATTATTAGATCAGGTGTTATCCCAATAGCTGGTCGTGAGACTGGAAATGTCTCCTAACAGTTTTTGAAAGTCATTAAGAGTTCGTAGGCGATCTCTCCTAATTTGTGCCTTTTGTGTCTTGATTTTTTGTAAACCTATTTTATAACCTAAATAATTAACGGAATCTCCCTTCTGTATTTTTTCAGGAGCAATTTCCAATCCCCATTTAGGTAAAAGTATCTTTATTTCGTCAAACAGTCTGTTCAAGGTATCCATGTTTGGATCAGATAACAATATGTCGTCCATGTAGTGATAAATGATGGATTTGGGGAATTTCCTGCGTATTATTTGCAATGGTTGGTTCACAAAGTATTGGCATAAGGAGGGGCTATTTAACATACCCTGGGGGAGGACAGCCCAGTGGTACCTCTTGGAAGGTTGAGAATTGTTGTAAGTAGGCACTGTGAAGGCAAATTTTTTCTCTATCTTCCTTTTGTAAAGGTATTGTGAAAAAAACAATCCTTTAAATCAATAACTATAAGAGGCCATCCTTTTGGTAACAAAGAGGGCAATGGGATTCCAGATTGCAGAGGGCCCATAGGTTGAATAACCTTGTTGATTGCTCTGAGATCTGTCACCATTCTCCATTTACCCGATTTTTTTCTTAACCACAAATACAGGAGAATTCCAAGGGCTGGTAGATTCTTCTATATGTCCAGCATCTAATTGCTCTTGTACCAGCTGTTCTAAAGCCTGTAACTTTTCCTCAGCTAGAGGCCATTGCTTTGTCCATATGGGTTTCTCAGTCAACCATTTTAAAGGCAAGGCTGTTGGTATCTCTGAAGAGACTTCAATTGCTTGTTCTTGTATGGCCCGAATGGCCGGTTTTCTCCGTTTATAATATCTTTTAATATTATTTTCAGAACTATAAACTCTAGAAGTAGCAGGAATGTTAATTTGGGTATTCCATTGTTGTAATAGGTCACGACCCCATAAATTCATTGCAATATTGGCTACATATGGCCTTAATTTTCCTATTTGTCCCTCAGGCCCTATGCATTCAACCCATCTCGTGCTCTGTCTTACTCGAGATAGGGTTCCAATTCCCAGTAGCTGGACATTCACATTCTGAAGAGGCCAATATGGATGCCAAGATTCTGGGGTAATGATACTTACATCAGCACCTGTGTCCAGCAAGCCAGTAATAAAAATGCCATTTACACATACTCTCAGCTTGGGTCTTTGATCATTTATAGAAGTTTGCCAAAACACACGTAACTCATCTTTCTGATCACTATTGCTTGTAACAGTAGGCATGGGGTTTCCTAATTGTCCTGACGAGGCACGTTCTCCGCTGGAACTGGAAATGATTGAACCATGTGTGCCATGGGGGCCTGTGAGGCCCCCCCCTCTCACGTTTCCCGTCTGTATCAGGTTGCCTTGTCTATCCCTTGTAGATCTACATTCATTCGTCCAGTGTCTGCCCTTTCCACATCTTCTACATAAACCTGAAGGCTGAACCCTCCTATTTCTGTTATTTCTAGAAGATGCATTATTATTATTTCTGAAAGTCCGTTGTTTACAATTTCTTTTCATATGACCCATTTGGCCACAATTAAAACATTTGGTATTCTGGTGTCTCCTTTTACCATTGGAAATTGCTTCTTCCACCCATGCTTCAGTGCCATAATCAAATGTATCAACATCCAGTGTATGTAAGACCCATTCTTCCAAGGGTGCTGATCTTACCCTTAAAGGCCACAAAATCCTTTTGCATTCCGAATTTGCATTTTCATAAGCCAAATTTTCAATCATTATACGCCTTGTGTCTGGGTCAGGTATCCCTATTTGCACAGCCTTAGTAAGCCTTTGTAAAAAATCACTAAAGGGTTCTCTCTGACCTTGTTTAATTTTGACAAATGATTCTGTTTTCTGTCCTGGGTCTTGTACTCTATCCCACGCATTTAAGGCTGCTGTTGTGCATAGGAAGAGTGTGTCCTCATCCAGATTAGCTTGGTCCTGAGGGTCAGAAAAGAGTCCTTCACCTAGAATTTTATCTATGCAAATGTTACCTCCCTTCGCCTTTTCTTGCTGTTCCAAACGTCTAGCCTCTTGCCTGAATAAGCATTTCCATTTTAAATGAGGCCCGCTATCAAGTACCGCAGAGCTGAGTTGCACCCAATCCATAGGAGTTGCTCTGCTTTTTGTTGCCCAGGATTTTAGCATTTCCTTAACAAAAGAAGAGTGCATCCCAAAAGTCATGACAGCCTGTTTAATTTCTTTGAGATCATTCATACGGACAGGCTCCCATATATCCTCCTTGATGACCTTAGGGTTTTTGGAACCAATCACCTTTTCTGTTGTTATTACTGGAAAGGCAGGTAGAGTCTTGTGGAAATTTTGCCGGAGGGATTTGCCCACAGGCGTAGTTAAAATTTGCCTTTCTACCGTTTGTTCTTCTTCATCAGAATTTAGAAATTCCTCAATCTTTTCAATTCTATTCACCATTGCCTTCTGCAATGTTTGAATCTCCTGTCCAGAATTATGTTCCAAAGCCTTCATTGAGGATTCTAAAGTATGAATTTTGTCCATTAGAGATAAGTTCTCTTCTTTGGACATAATTTTAATGGCGTAAACCGTGCCTTCTTGTACTGACAATCTTTCCGCCAATTTGTCACAAGTTTTAGACAAAATTCGATTGTCACATTCAACCGTTTTGGTTCTCTCAATAAGTGTTTCAATTCCTTCAGAAAGTGACCGCTGGAATTTATTGTTTAAATCAGCTGATCCTTCTTCCATAGTAATAAATCTCTCCTCCATATTGGCCTTAACCTTTTCTAAATTTTGCTCAGTTACCAGAGTCTTATTAAACAAAGATCTATTCTCTTCCTGTAGAACTTCAAGCTGATTCTTGAGAAGATCATTGTCATGCTTAATAGTTTTCAAACATTCAACCTCTGCCTTAAGAATCCTGGATTCATCTCTTAAAGACTCCATCAAACTTCTGTTGTCAAACCATTTAGTGCCAAGGAAAATTACTAATCCCAGAAGAATCCATAGATGTGGGGTGCCAGACACCTCTTGTAAGATGTCCCACATGGCACACTCAAAAAGACTGCTACAGTCCTGAACAGTAATATTCTCAGACATTTTATTTATAAAGGAAGAAAAAAATTTTTTACCTGCAATGACTGGTTCCTGCCAGTGGTGGCAGATGAGTCCACTTGAGTCCACGTGGAGAGCCGGTCTGAAACAGGAACTCAAAACCAAAATTTATTTATCTGCGTGCCGAGCTTGCTTTGAATCAGCACAGGCAGGAAGGCTGGGTTTGATTCAAAGCAGCTGCTACAGGGCTGTCAGGCCACGGCACGCAAGGAGGGCCGGCGGGCAGGACTGAGGCCGGAGGCTGGGAGGCCCGCGCGGCTGAGCTAGCTACGAGCTCAAAGAGGCGGCAGGGGGCCGTGAGCTCCTAGCGGCTCGGGACCGCTGGCAGGGATCGCGGCAGGGTGGGCGAGCAGTGTGGGTTGCGGGCGGGTGGCTAGGGAGTTCCGGCGTGGCGCGTGTCCCCACGCCCCTGTACTGCTTGGTGCAGCCTAGCGCTGCGACCAAGCGCACACGCCCGGGTCCACACTGCTCGGATCAATCAGAGCCACGTGGGCGCCAAATAAAGGCGGATTTGAATTAAGTCAGAAGGATAATTATAAGGTTATACAGCTTTATTAACTCACGCAACCAAAAGTTCCCGCGCCGAACAGGAGAGAGCAAGCAAAACAAGGGCCGGCGCAGCGTCTGCGCAACTTTTTTATCAGTCAAAACCTGCCCCAGGCGAGCCCACCCACTAGGGGGGTGGGGCTCATCCCTACACGGGTGAATGACTACGGAGTATGTACATGGCTGTGTGTTTCAGAGTCTTGAGATCCCAACAGATGAGAACACGTGCCATTAAGTCTGAGAAGTTCTGTCTCGAAAAACAACAAACAACCAAACAACAAAAAGAGAGACCTCGGCTTCACCCCGCGGCCCCAAGGGCTGGCTCCGGCTTTAGCCGGCTCTGTTCCATCTGTGAATTCTGTTAGGGATAACGCAATCAGACAGGCCCGCGGACGCTCTTCTTCCCTCTCTACAAAATTTTAATAAAATCCCGTGAACAACAGCGCTGAGCATCTCTGAGGCTTGAAATTAAAGTGATAAAAGACGAGATTGCTCACTTGTCAGCCTGCGGCAAACGGCATCGCCCATACAGATTCCAGAGGAGCCATTTTAAATCTGTCCAAAATGCTGGGCTCTCCACCTTGTCTTCTATCGTCTATATTTTCTTAAAATGAAAACCCCTGCTCCAAGGAAGAGAAAAGACAAGGCCCTCTCTGTGCCTCGAACAACACGAGAATCAAGCCCCCAAACAGGTCTTTCTAAGAAGTAATTTCTGGAAAGGAATACCTTTTCCTAAGTTCTGACTTCCTGAGACAAAATATAATTCCAGTTTGAGGGACACGACTCAGCAACCTGCCTTCCAGGTGGAGCCGGCATTGCACAGTTTCCCTGCTGTGGTAGGCTCCTGGCCCTCCGACTCCATCGTATTTGACACTAGTGAATCCTCACACAGAACATCCTCCACTCCTCTCCCCTCAACCCCCGCTGCTTTTCAGAGTGGTAAAACCAATATTGTTCAGACTTATGCTTGAGAAAAGTAGTGCCCAATGCCAGCGTGTAAGGACGGAAGATGGAGCCAAGAGAAAGTAGCCCCGATGGAGCATCCTGTCCTGAACATCTATGTAGACTCCTCCTGCCTCCTCACATGAAAACCCCGACAGCATTGCACAAGCAAGGCCAGTTGCCTAAGGAATAATTTATTTAACTGTGGTTGAAATCACAGAAGAATTAGTCTCTCCTTTCCGCCCCTCTTCATCAGTCCTTTCTCTCTTCTCTGGACTTTCTCTAGTCTTACAGTCAGGAGAAAAACAAATGTAGCAAAGAGAAACAAGGTGTTTTTATTCCATCAAAAATGACTGAAGAGAGCCGGGCAGTGGTGGCGCACGCCTTTAATCCCAGCCCTCGGGAGGCAGAGGCAGGTGGATCTCTGTGAGTTCAAGACCAGCCTGGTCTACAGAGCTAGTTCCAGGGCAGGAACCAAAGCCGCAGAGAAACCCTGTCTCGAAAAAAACAAACAAACAAAAAAAAAACAAAAACAAAAACAAAATGACTGAAGAAAGCCGAAAGCTGCTCATTGTAGGTATTTAGCAATTTTTAAGTTTCTTTAGAACACAGTTAGAGCCAGGCGGTGAAGTTGCACGCCTTTAATACCAATACTCTGGAGGCAGAGGCAGAAGGATCTTTGTGAGTTCGAGGTCAGCCTGGTCTTCAGAGCAAGTTCCAGGACAGTCAGGGCTACACAGAGAAACCCCATCTCAAAAAAATCAAAAACCAAAGACCAAAAACAAAAGAACACAGTTAAAGTCCTATGTTTGTGTGTATGTGCCTGTGTGTATCTGTGTATTTCTGTACCTGTATGTGTATTTCCGTGTGTGTATGTGTGTGTGTGTGTGAGAGAGAGAGTGTGTGTGTGTGTGTGTGTGAGAGAGAGAGAGAGAGAGAGAGAGAGAGAGAGAGAGAGAGAGAGAGAGAGAAGAGAGAGAGAGAGAAGAGAGAGGAGAGAGAGAAAGAGAGAGAGAGAGAGAAGAGAGGGGGAGAGAGAGAGAGAGAAGAGAGAGAGAGAGAGAGAGAGAGAGAGAGAGAAGAGAGAAGAGAGAGAGAGAGAGAAGAGAGAGGGAGAGAGAAGAGAGAGAGAGAGAAGAGAGGGGGAGAGAGAGAGAGAGAGAGAGAGAGAGAGAGAGAGAGAGAGAGAGAGAGAGAGAGATGGGCTAGCCTCCTATTGAGAAGTAAAGATCAAGATCAACCCAAGAGACTTAAAGAAAACACAAGGCAGAAGGGAGTAACCTGAGAAGTAAGTGAGGGTGGGTTATCATTGGCAGAGCTTAAGGCAGGGGCGTGGACAGCTGTATCCCTGAATTCAGGGAGTCCTATTGCCTAGAAGCAGTGATCCAGAAGGGGGCTAGTATGTCAGAGAGCACGATTAGGGGTAATTTCTGTGAGGTGGAGCAGAGAAGAAAGACCTAGTAAGTAGGTCATCCCACCTACCAGAGCCAGCAGCTCCTGGGATGCCTGTAGGAGTCAGTCTCTGGGGACACAGCAAACGGCAGTGACAGGCAGAGTGGGGAATCTGGGGTCCATAAATGCTAACTCTAAGGACTATGGCTGTACCAGGCACCTACTTGTTTACCAGACACTTGGTCTCCATCCACATCCATGGAACCTGTGCACAACTGAATGATCTTTTCCTGTGTATAACAACCACGTATTAAGCAATTGCACACATGGCAGATGGTCTTTTTTTTTAAAATATTTATTTATTATGTATATAATATTCTGCCTGTGTGGCCAGAAAAGGGCACCAGACCTCATTACAGATGGTTGTGAACCACCATGTGGTTGCTGGGAATTGAACTCAGGACCTTTGGAAGAGCGGGCAATGCTCTTAACCACTGAGCCATCTCTCCAGCCCCCGGTAGATGGTCTTCTTGATGAAAGTGGTGAGGCAACCCAATTAAATCGATGCCTTTTAATTGCAACTATGCCCTAAGATGGCTTGACCTGCTCATGGGTCCAGGGCTCTTTCCTTGACCAATCCTTCCTTTATTCTTTAAGACAAAGATAATTGTGGACAAACTTATTTTTTTTTCTCTAAATAAACTCTGAAGACTTTCTTCATCTGTGAGGTTATTAACTCTTATCCATGATTTTCTTATTTCTGAACTAATTTCTTCGTAAAGAAATCTGGGGTCACTGTGTGGTGGGGGTTCCTACAGATGAAAGGCCTGTCCTCTGAGGCCCCTGTCCACAGTTCACTTGCTGCCCAGGCCTTGCCAATGGCTGCATTTCCTGGCTCTGGCTACAGTTATTTTATGGCCATTGAAGTTCCCGTTTTTTAAACCTAAAATAGTTTCCTTAGCCTTTGCTGACAGCTTTTTTTTTTTTTCATTTTATGAATTGAAAACTTTGCCAAACACACACATCCATGCTACCCCACCCAATAAATCTGCACTTTCAAAAAGAAATGGTTCAGCTAATGTTTCCTGTGGAAAGTGGTCATGGTCTACACAGTCACCCGCTTCTAAAGAAACGAATCTCTCAGCTGTTTCTGGAAATTTCTTCCTTAGTCAGGCTCCATAGCTGAACAGAGAAAAACAACCTTTTGACGGATATTGATCCTGCGGCTTTACTATCTCAAAGCTCTACAAAGGGCAGGGCTCACTCATCTTAAAGCTGAATAGCATTGCTAATGAGGCCTGAGATTTATACTTCTGTTCATCATGAGTGTTTCCTAAGACTCTTCAGCGAACCCTCTCAGTATCCCAAGACAAAGAAGGGCACACATGAAAGAAACCTCATGAATCTTAAGTGATGCTTAAGTGAAGGCCCTTAAGGCCATCCTAGGACATGAGAATTAATGTCACTCTTCATTTGTAGCTTATGCAAGCTTTGATGTTGAGTCCTGGAAGAAACGGTCTCTATCACAGAAACACACCTCAGCATGTTCCAAATTAAATAGTTACTCCATTTTTCCTTTAATCCCCATGCCGTCATGTAAACAGAAACTGTTCTTTTGTTTCCAGGCCACCCAGACCCAATACACAGAAACTATATTAATTACAAAAGGGCTTGGCCAATAGCTTAGGTGTATTCCTAGCTAGCTCTTACATCTTCAATTAACCCATTTCTATTCATTTGCGCATCACCATGAGGCTGTTGCTTACCAGGTAAGGTTCTAGGGTAGTATTCTCCTTCGGAAGCTACATAGTATCTCCTTGACTTCACTTTCTCTCTCTCTCTCTCTGCCCTGCTGTACGCCAAAGCAGTTTCATTCATTAACCAATAACGGCAACACATGTGCAGAAGGACATCCCACATCACCATCAGGCAGATGAAAATCCAGTGTAGATGTTTTGAAACTTTCACAGGTGGAGCCCTTCTAGAGGAAGTGGGTCATTGGGGGTAAGCCTTGCTATTTTAGAGCCTAGACCCACTTTCTGTTTACTCTTTGCTTCCTCACTATAGATACAATTTGACCAGCATGCCTCTTGCTCCTACCGTCATGCCTTCCCTGCCTTGATGGAGTAATCGCCTCAAACTACAAGACTGAATTATGTAAATTGCTTCTTGTCAAGGCTTTGGTTCCAATGACAAGAAAATTAATTAATGCATAGGTCAAGTCACCTATTTGGTAGGGGACAGAGACTGTTGATTTTCTTGGATATAATCAGAGGGGAAAGTCATTTCTAGTTCCTGACCCAGAGGGAGAAAGAAGAAAGCTGTACTTCTATATCGTATTCCTCAGTGTGTGTCAAGTCCAGAGTTCAGATGCCTGGGATTCAGGATTTTCAAACTCTGAGAGGCCAGAAATGTCAGAGCTAACTGGGTTGAGTTACTAAGACGGTAAGCAAGCACAGGCAGGTATCTGGATAGCCGCACACCCGAGACTTTGCTTGCAAAGCCCTTCATTCATTGTCCCTTCCCTTTGTAATTAGAGGAAGTATTGCTACCTTTGACTCCTTTTTACCTTAGCCCCTCTCTCCTCCTTACTGGACTAATGCTGCCCAGACACCCCAGTCTTATCCAAGAAAGCCAAGGGTCTCTACTACCAACCCAGCTAGATGAATTGTGCCAAGATTCAGGGAAGAACTATGACCCTGGCCGATACATGCTTCATGTTCTAGGTTTGCACAAAAATAAAGCCAAGCTCTCAAAGTCCTATGAGTTTTCTACACTGCAGACATCAAACCTAGATGCAGACTGTAATGAAAATATTCTAAACTAGTACTTACACCAGGACCCTCTGCCTTCAAGGCCTAGCCGGTGCCAAATACATTCCTTTTGGAGGAGTTTCTCTCCCCATGCTTTCTAAGATCATGCTTCTGGTGCAGGTATTTTCCCACCCAGCGCATCTCCTGATTTCTTGGATATAATCAAGTCCCTTATAGCAGAGTTCCATGGCTCCTGCTCCAGTTTCTGCCTCTGGGTACCTGACTTGCATTCCTACCTTGACTTCTCTCAATGTGTCCTGAGATATGGAAGTCAAATAAATCTTTTCCTCCCTAAAAGGTTGCTTTTGGTTGGTGTTTTAATGCAGAAATATGAACCCTTGGAAAAAAAGAGGGGTTTGTATATAACAACAAAGATTATGAAGAAAAAGAGGTACGAGAATAAGACTCTTGGGAAATAGAAACACGCTTGCCCTTCCCACTCTAGAAGTAAAGAGATTTAGGCAGTATATAAGCTAGAAGGACTAGGCATAGTCCCAGCAAGAAGAGAGAGAGAACTCCAATGCGAGGCACAGCCAATGAGGCTTGTGTCGGGGAGGAGGCTGTCCTGGTCTCAGCCCTTTTCAGAAGATACCAGCCTGCAATCCCCTAACTACCCCCAAAAACTCTGTGCATATACAGGGTTTGATCCCCTGGCTCCTTCAAAAAGTTGGGACTGCAATGGAGCAGACACACCCGGGTGGGGTCAGACAACAGGGAAAATCACGTGGTGGGTACAACAGGCCTTGGCTTAGCAGGAGATGGTGGCTGGCCGCGTGTGAGTCCAGGCCTTTTGTCACAAGCAATCCAGCCTCAGCCCCGGCTCTAATTTAGAACCTTCCTCCATGTGCCTGTAGGAGACTCTGACCTTTGGAAAATAAAATTGAAAGCTTTTTATATATATAATAAAATCCTTGGGGAAGTAAACGGGCTCACTGTTGGTTTGCTGTGCAGAGCAGCACCAGGCACACGTTGCAGACTTCCCACTCGGAACCCTTGAGGGAACTGGTCCTTGATTCTCTGAATCTTGCCTTTCCCATCTTCCTAGAGGCACATACCACATTATAGGAGGCAGCGGGGTGCTGAGAATAGCCGGAGTGATGAATGTGCCATGCTGAAATTCTTCATTTTATGTACACGGCATTCTCAGAGAGAAACATGCTGTCCTCGGAACCCTAGTACCCAGGAGCTAGCTGCCTGAGAGGCTTTCAGTATTTACCCTAACGGTACCTTAAGTGCCTGGCCGCTGGATGCGCTGTTTTACTTATTACTCGGGATCCACGGCCTCTCAGCTTGCCATGGGCTCTTTGAGAAGCAGGATGGTCCTAAGTTCAAAAGCTGGGTGCTGATATTCACAAGAACACTGGGGGCCCCTTGGGTGACCTGCATCCATTTTCTGCTCCCACTTGCATTGTTGGAGAAAACCTGCAAGGACGTGCTTTCTTCCGGGTCCCCGGCAGTAGCTCTCATCGCAAACCAGACATGTGGAGGAGGGGGTGCCGCGTAATTGTCAGTCTCCTCCTCACCACCCGTTTCCACAGACATTAACAATGATGCTGCCTTGCCTCTTTTTCTTCTCGCATTTAGTCCCTCTTGACCCGTTTCCTTGATGGAATGCTTACCCCTGAGGATGCTTCCATTTGGGAAGCAGACCGGACCCCTTTTGGACCAGTCATTTAATTTATTTTGATGTGTAACAGAAAGTCTGCAGCGAGACCTTGTCAGGTCTAGGGACCCCTTTGCCCTCCACCGAAGGGTTAAGCCTGGGCAGTGTGAAGAGTCAGCCCTGGCTCCCAGGCTGCAGGCTGCACAGCTGACCATATTAGGAGCACATGAAGGGAAGAGTCAGCTCCCCGCCCGGCGGGAGCGTTCTGTCGGGCTGAAGTGCAGGTGCTATATTTAGCGCCAGACTCTGGGGAAAAGCAGCTTAAAAGTGGGAGTGGGTTGCTGGAATGCACACGTGTAGGGGACCTCTGCTCGGGTCTCCAGCAAGCTCCAGGTCCATCACCTCTCAGCTGGCAAGATCGTGTTCTTGGCTCTAGCAAAGATAAATTCAGCTCCGTTGCTTTTTTAGTGTGGAGGAAAAGAACCATGGTTGTTGAGTGAGTCACCTCTCAGAAGGCTGTAAGCCAGGATTTCTCTCCCCTCAGCCTCCCGTTCCTTTTCCATATCCACTTAACATGATTTGTGGAGTCACCTCATGTGATTCCTTCCCTTAGGAAACAGAAGTACTTAACTCTCTTCTGTTCTGAAGGACATGAACCTTTAGGAACAGAGCATCCTCTTCATGTTATAGTGGCCCCACAGATAGAAATGGTCTTCTCTACAGATACAATCCTATAATAGGGACATAGTATGTAGAAAGTGATTTCTTAGGAGTCTCTACACATTTTTAGACTTCTACAAGAGCAAAAATTAAGGCAAAGAGTGATCTTACAGAAACATGACTACATTCAATGTTGTGGAAGTCAATGTTTCAAGGATTGTGACACCTATGGTCTCAGAGTAATTTGTTTATGCACAGTCTCTCTCCACAGCCCTCTGCTTTCTTCCCCCAAAACTGTATTACCTCGACTGAGGGAGAGTTTAAGTGAGTGGGAGGCCAAGGATGCTCCAAGTTCCAATTCTTGGGAAACAGTTGACCGTTCAGAACACTAGACTCTCCTATCTGGTTCTCCGACAACGTCACTTAATTTCCCCAAACTATGTGGTAGTAGCAGTACATGAAAAGCGCCACAAAACTATTACAGAAGCCTGAAGTTTGGCTTGGAAAGTTCATTTGAATAAAAGCCAAAGGCCTGGCTTGCTGAGCTACTGCCCACTATAGCTAGGGTGCTTTCTTAGCTAGGAGGAAGTGGTTGGTCTGTTTGCATGGCTTTCTGGAAAGCTAGCAAATTATAGTAAAATCTAATGCACACTTGTGTAGTTTCTTAAAAGAAAAAGAATCTCAAGGAATTCAGCTGGGTCAACCGACTCATCAGCTGTGGTGAGACCTTGCAGTGGAGGTTGCACAGCAAGCAGTAGGTGGAGCTTGTGGCCACATGAAATAAAGGTTAACTGCAGCCCACTGAGTCAGGCCTGGAGGGAGTTCCGGAAGCTGGATGTGGGGTAGAACTCAGAAAGGGCAACAGATTCAGTGCAGGACGGAGGAAAAGCTAAGCCTGTGTACAGACGGACAGAAGGTGGAGCACCGGGAAGAAGCTAGGTTCTAGGGGAGATTCCAACAAAAGCTGAAGAGCCTGCTCACCAGGCAGACCGAATATGCTATGGTGGACCCCCATGCACAATTTTACCATTGTAACTTGAAACTATGGATGTAATAGTTTCTTCCAAGGTCAAAACATCTCATCATCGGGAAGATAAACAACTGAAAATAGCTTCAGGAAGTCCCTGAAACTGACCAGATTCACTAGGACTCTCCCTGCCTGTGTAAGCTGAGGCTGTGAGTCCTTCTCAGAGAGTCAAGCTGCCCAGAAGAGGCAGAAACCAGTCAAGATGCCTAGAGGAGGTTTAGACCAACCAAAGAAGATGCAGCCAAGCTGAGCTGCCAAAAGGACGTGAAGCTGAGCTGCAAAGAAGACCCTGAGAACAGAGAAGCTGCCAGAAGAAGCAGAAAGCTACCTAGCTCTCTGGAAAAGGGTTAGACCAGCTGAGCAATCTGAAAAGGGCACTCTCTAACCTGGGGAGCTGCCTGCAGGCTGTGCGGTGTGCCGCAGGTTTCGGGTTTGTGAGCTGTCACGGTGTTGGAGTGGCTTCTCAGTGGTGTTAACTACCTCTAAGTACCACATGTTTCTGTAAACAATCCCAGTAAGCCCAGTGCTTTGCCAAGCTAGACTTGAGCGGATTGTTTCTTTGCTTTGTTGCTGCTCTTTCTGTCTGGAGCGAATAGAAGCAGACTCACCCAGAAAGGTGACTCAACACATGGCCACAGGAAACCTCACAGACAAGGAATCTCTCTGGTGTAGGCGGGTGGTGAGGCAGAGTGAGGCTGGCAAGAGAAACGCCATGTTCCTTCCCTTGAGGGAGCAGACATCTAGAGGTGGCCATATGCTGGGAAGCAGAGGAAGGGAACATGAGGCAGAGAGGAAGCACTGAGCAGAGACTGTGCTTAAGTTCCCCAGATGAGTGTTAGACACGGAAGAGTGGGTAAGAATTGAGCTTGCGGAGAATCGCAGTTCCCAGTCGTGATTGTGGTAAACAGGGTTTGTGTCTTTCTCGCCTCACACTGTGCTCCTTGATCAGCAGGCCGCACTCTTACACCACCGTTAAACAAGAGGAGATTGAGGCAGTAAGAGGCGCTTGAGTAAGGCACGGTGGTGCTAAGGTCACAATCTGAATCTCTGACTGGCATCTTCAGATTTAAACACATCGCTCTTCTAACAACCACAGTGCTACAGATGTGGGGATCAAATGCTTGATCGTGAGGGACAAGCATTCTCATATTCTCATTTTAGATCTGTAAATCCCCCCCTCCACTGGATCTGCTGCTGCTACTTATCAAACATTAGTGCGTATCATCCACAAGGCATCGTGTTAAGGGTTAGGCCACGGGACTAAAGTAGACCTAGGCCCATGAGGAAGTTCGTGGTGGATGATTGTGTAAATCGTGGAAACTTACAGTTAGCGGAGTGTGACATGCAGGTGGGGATAAAGAAAATCAGAGAACGTTTTTAAGTGGTGATATCCTAGGAAGCTCGTAGGAACAGTTACTTCCAGGTAGACAAGAAAATGAAGGCAAATCCAGGTGAAATTGGGCAATTTCATTGGAAACGTGAATCATCAGAAACTCTGCAGGTGACATTTTTCTACAAACTCTGAAACTAGAGCATTGAGGAAAGAGACTGGGAAAAATATACCAACACCTGATCATGTAAGGCCTTTTGTGCTTGTGTAAGGAGGTTAGAATCCGCTGAATTGTCACCTAGACCTCCTAAAATGTCCTTGTCAGAACCAGCAGAGATGACTCTGGTCTGTCCAGCAGTTGGACAAATTATAACTCGGGGAAAGCTCCTCAAATAGCAGTGAGTCGATCTCGATAAAATCCAGACAGAGAGGGAAGGTCAAAGCGTTGTCCTGCAAGGTCGCACTTGACTTTCAGGATGGACAGACAAGCTGTCCTGTAATATTCATGATGATGACTTGTCTCTGAGCATGCTTGGATTTCCAATTTCCTTCTTAACTTATGAGAAGCTGATTAAACTAAGCACTATTGACATCCAGGCTCCTAAATAGAAACTCACTTAAAGGGCTCAGCAGCCTGAATAACACAGTGTCCAGTGTCACTGCTGGGTTCTCGTTCATGCCGCTTTCCATAGTTGTGAAGATTAGATGTAGCCAGAGTAGTGGTATGTCTTCTCAGTCAATCACTCCCAGCTTAGGGGCTGGCTGAAGAAGATCACAGAGCCAGGTGGACTAATTGTAAGTTGATGACTTTAAATTCTTGAGGGAAACCCTAAATGATGGCTAATGATAGCCAGAGAGTTTGCTGTGCTTCCACGGTTGGATGGTTGCTTCGTTTATGATTTTGGGTTGTTTTTATTCAGTTTCTTATGTGTTCTAAGTTAACCTAAGTCTCCTCTTCTCCCTGAGGGATAACCACATTTTATCATTATTAGGAAAATAGAATCCATTCAAACTGGTACTGGGTGCACACCTGAGGAAATTAAGTCAGATCAAAGAAATACGTCTGTTTCCACGAGAGTGTTGTTCAAAACAACCAAGATATAAAATCCAAGTATCCAACATTGGATAGATGGAGAAAGACTATGTGGTATAGACACATAATGGAATATTGTTCAATACTTCAAAAAGGCAGGGAAATCATGTGCTTTGGGACAAGAATGGATCTGAAGATGATGAAGTTAAGTGAAGTAAGCCAGGTATAGAATGTCATGGCGTCTCACTTGTGAAAGTAGAAACAGTTGGATTCATAAAGGCAGAGAGTGGATGGTGGTTATCAGGGTTTGGACATTGGTGTGTGGGGGACAGAGGACAAAGAAAATTCAGAAAGACAGAAGGAACAAATGGAAGGGATCGATTGTATGTCTTGGTAACTATGGTTAGCAACGGTACACTGAACTCTTGACAATGATTGGGAAATAGATTTAAGTATTCTCACTGCAAAGTAAGTATTTGAGATAGAAATATGTTAAGTATCTTGATTTACTCGTTTTGCATTGTATGTTTATTTCAAAAAGACACTTTATATATACAGGCACACATATCACTGTGTCAGAAAAAAAAATCAGAAAATGTGGAGGCTGAAGAGATGGATCTGGGGTTAGAAGTGTTTCCTGCTCTTCCAGAGGACCTGAGTTCAATTCCCAGAACTCAAGTGGGACAGTTCACATCAATTGCAAGGGATCCAACATCCTTTCTGGCCTCTGTGGGTACCTAGACACATGCAGCCCTTGCTGTCCTGGAACTTGCTCTGTAAACCAGGCTGGCCTTAAACTCACAGAGATCTACCTGTCTCTGCCTCCTGAGGGCTATAATTAAAAGCGTGGGCCACCACCATCCAGCAACTGGAAACTTCTTGTAGTTTGTCTTAGTATCTGTATGCAGGAAACACACAACTGTGGGATGGACCTAAAATTTGTGATTTCTACTGTCTAAGCAGGTTTTAATATACCCTAGAAGCTACACTTCATTTCTGTAGCTTATCTGTCTGTCAACACCCAGATTCCCAGTCTTCCATGCTTATCTCTTCTTTCCTTGTATCTATATCAGTTTCTGGTCTTAATCTCATGGATGTCCTATGTTCAGAAGACTGAAACAACCTATAGGGACATCCACAGGTACCTGGATAAATGGACTCTTTACCAAAATCTAAGTACAATGTTCTGTCCTGTTCACTCATGTGTCTACAGTCCTGAGTGAGGTCAAACTTTCCAGGTTTTCTCTAGATCCCAACTCCCTCTACAGACTCATTGACATTGCCCTGCTATTCAGTTCATTCACCGCTCACCACCTACACTTTCCACCTTACTAGATCGCTTCCAGCAGCCTACAAGTGTTATCACCTCTGTTAAAAATGACAAAAAAGATGGTACACATCTATAACTTCAGGGAGGTGGAGACTGAAGGGCCAGGAAGGAGTCAATGCTGGCATCAGTGCTACAGAGAGTTGGAGACCAGGCTGGGCTATATTAGATTCTGTCGCAAAAAAAAAAAAAAAAAAAAAAAAAAAAACAAAACCTACAATACCCATTATTATAGCAACAACAAAAAAGAACCTTGATCTCTATTTATCTTCCATCCCCTTCCACCCCTTACCTTTTCTTGTCTCCTTTCTACGTTAAGTTTTTTGGAAGCAACATCTATTCTTGTTGTATCTAACTATATTCTTCATTCGCTCTTGAATCTTCTGGTCTGGCATTTCCATTACCCAGCCAAGAAGTATTCTTATCAAGGTCAAAGAACGGCCCCTAAGGAGTTCAATTGGAATGACTCTCCTGCCTCATTTCCCTTGAGAATTTGGTTACACTCTCCTTGAAGTCTTTGCTTTACCTGGCATCCAAGACATCACCCTTTGTCTGCTTTCCCGAATGTCCCCCTGGTTGTCATTTGTCAGATCCCCTTTCTGATTCTTACTTGTCACCCCAGCCTTAAAAACTGGTGGCATGCTGAGCTAAACACATTAACTTTAACTCACTTTATTAGGAGACTCATCTGGTCTCAAGACTGTGAGTTTTATGGATGTGTGCTGATCGTTCCCAGTGTCCAAAACCCTTGGTCAAGCTTGACTTCCTTTTTAGCTCAGAGCCTGCATCCAATGCACCAGCACATTCCATTGGCTTGAGCTTCAGGAGACTTCCAGGATCTAGTCTCTCTTGTCAGCTCACTGTTAACAGCATGCCAAGTCTCTGACAACTATTGCCTAGATTATTGTAGTAGCTTCCTAGAAGGTCCAGCTACTGTTCTGGCCTCTCTCTAGTCTGCAGTTATGACAACAGCCAAATGAGCAACTCAACACCTAAGTCAGAACATGTGCTTTCCTAGATCAAAAACTTCCCAGTGTTTCTCTGTTGGACTCAGGATAGAAGTCAAGGTTTGCCCTGTGCTTGCCAAACAGACCCTGTCTGCTCTGCTCTGCCTCTCTCTACTCTTTCTCCACACTCTTTTCTGGCTTCTCTCTGACTAATTTTTGGCCTTCTTGTTATTCTTTCCCAATCCACATTCTTGTCTGGAGTCTTTTAAATTGACATTGTCTCTTCCTGGAGCGCCCTCTCCTCACCCCAGTGGCATATCTCTCACTTAAAAGTTTTACAGAGTGTCCCTCTCTTTCTTTTCTCTAAATGGCCTCTCTAAAATTACCCCAGATCATCACACACTTCCTGATCTCTCTGCTTTATCATTTTACCAATTTACCACTTTATTCATTGAATATATTATCTGTATTCATCTTATTATTCATCTCTCTTACTAGAAGGTATACTCCGCAGGGTGGGGATTTTATTTTTTGATATTTCAGTCACCACAAAAGCCTTTAGTACCTAGGATTGTACTTGGTCTCCAGCTGGTAATTGGTGGAAGAATGGGTTCTAAACTACTTAGTTGGCTATGTAACCTAGACTGAAGAGTTGAATTACATAGGAGCTCAGGTTAGTCAGTAGCTACCCTATTCCTTTTGCTTCCAGTGACTTTCTGCATGACTTTCCCTGAATTTCTCCAACTATAAATAATGAATCAAATTCTTGACCTTCATTTATCAGGACAAAAGGCTAATATGTGTGAAGTACTTAGATCAATGCATTGAACAATAGAAAATGCTCAGGAAGTGCTCTCTGTCATGTCATTGCTTTTATCACATAATCATGATCAAAGTGCTTTTTTCTCTGTTTCAATGATGCCATTTTTTTTTTTTGGCCTGGTTTAGTCCACGTTGATGGCCATGGTTCCTGTCTTAGTTAGGGTTTCTACTGCTGTAGAGTGATTACAGAAACTCTTACAAAAGAAAACATTTAACTGGGGACGACTCACAGTGTCAGAGGCTTAGTCCATTGTCATCAGGATGGGTGGCATGCAGGCAGACATTATGCTAGAGAGGTAGTTGATGAGAGCCTTACATCTTGATCTGTAGACAACATGATGTCACTGGGTGTAGCTTGAGCATATGATACCTAGAAGCCTGCCCCAACAGTGACAGACTTCCTCCAGCCAGGTCACACCTACTCCAGTCAGGTTATGCTCACTACAATAAGGCCACACCCACTCCAACAAGGCCACACCTCCTAATAGTGCTATTCCCTATGGGCTTATTGGGGTCAATCACATTCAAACAATGACAATTGCCTTCTCCTCTTTTCTGGCCTGTTCTCTTTCACCAGGCTTTTCTTGGATAATGAGCACCCTAGAGCTCAGGGCTGGACTGTCTACTTCAAAAAAAATCTAATAGTTTCATTGAGTTCCCTAACAACTAACACTATGTATGTTGGTGACTTCAAATTTGTGTCTACAGTCCAGGCCTCATACGCTTCATTACAAGCTAACCCTTCCTACTGCAGTCTTTGGATCATTGCTTGGGTATCTTTAGAGACTCTGATGGCTGTGATGGTTTTAAGTCATGGCTACAAGTTCTTTGCTACATTTCCTTTATTCCCTTTGAGTGTGAGCTGGGCTTAATGACTTGCTTTTAATGGAAAGAATCTGTCAAAAGTGGCAATACATAGTTTCCAAGACTCTATGAAAACTCATTTTAGTTGTCTTTCTCTTCTAGATTTGTCAATCTGGGGGACCAGGGATCATAGTCTACAGACACTCAAGCAACACTCTGACAAGAATGAGGGTAAGTTCTTGCTTACAGCCAGTAAAGAACTGAGGGTGCAAGAACATGAACCCTCATATAGTGAGGTGGACCTCTGCTAGCAGTGGCAACAGCTCCTCCTTGGTATGTGGAAGGCAGTGTACTGAGGGCCCTGTGCTAGAACCATACAACCAGCTGCTTCCAACTATCCCTGCAGAAACAGCATATGTGCTTTACTGTTTTAAAGCACTAAGTTAGTTTTATAGAAATCTCTTGATAAGATCTCCAACAGTGACTATGGATTTGTATGTTTCTACTGTTTGAGGTAGTTTTGGAGTCTTTGCTTTGTCTCTCTCCTTCTCCAGGCTTGAGCCTGTAGTGGTGGTTCTGCCTTTGGAGCCTTCACTTTTTCCAATCCTATCCCTGGGACTTCTGCTTCTGGTTGTTCATGAGGTAGCCATTTGCCTCTCCATCAGGGTCACCTCAATTTTTGTCTTCCCAGAGATGCCTTCTCAGACCATTGCAAAAAATAGTCATGGGTTCCACCCTTTGACTCTCTATGATGTCTTTCTGTCTGTGTCTTCATGACAAGAATCATCATCTTGTAGAATTTGGTTGATTCCTTTACTTTTTTCCCCAGTCATTTGGCTCACTCATGCTACTAGAAGTTCTATGGACAAGTGAGTGTCTGATTATTTTATTTCCTTCTTTGTCTCAAGACTGGTGATGTCCTTGCTACAAAAAGAAACTGCACAACCTTTTGGGTTTTTTTTTGTTCTTTTAAAATTGTTTTTATTGAGCTATATATTTTCATCCACTCCCTTTCCCTCCTCCCCTCTTCCCTTTTACCATCTCCCATGACCCCCACACTCTCAATTTACTTAGGAGATCTTGTCTCTTTCATCTTCCCATAAAGATCCATGTATGTCTTTCTGAGGGTCCTCTTTATTGTTTAGGTTCTCTGGGGTTATGACCTGTAGACTGTTTTTTTCTTTGTTTTATGTCCAAAAGCCACTTATGCATGAATATATATTATATTTGTTATTCTGTGTCTGGGTTACCTCACTCAATATGGTATTTTCTAGATCCATCCATTTTCCCGCAGATTTCAAGATGTCATTATTTTTTGCCACTGTGTAGTACTCCATCATATAAATGTTCCACATTTTCTCTACCAGTTCTTCAGTTGAGGAGAATCTAGGTTGTTTCCAGTTCTGGCTATGACAAATAATGTTTCTATGAATATAGTTGTCCTTGTGGTAAGATTGAGCGTCTTTTTGGTCTATATTCAATAGCAGTATTGCTGGGTCTTGAGGTAGATTGTTTCCTAATTATCTGAGAAATCAACATACTGATTTCTAAAGTGGCTGTATAAGTTTGCATTCCCACCAGCAATGGAGGAGCATCCCCCTTGCCCTGTATCCTCTCCAGCATAAGTTGTCATCAGTGTTTTTGATCTTGGCCATTCTGACAGGTATAAGATGGACTCTCAGAGTTGTTTTGATTTGCATTTCTCTGATGGCTAAGGATGTTGAGCATTTCCTTAAGTATCTTTCAGCCCTTTGAGATTCATCTGTTGAGGGTCTTCTGTTTAGGTCTGTACTCCAATTATATTGAATTATTTGTTCTCTTTATGTCAAGTTTCTTGGGTTCTTTGTGTGTTTTGAAGATCAATCTTCTGTTTGATGTGGGGTTGATGAAGATCTTTTCCCAATCTGCAGGCTGCCTTTTTGTCTTATTGACCTTGTCTTTTGCTTTACAGAAGCTTTTCAGTTTCAGGAGGTCCCATTTATTATTTGTTTCTCTCAATGTCTGTGCTACTGAAGTTATATTTAGGAAGTGGTCTCCTGTGCTAATGTGTTCAAGTGTATTTCCCACTTTCTCTTCTATGAGGTTCAATGTGGTTGGTTTTATGTTGAGGACTTTGGTCCATTTAGACTTGAGTTTTGTGCATGGTGATAAATATGGATCTATTTTCATTCTTCTACATGTTGCTATCTAGTTATGCCAGCACCATCTGTTGAATATGCTTTCTTTGTTCAAACAAAAAACCCAGGATAGACAAAAAACAATCCTGTACAATCAAAGAACTTCTGGAGCAATTATAATCCATGACTTTAAACTCTACTGTAGAGCTACAACAATGAAAACAGCCTGGTATTTGGCATAAAAACAGACAGGAGGACCAATGGAATCAAATCAAAGACCTAGATATCAATCCACATACCTATGAACACCTGATTTTTGACAAAGAAGCTAAAAATGTAAAATTGAACAAAGAAGGCATATTCAACAAATGGCTCAGGGATCTCATAAAAAAAGAAAAAGAAAAAAGGAAAGAAGTACAATCATGTGGGCTTATTCATGCTAATATTATAATAATAATAAGTAATAGAGTTGTAAATACTTGTGAGCTATTATTATAGACAATTTACATTAATATAGATTCTTATATATGGATACAAATTCAAGTTTATTGTTATATTGAATATGATCCTATTTCTGTTTACAATATTTTACACCTATGTAAAGTTATTTTGTGAAATTGTATGCATGCATGTTTCTACCTCTGCTTAAGACATTTTGTGTATTGATACAATTTTAGGATATATTTATCATATTGCATTATCCATTTCTACCTATGATCAAGATACTTATACATTGTTTACCTTTTGAGGTCATTGTCCTCCTTTTATGCAGCTTCCAAAATATGCAGTAGATGACAGAGACAACTACCTGGGAGATGGCTACCTGGGCAATCACCCAAAGTCTCATTTGCAATGTTGAAGCAACCAACTTTGCCTAAGGCAAAGTAACTGACAGATCATTTTTAGAGGCAGGATAAAATTTAAAAACCATATTACTCTGTCTTGGCAAGGTTTGGCAGTCTTTTTGTTTTTGTGTATCCTGCTTGTCCAGTCTGGACACCATGCATTTTGTCAGTGGTCAAGGCATGGGCAGTTTCTTGTCCAAAGGTGAGTTTTGCCAAGAAGAAAATAAGTGGAGTGTCTTTGGTGTTCAACATTTTCTTGGGAATAAATTGGTGCTGCCAGGAGCAATCGTGTCTCATGTCAACAGAACCCTAATGCCATATATAGTTCTTTGAAGTGGTTAAAGATTACCTATCTATGCAAAATACAATCTCCATGTATCTAAAGAACCTGATTAGTCTAACTGTAAGTATGACAAACAAGGGGGACTATTGACCTATAATACTTAATACCGATATAACTTAAAGACTAAGACTTTATATCAGAATATTTTGGAAGCTGCTTGATTGTTCTTCCTGCCTATTCAAGTAATAGTAACCTCATTTCTCAGGCCTTCAATGGGGTTAAAGATTAGATAGTTGTAGTTACTTTCCCCTTATTATTTAACCAAGCCATTTTTAATACAAGACTTAGACTTCTGGGATAAAATAATTATTAAACCATCTAACATATGTTCCTTGCTTAATATTGTTTATATTGGTTGTAATTATAATTTTTGTACTTAATATCTATTCCTATTGTGTATAGTTTTGTATTGGGTCTAAAACTCTCTTATTTAGACAGAAGGGGGAGATTATGGGGAACCTCTTTCAGTCAATGGCCTTTGAGAGGCTGGACCAGGTAGGGTGTGGCTTTGGGTATCAAAAAGTCGTGCCCGATCTCGTCTGATCTCGGAAGCTAAGCAGGGTCGGGCCTGGTTAGTACTTGGATGGGAGACCGCCTGGGAATACCGGGTGCTGGGATTAAAGGTGAGGTGTATTGTTACTACACCTTGAACTCACAGAGATCTGTTTGTCTCTGCCTTCTAGGCACTGGGATTAAAGGTGTGTGCTACCACACCTTGAAGTCATAGAGGTCAATCTCCCTCTGCCTCCCAAGTGTTGGGATTAAAGGTGTGTACTACCACACCCAACTACCCTCTTTCTTCCTTTTTTTTTACTTTTAAGAACTTTTAACTTTTAGCTTGCATATATTTTTAACACGCTGTAAATCATTTAAAAATTTTTCTTTGTCTTTGAATCTCTCTTTACTGTATATCTCTCTTTTTCTGACCACACGAGCCTTTAAATTATTGAACAATATGGGTAGGATTAAAGCCATGGCTTTGCCGGCTAGATCCAGTCCATTCCTTAGCTTTCCAGCCTCATGGCTGAGATACAGGCTGTAGCCATGTTTATAGCCACAACTCTATGGCGTTTCAAGGTTCTTGCCAGCAAGCAAGCTTCAGCAGGCTGTGCTTGCAAACCGCACGAACCGCTTGCATAAAAGAGTCAGAGTTTGCCCTGGCAGGACAGCCCAGAAAGCCGGCATTATTTCCTGCTATGGCTGAAAACCGAAAAGCATGCGTTTCAGCTTTTTGTCAACAACGTTTAAGTGTTTCATGGCAGGACCTCTTAAAAGAGCTGCAAGGCTTTGCAGCTAAAGCTGAGTCAGGAAGCCTCTCTTAGATGAGAGTGCTTGCTTGCCTCTAGCAAGCAGAGCAGCCCCGAGAAACTGCTGCTACCAAGAAAACAAACATGCTTTACTCTTTCTCAAGCTTTCTCGGGCTTTCAGTGGATTCAGTTGCCCCACGTTGCGCAAGCAAGAAAGAAAGAAAGAAAGAAAGAAAGAAAGAAAGAAAGAAAGAAAGAAAGAAAGAAAGAAAGAGAGAGAGAAAGAAAGAGAGAAAGGAAGAGAGAAAGACTATAGTTGGGGACAAACTATAGCAGATACAGAGAAGCATTCTGGAGTTTAACATTACAGATAATGAATACTATCACACTGCATTACTTCAGTTGCTGTGTAGCCAAATGTCTCTAAGCCTGGTGTTATAAAGCAATGATCATTCCATTACGTGCCTTGATTCTTTGGGCCAGGAGTTGAGAATGCCAGCTAAGATGATACAATTTGATGTCTGGGGATCAGATGGAGTCAAACGGGCAACAAAATTGGATAGCTGGTGAGAGTTATAGGAAACAAAAACATTAGCTCAACACTGGCTGGTGAGAGTTATAGGAAACAAAAACATTAGCTCAACACTGGCTGGGCTCATTTGGAATTGTCACTTGCAGCTTTTTCACATAAACAGAGATTCATGTGACTTGGCATCTGCTACCTAGAAGTACCAGGAAGAGGTTGCATGGTATTTACCAACTTGTATCAAAGGATGATAGGGTATGGCTCATTTAAAAAGTGCAAAATATCGGGGTGTCCATTCTTCCATAGGTGACAAGTGAAATGTTGGAACAAGTTTAAGGAGTGTACGCAAGATAGAATAAGAACCTCTTCACATACCTTACTGAGGGACTTGAGTGTTGCTTTGCAGCTTATAGTTATTGGAGAGTTTTGTACTTGAGCACATTTAAGAAGTTTGAAGATAGAATCACAGAAAACAGCTATCCAAAGAAGGAAGGAAGAGATGAAATAAAGTAACTGAAATGGTTAAATTAAGAAAAGAAAAGGACCTGGATTAAGACATCAGTGGGTAAGTACAGCTTCAAGAATTGTCAGTTGGTATGGATAGCGCTCTCTGAGGAAAATGAAAATGCCCGAAATCCAACTGATTTGGGGGAAGATAAATGGACTTTGGGGCATATAGAGTTTGAGTTACTTAAAGGTTCTTCAGTGAAAGGTGTCCAATAGAAAGCTGGAGTTATACATTAGGAGCTCAAAAAATTAATTCTTAGTTTGGTGGTACTGGCTGGTGTCATGAAATTGAACTAAATTGTTTAGGAAGAATATTTAGAGAAAAGACATTTAGTTGACCCTTCAAGGTTACTAACATTTTTGAAGTTAACAAAGGTGGAGCTGGTAACAAAACTTATGGGAAAATGTTTAGAAAAGTAAGACAAGAATAGGAAGAAACTAATGTTGAAAAGGTCAAAAGAAAAACCAAATCCAACAAAGAAAACATGTGTGCGATAAAGGAGACCAAAGCAGTCTCTTAAGCAGGTCTCCTTAACAACAGCTGCAGGTAGCACCCCCAACTGGCTAGCCTAGTCCTAAGAAGGGAATGAATATAAATCAAGCGAGGGACTATGGCCTTAGAAAGGCCTGTGACAGGTGATAAGACTGACAACGATCAAGAAAGATGCACCACGACTCAAGGTAGTGACTCAACGAAGCTGGTCTCAGAAGCAAGATAACGGCACAGTTAGCAAACAGATGTTCGAGGTTGGGGTGACAGGGAACACAAGCAAACTGATGTCAGAGTTGTTTAAACAGCCCATTCTCCTAAATACTAGATCAGGGTCAATGTAGAAATAGGATGGAGGAAGTTTTGAGGGAGCCATCTTTTTATAGTTAAACCATTTTTTTTTTCCATCTTGGGTTCCTCAGGGCAATTTGAATTGGATGACCTTGAAGGTAGCTGAAGTAAGATTGAAGAAAAAAATTGGGGAGACCATTAATGCGTCTCGTGAAATATAAAGGTTCAGTCATCAGATCATGATACCCAATTGAGCACCAGATAAACTGACAATAAAAGCCAAGCATTTATCCCTGGTTCATCAAATTATGTGGGGGAGTTGTCTTCATTCTTGCTAATAGGCCACAGCCTTACTGGTAGCTCTGAATTCCTATATGGCAAGCAACACTAGAGTTGCTAATTATAAAAATGTCCCATGAACAAAGAACAAGGTACCCACGTCTTGGCAAAGAGAGATAGAGAATGCATCTTTGGAGTTGGGAAGGTGGGAAGCTGTACTTTCTATAAAAATGGAAAAAGAAAAGCCATCCTGACAAAGCCCTGGGGGCTGAGCTTGCAAATTCAGCTTTTAAGAGAGTTTATTGTTTTCAGAAAGACTAGGCTTCCCTGCCGTGGAGACTTATTAATAGGGTAACTGGTTGTCCTCATTGTCTAGGTAGCCCTCCCCCCCGCTTCTACACATATTGCTCTGGCACAGTTATTAATAGGATCCTTTCATTTTCAGAAATGTCTTGAACTGGAAGACAAACTAGATAGATAAATAAGACATCTTATTTATTGGATATATGACTCTGAATTGGCCCAAGTACTTTAAATGTTGTAATGCCAGGCTGTAACCCCTTGAGATAGGCTATTCCTCAAGGGGCACTTGTGTACTCAAAAAGCAGTAGGTATTCAATACATGTTGACTCATGGATGAAATGTTATACAAAGCCTTCTCTCCCAACTGGCTTTATAAAGTTATATTTGTCACATACTTCCAGCTCTTAACACTATTACAGACAGAGGACATTAAAGTAATAAGATCCACAGGTCCTCAGAATGGCAGAGCTCAACTAAAATCTCTTTAGTCTGACCCCCTTTCAATTATACGGGAAACCCATGGCTCGAGCAGAGCACACATTTCCTGACTGCTGGAAGCTCAGGAGCCTGCTACCAGCAGACATTCCACAAGCATTTGATTCAGCTTTCAGTCCTTTCTTTTCTGCAGCCACATTTCCAGCAGAGGGTACCTGACAGTGCCTAAGCACCCCGTCCTTGAATCTCCACATGCTCAATGGGGCAGCCACAAGAGTCTCCATGTTGGAATGTCTTTTCTCAGGTCAAGGGTTTGGCTGCATGCCAAAGATTTTTCTTAGCAAAACAGAATTCCCAGGCTTGATCCTCTCCACTACACACAGTCCTTTCTGGGAGTCCGAGACCATGTCTCCTCCATAGCATCCTGTGTCCTCTTCTTTGACCATGATTTTATTCTCACATCTTATAGGTGCCCTTTGTTGCTCTAACCATTTTCAGAGCACAGTCAGTCTGTCCAAAGACCTCCAAGGCAATATCCAAGACATGTTTTGACCATGACTTATTTTTGTTAAAAAGTGGAAATCTCATAAGATACTGGTAATTAACTAGATTTCTATTATTACCAAGCCAGGATTGTTCAGACATTTTCAGCTATGCCACACTACTGACTCCTACGAAGTTTCCTACTAATTATTTTGAAGTAGGTGCAGCCTTGTGTATGAAGTCTGGGTGGAAATCCAAGTGATTTGCTACATATGTTCCAACAGGTCAGTTCTCCTATATCACTTCTTATACAGTTTAGTTTACCGAGCTTCCAAGCCTTCCGAGTGATCTTATATCATTGACCTGATAGCTAGAGTCTCCTTTGACTCTTCCTCTTGACAAGGTGGTGAAGACTTGAAAGGAAGTCAGGGAGCTTGGGGCAGAATGATTGAGTTTGAGGCAAGTCTGTCTTTAACAGACAAGGAAAAACGGAGGAGGAAGGAAAGGAAATAAATCACTAGATATAAAGCAGTCCTTTTACAAAAACCAGCTCCACAGATCAAGAAGTCCGATAGAGAGCTAGTAACTTTACAGAGGCATACATCGTACTGGAAAGATGTGAGGAGCCGTTTCCCCCCTAAAAATCGTTACAGGAACCATCACACTGGGGAGTCTGCAGGAACCCCACACCCACAATTATGTTAAGAATAGTTTTATTGACAAAACCTGCCCCACACCCAATTAGCTATTCGCTAATTGCTAACGAACCTAATCTGTTAGCAGAACTGCCTTAAATTCCAGCTATCCAGGGAACTAGGTGTGGCAACTCCTGACTTCTTGGCCTACCTGACCGGAGGTAGGTTAAGTGACCCGGGACCACGTGGCCAGATTCCATGCTCCTGTGCCCTGCCCCCCCCCCCCAAGCCCTCATCCAGGGGCTATATAAGCTGTAACCCTGTCCCTAATAAACGGAGGCCGTGACAAACTTAGCATGGTCTCCTTCTTCTTTTCTAGCTCATGTCCTTCCAGGTAGCGCCCCTCCGAGAGACCCTGGAGTAACCAGATTGCAGGGTGGGTTACGACCCCCAGACAGAGTAGCCCACCCAAAATGCAATTGACAGAAAGAGAGTTTTACAGCTCTTGAGGCTGCTTTTCCATGAATGAGGTGCTTTCTGAGCTAGTTCCTGGTCCTGGGTAGTGGAGCAGGCAGGACAGCCATGTATGCAGGATGTTTCACTGGGAGCTCTTATGCTGGGTGTGACTTTAGACTACATGATGTCTGAAAATATCTCCACCTCCTGGATTCCATGGACAAAACACATGCACTGTTAATAATACATAGAGATTTTCTAAATTTCATAGCTGAGAGGATATTACACATTTTCTTCCCTAGAGATATAACTATAAATACATGTATATGTTCTAGGTATAATACAATTACACATATTATGGTGCTTGAGTAGAGTTTCTGCAAAATTTAAGCCACTCTAATTTCCAGGTAGTTCTCATTTAAAATAGAAATTGAATTTTATTTGAAAGAAAGTAAAGACTTGGACTGTACCTTATTAATAGTCAGAATATCAATGAATAATGGACACTAACTTACTGGTAACTATATTTTTAGAAAAGTCCACCAATTTTTTATTGTTTTTATTGAGCTATACATTTTTCTCTGCACCCCTCTCTTCTTCAACCTCCTCTTCTACCATCTCCCGTGACCCCCATGCTCTCAATTTACTCAGGAGATCTTGTCCCTTTCACCTTCCATGGTTATCCATGTATGTCTCTCTTAGGGTCCTCTTTGTTGTCTAGGTTCTCTGGGGTTGTGGACTGTAGGCTTGTTTTTCTTTGTTTTATGTCTAAACGTCACTTATGAGTGAATACATATTATATTTGTCTTTTGGGGTCTGGGTTACCTCACTCAATATGTTTTGTTTCTAGATCCTTCCATTTGCCTGAAGATTTCAAGATGCCATTATTTTTACTACCGTGTAGTACTCCATTGTGTAAATGTACCACATTTTCTCTATCCATTCTTCGATTGAGGGGTGTCTAGGTTGTTTCCAGGTTCTGGCTATTACAAATAATGCTGCTATGAACATAGTTGAGCACATGTCCTATGGTATGATTGAGTGTCTTATATATACCCGACAGCAGTACTTCTGGGTCTTGAGGTAGATTGTTTCCTAATTTTCTGAGAGATCACCCTACTGATTTCCAAAGTGGCTGTACAAGTTTGCACTGCCACCAGCAATGGAGGAGCGCTGCTAACTATTTAAACTATTTTGCTTCTCATAGGGCTTTTCAAGTGTATTTTTGTCCCCAATGATGCATTCATCTACCCATTTACCCACGTGAATTGTGAATCTTTTCAAGTAGACCGTAATTGTAAATGAGCTTATGCAATAGTAGCCCCAAATCTAAAATTTCACTTTACAATATAAGAAACTCCTCTGAAGTAAGAAAGAAAATAAAGAAGTTAGAGAGCCCTCCTCGGGAGAGAGCCGCACTCTGTTGTGTTCTGTGTGGACTAACACAGCCTTCAAGTGTTCCAGATGAAGACACTTTTCACTAAGTATAACTTTTAGTTCCCTACTAGGTCAATAGAGCGGCCCAGCAACCTCAGAGACACAACAATGGATTCCTATGCCATCGCTGAAAAGACATTCAAAGGAGGTAAAGATAATATTCAAATCGAGGAATAGATTCAATGGTTCGCCTAAATCCCATCACTGGGGACAATATAAGAGGCAGTTACAGATTTGCATATTGTTCCCCATTTTAAAATTAAGAGCATAGCTGCTCTGTCTAGAGAATTCTAATTAGCTAACCTTGAAAGGCGGTGGTTCAGTTGGTTTAATGAAATATCCACGGTTATAATTTCTCTAGTTTCATAGCTCCCATTTCACACGGCCGGTATAAAGTGCCTCTAATCCATCTCTGAACTTGACTTTTGCATTTTTCTCAGTAGCACTTTGCTGAATTATGCCAGTTTGACATTGAGAAATGGAATTGACCCAGGAGAAGCACTTGTGTTTTTACAGGAACCACTGAGGACACAAAAGGATGCTCCATGGTGGATTGATGGAGAAGGGTCTCTTCAGAGCTCTAAGTGTGCTCAGGAGAATGCTTTTACCTGTCAGGTTGCTGAACAAGGGTTTGTGAACATCTCTTTATCCTCAGGGGGGATTTTCTTTTCGTAAAAGACTGAAAACTCAAGGAACCACTACAGGATTATTTGGAGTCTTTTTTCTTTCTTTCTCTTTTCTTTTGATCTTTTTCTCCCTGGGGCTGCCCTAATTAGCTCACACTCTCAGAAGGGGAACTTCATTTTCTCACTTGCAGGCAACAGAATTTCATTGTAAGGCAGAGATAAAGCATTGTGTGTGTTGGTGGTAGTTTGTATGTGAATTGTGGTTATAAGGCATGTAGCTTCTGACTACAGAAGTTACCCTGTAATGTTTAACGTGCATTTCAGACATTAGCAGCCATGAGCCCCTTTGATTCTCTCTCTCTCTCTTCCTCTCTCTCTCTCTCTCTCTCTCTCTGTGTGTGTGTGTGTGTGTGTGTGCATGTGCACACACACATGCATGTGTATCCCCAAACCCAACAGTGTATTAGTGCAGCACTGTCAGGTAACTTTGATGACATAGCGTGACAGTCCCACCATAGGCCCTACCTACGCTTTTCTCTAGGGTTCCTAGGGTTCTTCCCATCACTCCTCGTATGCCGTGAAAGCAAACTAAAGATGTCTCAATATACTTTCTCTGCCCTTGGTGCGGCATCTTTCAAACTGCTTTTATTCTCAACTGTGTTAAGGATAAACTAGGCAAATGAGGGACTTGACATCCCATTGGAGGACAGCGAAGTCACATTATGATGACTGAACAAGAATGAGTCTATAGTCTTGGGGACTTTTGTAGACTGCAGGTCGGTTTAACCTTGGCAGTGCCCTCTGTGTCTAAATTGAAAGAAACAGGCTGGAGGATTTCTGCTGTACATGGTTTCTTAATGGAAGTTTTCTTTCACGAGCAGAAAAGATTACAGTTTGTGGATCTAAGCTACGAAAGGTTATGAACCATTGATGTTTAACTTACTGCAAAGGGTAAGACCTTTATACCTGGTTTAGAATCAGCAAACTTGTAAAGAGCAGACAATCTTGGTCTTTGTACACATTGATTCTTCCCAGCTGAAATTCCTGCAGTGGTTTGAATGAGATGTTTCTCTTCTGCTGATGATCGCTCCTTCCTTGCCTTGCCTGGAAGGCCACCTGCTTCAGTCCCTGCTCTTATGAGGCTAAACTGCTCACAATCTTTTTGTGTGACTTCAAGTCTGCCATGCTCTGACCCCTGCAGCCTTTCTCTTACCTCTTTGCTTGCTCACCAAGAGCAATAGGAAATAGGTGAATACTCTCTAAACTCAGGTGTTCAAATTTACACTTACAGTGTATCACTCACAACATTACAATAGAGATGTAGTCATTTTTTTAATATTGTGCTGTGGTTAGCACACAGATTGGAACATTCATTCATAAAACACACAAATATGTGTATATATACATATATATTTACTTTTAGTTGTGAAAGCTTTTGTCTCCAGTAATACATAGTGTATGTAATAGTTGTGCAAGTCATAGATTGCAAAATTAGAAGTCATTGTTATTTTGAAAACCTGCTAGTTTGGTCTATACCCAAACATACAATCTTGCACTGCACCTAGAGCAGTGGTTCTCAACCTGTGGGCCCTGACCCCTTTGAAGTCAAATGACCCTTTCAAAGGGGTTATCTAATGCCACAAGAAAGGACAGATATTTGGATTACAATTCATAACAGCAACAAATTACAGTAATGAAGTAGCAATGAAATCAATCTTATGGTTGGGGGCCACCACAGCATGCGAAGCTGTATTAAAGGGTCAGAGCTTTAGGAAGGTTGAGAACCACTGTTCTGGGGGGTTTGTATCTCACCCCAGAGATGTCTGTCCTATGGATCTGGTGTTCGAAACTGTCTTCTCACTAATGTGCACCCCACAAAGAAGCGGTGTGGGGTTAAAGCTGCGTCTTGTCCCCATGGAAGTTACCAGGGCGTCCGGGACACAGACATGACCTTCATGCTGCCTGTATTGAATGCACAATGGCTGTCCACCTCTTTGTCTTTCTCACAGGACAGCTCGTCTCAAAAGTGTTTCCTGTCCTTTCTTTGAACCAGCCAGCCCCTTCCCGCCATTCAAGACCAAGGCCTGGTCCATTATCTCCCCAGAAACTCTCCCCTGTCCCTCAAGTTTCCTGTTCTTTTTTTTTCCATCTATAGAAATTACCAGCTCTGCTTCTTATGTGAGGCTTCTCTTTCATTGCCTAATGACATACCTCAGGTGACATCTTTTTAAGCATATCCCTAGATAGATTGCGAGTTTTTCTTGACTTCCTTGCCTTTACCATGATGCCTCACTCTTGGTATTCTGACATAAAAGTCATGCTGTAAACACTTATTGAGCAGATGACAAAGCCATCAAGCTATAAAGTCTCTTTGACCCCGAAGTGTTTTAAGTGTATTTGTTGTTTTGTGTCTTGACAGATATTCAAGAACAGCTCTTCTACCAGAGTACCCAAAGATCTCCTATTCTCATACTGACCCAGTTTGCAAGATCTTTTTCCATATTTTTTTTTAGAGAATTGGAAAATGCAACGTGAAACAAATCTCTTCGGTATGGACATGAAATCCCAGAACTATGGTTACAGAACTGTTGGTCTTTTGGCTCTCTCAAGCATAATCATGCACATTTTAGATACCCTGACAGATCAAATCAATACTTTGGAACCAGACCAAAGAATGAATGTACCTGGTTTGCTTTAAAACAATTGCTTATGCATTCAGCACTCTTGGGGTCTGGTTAAGATCTACATGCTGAAGTTCTGGGAACCTCATGCTTTCATCAGGACTCATGTTTTCTTTGGGTGGTTTCTTGGAGTTCAGATCTTGACATATGTGATCTATGAATCAGGAATTCAAGAGCCGAGATATTGGCAGTCAAACAAAAAGAGGTAGACTTGATGTAAATAACACTTCAGGAAAGTCGTCAGTCACTGAGCACTGATTACCTGAGCTTGGGTAATGAATTTTGGGCTCAGTGCAGCCATACTCTTCCAACTCTGGCTCATGCCCATCTTAGAGCAAGAAGGAAAGCATTTTCCAATTTAATAAAAAGGATTCGGGCTGCTTATAATCCACAAAGAATTAACCTTTTGTTTTCCAGTTATAAAATTCTATGATTTTTCTCATCAAAAACTCACTGGCATTTTTGATTCTATATTATGGTGCTTAATAAGTGTAGATTTAGTGACTTGGAGTGGAAAATGAATGTGTTTCTTGAAGGAGGGAGATTCGTGGTCTACCAGATATCCCATCTCTCACTCGGCGTATATCTTGGCAGAGGTTGTTAATTTATTCCATCTGTTTCTAAAAACACCTGAAGCATTGTCTGTTTACTTCGCCCTTACTCTAACCCCCAAAGGCAGGACGAGCAAGTCTTGTTCATCATAAACAGGAGGGTCCAGACAGGTTTCCAGGTTTCCACTCTAACCTCCGAGACTCCTTCCCAAAGCATCAAGTCTGAGAGTCAGAGAGCAGCGAATGACTGTGAGATAAACCGGGTGAGCGTGGGCTTCTCACCCCCTGCGCGGTTGGTACCTCGTGCAGTTGACTGTTGCAAGGCCTGTTCTCTTCACTGAGGTGTAATCGCTGTCAGCATCGCTGGGTTCTACCCCTCGGCAACAGCAGCAGACCCCACTGTCCCAGGCATGATGGTATGGAGAAGTGGAGAAGTGTCCCTGGGGAGCAACATCACCCCCACTGAGCCACTGAGTTAAGCAGAAGCAAGGACGTTTAATTTCTGTCTAATAAAACACAGAGGCATCCAGTGAGTTCGCAGGATTGGATTTTTCATTTTGTCCACCAACATTTATTAATATTAATAATTTCTGTATAATAAGTATCATAAAAAAGCTAAAAGAAGATAAATATAAGCAGTACACAAGCCATCTCAGAAGTGTTTACTTCAGTCTGCCACAAGGGGAGACAGGTGAGGGCAATGACCAGAGACATTCATTGATGTCCTACTACGTAACTAAGGTAGTTAGGCTCCACGGTCTGGAGATAGCCCCAGGGAAAAGACTTGCAGGAAAAGAAATGTCATGAAGATCTTTCATATGGAGAAGACATTTTCAAACTAGATGAGGAGTAGGGGATGGGAGATAAAAGCTAGAAAAAAAAAAGATTGACCGACAACATTAAATGTGGCTTCTTCTAGAAAGGTCAGCTAGACATGGTGAGCTGACGCGGCTGGTGAAGGTACGTGCCACCCAGGCTGACCAGCCGGGTTCAGACACCGGAACTGACATGGTAAAGGGGTGATGGATAAATGTAACACGAAAGTGTGATGCAATGTGCAGTGTGGTCCCGGAAACGGTACAGAAGTGATTCTCAGTAGCAGAGTTAAGTGAATAGAAAGCCTCAGACAGAGGGAAGTAGGCCATGACGGGGGAGCTACACATCTGAAGAGCAAAGTCTTGGGGAGTTTCTCAGACTCACAGTGTATTCCCAGGACACCATTCCCTTTCCAGTCTAGATGACCTAAGTGGACCCGCTGTCTGGTATTACAGATGTCCTCTACTGGCTTTGTCAATTATTTGTTGATTTATTTGATTGGTTTTTGAGACAGTATTTCTCTGTGTAGCCCCGACTGTCTTGGAACTCCCTCAGAAATGACCACTAACCCAATGAGAGATTATCTAGTACAACAATCCAACAATCTAAAGAGGAACTCTTGTGGTTAATCTCGTAGATAAATTGCTTTGTGGTGTTATTTTATAGCTAACAGCATACGATAACCTTCCTTTTCCATTTTGATGAATGCACATACGCGACACCTTCCTTAGTGATGCTGCACAGGTTTACACAAGTCTCCATTATTGGTCCTTGTGTTTCTAACCTTGCATCACAGCAAAGCTGTGTTTCCCCTCGTTTCTTCCTCAGAGTCATTTCTAAGCAGCTTTCAGTATTTTCACCCTCAAGAACACCTCCTGTTATTGTTACCTCCCGACTCCATATCTTGAAAGACACAATCTACCAAACTACATTTGATAGGGAGCAAAAAAAGCCCCACTGTTTTGTCAGCTTTTAAATTAATCACCTGAGATTATTGCTAATCAAAATTTTGGATCAGCTGGGGATGTATAATGGGGCATTTACAGCAATAAGACAATACAATCCCAGCCTAAAGCAAAGTCCCTTGAGGTGAACTCAGGGGTTCACAGCCTTAATCTCAGAGAGCCATGCTCTTTGGGGGCGATTTCTACAGGGACTGCCATCTGCCTGCAGATGCTCCTTCCACACTTGTGGCTTCTCCACGTCAGGGCTTCAGGGGACAAATACTTGAAGTTGATGACTTGCTTGGGGAGGGGCGCAGAAAAAAAGCTACAGGCGTGACTGCTTGAGTATATCAAATTTTTACTTTGTTTTTTGTGGTCGATTTTTGCAAGGCCACTTTTGACAAGTGAAAACACCTTGTCTTAGGGGTAATTTGCTGGAGAACAGGGTTTTAATTTGGTGTGGGTTTTTTTTTTTTTAAACAAAACAAAACAACAAAATAAAAGCAGCCAGAGCAGATCATTTCCCACAGTCTGCGGGGAAGTGTTGCCAGGCGTGGAGTCCCGAAGTCTTCCAGACGTGTGTTGATGGACCAAACCTGCTCTTGTCGCTTGCCAGTGAGTGACGGCTGCCTGATCATCTGCGAGGAGCTGAGACGGGAGTTTACTTCTAAAGCCAGGCACCCTTTGCCAATGACGCTTGTTAGTTCATTAGTTGGTTACATTTCTTTGTTTAATGGTGCAGCGTCCAGAATAGCTCTTTGGACCCAAACACCAGGAAAAGAACTTCAGTGCTTGCTTGGCCATTCTAAATTTAGCTCATAATTCTGGGTTGTTGCTCGCCAGTAGGTCAAACGATTCGGATCCTGCAGTGAGGGTTGGGTTAGCAGACTCACAGGCAGGCTCCTCTGTGTAGCATTTTTGACTTCAGACTGAGGGAGCCGAGGCTGTGCACATGCGCATGGAAGCGGGGGTGGGAGGGTTCTCCGGGCTTTTCCAGAAATCACTCCAGGCAGGATGTATTCAGCGCAGGTCTGGGACACGGTGGTAAGGGTCAGATATTACCACTGAGGCATTGGGGTTGAGCCGTCTGAACTGTAAGGCCGTCACGCCTGATGACTCAGGCTTTGCTGGGCCGAGGGCACGGTCTATCTAGAATACAGACATGAATGCAACATTTCATGAAACACTTGCGATTGCTTTTTCTTAGAAAGTAAAATTCAGCTTCGTGTGGGCTCACTCCAGTTGAAGGGAGCACGGTTCTTGAAATGCCGAGAGTGCCCTGGGAGCCACACAGGCATCAGAATACAAGCTCACCGGGTGGGCTCTGTCAAGGCCACAGAGTCTGACGCCAGGTTTCAGAATTGCTAAGGGACAGTAACAATGTTTGGATGTTCGGATGCCGCAGGCTGACCCCTGCCAGTGAGGTCTCTTGGAGCAAGCAGGTGGCTAAGACAGTGAGCCTCGGGGCTCTGCCCTCACCCTGGCTCCACAATGGGCATCTATTGCCCCCTAGCTTAGTTAAAATGCTCAATGCAAACAGAAAATGGTAGAAGAATGAAAACAAACAGCGACAACCATAAAAAATTTAAATCACCATTAGAAAATATGGAAGTATAGCAAAGAAAGAAACAAAAGCTTAAAACTCTTGAAAAACTTCCCCGAGATCGACCCGTAAGTCTGAGAAATGCAATTGGAACTATAACACACACACACATGGCCCTGCTCGTCCACGGCACTCTGCACACCTCTGTTCCCTCTGTGAGCCACACTTCGTTCCCCCGTGTGACTCTCCATCCTCACCACCCTCTTTCTTACCCCTTCTCACTTTTCTTCCTCTCCATCTTTACTCTTCTGACTCCTGTATCCCTTCTGCCATCTCTCTTTTGACTGTTTTGTCTTCTTCCTTGGTTTAATTGGTGAAGTCAGAAAACAGTTTAGTTATTGTGTGATTTTTCCTTTCTTTTTGTTCTGTAGCTCTGGCTGGCTCCATGCTAACTAAAGAGACCATTATGTGATATTTTTATAAATGAAGATTTGGCCGTTTGTCCTATCTTAGTGCCAGTTCATTCCGATTTAGTTTTTCAAAGCAGGATTTGAGCACTAAGGATATTTTGAGCTCAGATATTTCTCATTGCTTTCATTTGGAAGCATCTGAGGGAGATGATTGGTTTGAGGTTTTTCTTGTAATAAATATGAAATATGATTGAGTTTGAAGACTTTTCCCTTGAGTCTCTCTCTCTCTCTCTCTCTCTCTCTCTCTCTCTCTTTCTCTCTCTGTCTCTCTGTCTCTCTGTCACACACACACACACACACACACACACACACACACACACCCTTTTCTTTTGGAAGACTTTGGCAGACTGCCAGCTCAGAATCCCTATTAGAGTTTCATCCAGAGGGTATTACCTAGAGACTTTTGTACAAATGCAATCTGAAAATCCGCCCTTCCCAATGACGAGTGATCAAGAGAAAATGACAAGGTGGGCCTGCTGGAGGCTGTGCTAAGCATTTCTGCTGGGCCTAAGCCAAGCAGAGCCTTTAAGAAATAGTTCCCATGGCATTTCTGGCCTGAACAGAAACAGTTACATAAGCCATGGGAAAATGCCTCTTCTCATGAAATGTGCTGGCTGAACTCACAGATCCGGAGCTGTCACTCTCAAGTCTGGAGCGACCAGGGTGTCTCCCCGCCATTCTGCACCAGTGTCAATGGGCACCTCTGCCATCCCCAACTGCTCCTTTTGGTTATCAGTGCCACCCAGGCGGGTTTTCTCCTCTCCTCTTTCCCTTTCGCCCCCCAGCTTGAAAACAAATTCTCCAGGTGTTTGTGTGTTTGGTTGTTTTTGTTTGGTTTCGTTTGGTTTGTTTCTACCTTTGACAGTTTGTGTTTTCCTGGAATTTGTCAGCTGAGGCTCTCAGAGTAGCTGTATTTGGAAGTAGGACTTTGAGGGAGGAACTAAGGGGCTTGAGAGGTGGCTCAGCAGTTACCAAAAGGTGCTGCTCTTGCAGAAGACCGGAGTTTTCCATTCAAATGGCTCGCAAATGACTGCTACTCCATCTTCAGTGAGTCTGGAACCTTCTTCTGGCCTGCATGGGTTCCTGCACTCATACGTACGCTTGCGTTGGTTTGGTTGCATTTACAAAAGAGGATGTTTTGTTCAATGTGTTCAAAATTGACCATTTTAACCGTGGGATGGATAAAAATTAAAAGGCAACACTGTGGCCATATCTGATGAATACTCATAGAGGACACAGGACTAGGGATTCAAGAAAATACCGTTACAGTTCCTGAGGGAAGAACTGCATGAAGGAGCTGTTTGTGGGTAGGATGCAGATGGGATGGCTAAGAATGGAGGCCATATTGCTAGAGCATAGACTAGCACAAAGAGATGCTAGGAACCCTCTGTGGTTTCTATGACAACGTCACTTAACTTGATACAGCATGAAGCCCATACATTTCGGGATGGAAAACAAAAGGCTTTTCTGAGATCATCATATGTTATGTTGTTCTCTTAGCATGCATTCTCCATTGGACACTGAACATTTTCTATTCAACCTGGCTAATGAAGATGGTATACACCTAGTACAAAATAGACTTTTTGTTTTGTATTTCTGATGTTCATATTTATATGTTAATATATGATATGAGCAACACAATACAAAATGACAGCTTACCCTTGTACTTGTTCATTTTTCTTCATTTTAAAAATCCCCAAAGACCCCCATATGTCTATCTGGAACACTGAGAATGTTTCTTACTCCCAGGTGTCATAACTCACAGGCTTAATCAGTACCCTGTACGGACGGCGTTCAGATTTATAACTTCAGTCTAGACTCCCCTCTCAGTTATTAGACTTCTGGATTTATTTGCCTACTTAGGTATGTTAAGGACAACTCCTCATCAACATGCCATAAATCAAACTCACTAAATGAGGGCATAGAGAATAGCTTCCCAATGTTGTGTTTATGATAGTCCGTGACCAAATGGTTCTCTCTTTTGTTCCTTTCTCTCTGTGTTGGATCCATACCAGGTTATATTGATCTCACAGTCTTGAAACCTCCATTGTCACCTCTCCCAGCACCCTTGTCAAGCCATGACAATTTCTCCTCCGAACCACTATTTAAAAACCCACAGTGACCTATCAGCATCTACTCTTTTTCCCCCTTCTTTATCGGGCCATTCGCTAGACCACAGCCAGAATGAGAATTTTGAAATTTGAGTTTAGAATATCTCAGTGGTTTCCTAATATACTTGGGGCAAACAAACAAACAAACAACAACAACAACAAAAAAAACCCTCCAACTCTTTCACAATCCAGATCAATCAAAATGAACACTACAGAAGGCTCAACTGAAATAACTTCTTGAAGAAACCCTTGCCTGGGTGGGAGAAGATGCTAGAGTATCAGCAAAGATGCTAGAGTATCAGCAAAGTAAGATGGACCAGCCCCGGAGAGCAATGGTGAAGTTCCTTTCCCAGTGCCAGACCAGGAGAGGGTAGGTGAGGATGGTAGGAGAAGAGAGGGACCTCCCAACCAATGCCCACTGCTAGAGCCACTGTCTGGCCAGAAGAAATGTCTGAATTTCTGTCCCCTCCTGGCTCCTCCTACTGACTAAATGAAGCTGAAAGCCAAGGGCAAAGGGACCAAGTGATGCAACACAGACATGAACCTCCCAGAGCAAAAGACAGAGAGGGGAGTATTCTTATAGTACAGACTCACTTCCTAGGCAATGCTAGGGCCATAATGTTATGTTATAAATCAGATAGATTGATTTTTAACTTATAAAACAAATCTTATTAGTGAAAAATCCTTAATTTTTACCCCTTCAGCTGTTTATTGAATAGAGTTCCTGAACTGTTTGAGACAGGAAAGATGTTTGAGCATCTGTATGTGTGTGGATGTATGTGAACTACATTCATAACTATAGCAAAGGTTTTAGTTGGCTCAAAAGGCGACTAATTTGGTTACATCTACAGAGTTTCCAAATAGGGGTAGTTTGTACAAAAAAAAAAAGGAATGAATTTTCTACTATCCTGGAGATTGGAGAGCAGCAGATTTGATTTTCAGATAATTGTTGTTTTCTGTTTTCAAATGGTATTTATTTGGCTCTTAAATGCCACCTAAAACTCTCATGTTGAAGGGATGGCACTATTAAGAGACAGTGGGACCTCGAGATGGCAGAGATGGGCAGAAGGAAGTTGGGTTCTAGGAAGTGCACATTTGTTGGGACTCCTGAGACATAGCCCCTGCCCCCTGCCGTGTGGTGTGAGCTGCTTTGCCCTGTCAAGTGCTCTTCGCCTTGTTGATAATCGACCTCACCACAGGCCCAAGTGAGGGGACCATCCCCAAAGACAAAAACTGCTGTAGCCATGAGCCAAGAAAAAGTTTAATTTCCTTAGGTTACGTTAGCTCTCTTGTCACAGCCACGCAGAGCTGAGGAGGAAGGTGCCTCGTTGCCTTCCCCCTGAGTGGGAAGCAGAAGGACGATCGAGGCAGCAGGATAGGGGCCTTCACTCCGCTCACAGGAAGAACCTTTGCTACCCAAACGCTTTGGGAAAGGCCCACTTAAGATCACCTTATTTTCCACTAGGGTTTAACCGGAATTGTGGAGGGCTGTGATCAAACAGTAGCAGCCTATTGTAAATTGATGTGGGAGTGTCATATATCAATCTGTTGATTTCATTGGTTCAATAAAGAAACTGCCTGGGCCCTGATAGGACAGAAAATTAGGTAGGCGGAGTAGACAGAAGAGGATGCTGGGAGAGAGAAGCTGAGTCAGGAGTCGCCATGATGTTCGCACTCCAGGAAGACGCAGGCTAGAATCTCCCCGGTAAGCACACCTTGGGGTGCTACACAGATTATCAGAAATGGGTTAGATTAATATGAAAGAGCTAGCCAATATTGGGCCAGGCAGTGATTAAATGAATACAGTTTATGTGTTGTTATTTCGGGGCTTAAGCTAAGCCATGCGGGCGGCCGGGTACAGGGTCACAGCCCGGCCGCTCCCTATTACAACAGTAAATAACTGGCTTTCTCACGCTTCCCTTTGTCAGGGTCCTGGAGAAGGCAATGATGGCAGTTTTTGGGGAAAACGAACACAAAAAAATGGATGAAGAAAAGCCTCCAGGCTGGTCTCACAGACTATGGCCTGTTAATCACTTAAATATCCAGACACGAGCATCCATCTCTGCTTGCCTCCTTGTGCCTGTCTCCCCTGACTTGGTCTTGCCCCTCCAACCCTAGACTATGGATGTGAGTGCTGGTCTAGCCTTTGTTGTCTGGAAGTCGCGCTCTGTTCTTATTTTTAGAAAACCTTGGAAGGCTCTTTCTTCGCCTTCTGCATCTCCTGAATGCTTTTAAAGTGACACGCTTTACAGAAAATCATCTCATGTTTTGGAGCTTGTGATGTGTTCCATGCAGCTGTGGCAGACGTGAGATGGCACAGTAGGTGCTGCCTGAACAGCCGCAGATGCCGGTGAGTACAAAGATGCAAACTCCGCGACTTTCCATTTTAACCAACTCTGAAAGGTTCACATTTTCCATTATTAAACTGGAAAGCTTCTGGCGTTTGCTTTTTGCTTGCTGCCTTAGACTGTTTTTTTTTTTTCCTTACAATAACAAAGTCACCCCGTCTGTGGATAGATCTGTGGAAAGCTGGCGTGACTGTCACAAGTGTCCAGGGCAAACCTGTGGGTTGAGAGGCATCTGCGTTTTATGTGCGCTGGAAATAGGCTGTTATTTCCCATCTGTAGAGACAGGCAGAGCAACAATGGAAGTTACTGAGCCTAGGAAGCCTGGCTACATGTTAAGTCACAGACTGATGAGAGCGTTGAGCTGGGTTGACCGAACCCTGGCCAGACCATGTCTCCCAGGGCTGTAGCTCACATGTACTTCAAACCTTCCCCTAGAAGGAAGCAAAACCATGCCTCGTGCGACTGAACCAGATTAAATAGTTCTGTGTACATACTTCATATCCTTTATTTTTTGTATCATGAAAATCAGTTGGGCTCAATATTATGTGCATGAGTAGACTTTCCTTCCATTGCACCATTTCAAATACTTATAATGCTCGCTGTCTTAAAATAGAGGATGGAGAATAGAGTCGGATGACTGGACTCTTAGTCTAGTGGAGAATTAAAGAATCTAAAGAGGAGTAATAAATAAGAGGAATGTCATGAAAGAAAGGAGTACACGATACAGTGCAGGATGAGGCATATTTTTCTCTGGAGAGGATGGTTCCAGAACAAAGTAGCTTTTTATCAAACTTCACAGGATAGGCTTATGAAAACTATTTAGGCAGCAAAAGACAAGTGGGGCTTGTAGACACATGTACTATAAAAGGCAAAGCTGGGCAGAGAAAGAGAGACTCCGAGGAGTCTAAGGAGATGTGTATATTATGCAGCAGCCTCGCCCTAACCTGGTCCCATGGACGTCTGTTCATAGTGAGTCCTTGGCAAAAATTAAGAAAGCAAAAAGCTATAATATGGGGAGTAAATGAACTCGGCTCTCTTTCCAAGTATTCGTGGATTGTGTTCTTAACTGCGTGGTTATATTGATGTCGGTGGATCTGTGATCCTCTAAAGTGAAAATAGAGTGTGTTGAGTTGCTCGCCGTAGTGCCTCACCCACAAGGACATCGTCTGTGGCGTGTCTGCTGGGGACTGCTGCGTGTGCCGAGCGCTTCCAGGAAAGTGGCCAGGAATGAGGCAGCTGAAAGGCAGATGCAGTGCAAACCTAGCATCCATGCTAATCACTGGTGGGCCTGACTTGTTTAAAATTATTGCCTATGTGACGGAACATCCATTGGGAGCAAGAGTGGCTGGAGATAGATGGTCCTGAGAGACAAAGAGGAAGACCCCTCTCACCCGCCCTCCCCGATTCCCTCTCTCCATCCTTCTCTTTGGGAACCCTGAGCATAAGCTACTTTGTTAATGCCTGTGATCGTGTCCCAACTCCAATGCGCATTTAAGCTGCCCTTTTCTGGAGTCAAAATTTATTGCTTGTCTTTGGGGAAAGTCTATTTCTGTTTTTTTCTCCTAGTGGTCTGCATAGAATATTGAAAGGGGGGAGCACAGAGGCTGTAGGGTGGCAGAGATGGCTGCTAAGCTAGTCCTAGAACCCTTTGGAAAAGAAGAAATCAATGGTTCAGAGTAATGTGGTAAGTATACACCAGCCGGTTCATGGAGCACAGAACAAATCCTTCGAGACTTTCAGAATTCACTGCAAGAGGATCAGGTAGGAGCTAGGTTTTCCCAGAAGCCTGCAGGTGGAGATCAGGTCTTTGGAAATGAGGTGTAACCTTAGTAGTCAGTGTGCGGTAGGGGCTAATATTCCAGTTACACAGAAACCAGCCAGGCTTCGTCTTGCTCCTTGTCCCCCCTGGAAGGAAAATCTATGTCACTGGGCCTCCAAGGGAAAGGGACGCTTTGCCCTCTGCTGAGTCTGCAGGAAACAATGTTCCAGACTGTTTGCCATCTTTCCTCTGCTTCCAAAAAAGATTAAGACTGAAGTAAGTCAGGCCAGAAATAAAACCATGCCCTTTCCTTCTGCCACGGAGGATTAAATGGGTGAAGATCATTCACCCCCACCCCACCCTTCCTGGACCAAATGGAAAGCATCTGACATTGAAAAGGGGGTTCTGGGGCTCCCCATACATGGTAGTGTTCATATATATGAGCTGCCTCTCCAGGCCCAGGGAATGTGAGCAGACTTGGTGTTAAAAGACATGTTTGTAAACTTTTGATGGACCCCTTAAGGCCAAAGCATCCTCAGGTTCTTGAACAGCCCCTTTGTGAGCATGCCCCTTGATGGAGCGTTGACGTCTTGGAGAGCTCATACTAATTTTCTTCACTAAACTTAGTCAATCAGTGAGCAGGGTGGAAAAGGGGTTTAAGGGGTTCAGGTATCTAGATTAACAATGGGACTTGGGATCATTTGTCTTTTGCACTCCAGGGAGCGCAGACCTTGTGGCTATGTGTATCTTAGGGACATTTAGAAATTCTTCAGCACAGGTAGACAGCAGAGACCAGAGGCCATCTGTTCCCAGGTGATGGCAGCTTTCTCTCCTCTGATTGGGCTTCATCTTGTGTAACTTCACAGACTGTTAGGATGTTTCCTCCAACGGTTGCGATAATCAGCATTTGTTAACTCAGCATGCAATAATGAACCTCTCCTTACCAAGACCAGCTAGAAATGACTGCTTTGTTTATGCTGTCTTTACCTTCTGGTCTCCTTGGTATAGTAAAAGGGGAGCGGGCCTGCTTTTCATCCCGCCCAGCTCCTGCACGGCTAGCTTAGCCCCGGAAATAACAACACACAAACTGTATTCATTTAAACACTGCCTGGCCCATTATATCTAGCCTCTTCTTGGCTAACTCTCATATCTTGTTTTAACCCATATCTAGTAATCTGTGTAGCACCATGGAGTGGTGGCTTACCAGGAAGATCCTAACCACTATCTGTCTTGGGTAGGAGAAGCATGATGTCTGCCTGACTTTGCTTTCTTTCTCCCAGAATTCTGTTCTGTCTACTCCACCCACCTAAAGGCTGGCCTATCAAATGGCCAAGGCAGTTTCTATATTAACCAATGAAATCAACACAAAACAGAAGACCCTCCTACATCACCTTGATAGTGCCCACCAGTGTAGGACATAAGACCCCTTTAGAGTTCTGGGCACCTTTTTCTGTATGAGATTTAGGGACTCTCTTTAATTCTAACTATTAAAATGGTCTTTCTGTGAGTCATGTTTTCTTTTAAACTTCACTTTGAGAGTTTTAGATTTATGTTTAATACCCTGGAAAAAATATCCACAATTTAAAAATAAAGCCTTTGTGCAGAGGGCAAAACTCAATATCAAAGAAATCAAAGACTTGCCATCCAAGGGTTGGAAAGAATCTGGCTGAAGTCTCTGCAGTACCACAGAAGACTTGGGACCATTCTGGACCCTTTCTCAGCACAGCATCTTAGACTCATCTGGTTGTAAGTGACAGAAATTTTTTCTGACTGGCTTTGGCCAAACAAAAAGAATAAAGGAAAGTAGAGAGTGATAAGTTCCAAAGGCATAGCTCAAAATCAGACTATATAGGAGAGAAAGTTCTAGAGTCAATTTCAGACTCTGGGGTATTCAAAAGTGATGGACATTTTGTCAACAAGCCTTTAGTGAAGTCTGAGAACCATGGCCTTAGCCCTTCCATCTGCCTTCCATACCCCAGGTTTCTGGAGCCTTAGAGCTGATGGTCCCAGTTTGATCAGTTGTCTATTTTTATGACAGCTATCCAAGAAGACAAACCCAGTTTTAGAACACTGGGTTCTCTACAAAACAGGTGCTAAAGCCATTTTGGCATGCAGGAGATTTCCTGGGGGAATGAATATAAAGATAAAGGGGGAGAAGTGGAAGATACAGGATGCCTAGCTAAAAGCATGGAAGGAGGAAAAGGATGAACTGGTGGGCTCTAACATGACAGCAATAACCTTGGCTAATAATTTTGGATAAGTCAATTAGACTCTGAGTCACACGTCACGAAATGCTTGAAACCTTATAAAAACAAAGTGGCCCTAATGTGTCTGCTATTCTTGGTCACTGGAGAAGAGCAGACCACGGAGAGTGTGGTCTTGTCTGTGAATGCCGTGGTGGACTCATGAATGCAGCAGCTGGCACTGTCAATCAGTTCCGTTCCTCTCAGCAGAACTGCTGACAGGAGACTGTCATGTCTGCCACAGTACTTTTCCTCAGTAAGAGAATGCAAAGAACGGAGAGGTCCTCTAAAGGTATCTCCTCAGATTTCACCTTTGGAGTTGAACTTGCGAGAACCAGTATGCTTCGGGGGCTCTACTGGTACCACGCTGTGAGTCAGATCATACCCGGTGGGTCCCAGGTCCCTACAATATCCATTTCACTTGTGTTACCCTATTTTGCCACATCTATTTTAAGATCTGCTCAAGTGAACAGAGTTGAATCAAATGTCGTCTGCTGTATCATAGGAAAGCCATCCCTTGGGTAATAATACCCAAGGCAACTGGTCTTTAGCCTGTTCATGTAACTACATGTACTTTCTGGTTTTCTCTGTCTTCTTGTTGGCTTGGAACCCTGTCTGTGGGATTTCACTTTGGCTGGGATTATAATAAACATTGCACAGCTTCAGTGCAGAACTCCTAATTGACAGCAAGAGGAAACAAGCGATGGAGGTAGGAAGATGAGGAAAGGAGTACCTCTTCTTCCAATCAATCAACCCCTTCCCACACACATGTACTTTACTCTGGCTTCCCACTTCAGTATTCATTTCAACCACAACGTTGATTTTTACCCAGTTGCTCAGAACTTCTCACTTCTATGTCTCCGTAGATTCCACAACTCTACTGACTAACTCTGTAGACATCCTCAGACAGTGCACGTCAGGACCCTCTAGCCACGCCTCTGCTCTGCTCTGGAATGCCTTCCTGCATCTACAGATTCCTGCCCTTTTGAGTGAACACATGACAGTGAGAATGTACACTGAGTGCTACTTAATCAGATGCTCTTCTCTTATGGCCCCAAAGCTTTCTTTTCCAGTTCTGTAGGATCTTATGTGAAACAATATGAGTGTAAATAAAATTTTATTTGACCACATTAATCATGAGATGGCATAGTTTCACATAAAAACAACTTTAAAATCTCAAATACTTGATGTCAAATGTAGATGTTTCTAGTTGCGTAGTCACTCTGTGTGGTTCAATCCGCTTCCATCTGTAGCTCTCATAAATTGAGACTTTGGTCACCTCAGCATCTGTCAAGAGCAGATAAGAGGAAGACCATGAGAGCGGGGCTTCTCAGCCAGGGTAAATCTTAGCTTATATTATTCAGATGCGTTTTCCATTTCCTGTAACTCACAAAGCAATAAAAACCCAAGCTGCAAGACACACTAGAAAATGTCATTTAAAAAACTGCAATCTAGACCAGATTCACTAATACAAACTTCTAGATAAACTATTACGTGTACTAGAAAAATGGACTCTCCCCTCACAAGCAAATCATTATTGCTTACTACCCAAAATATTGATCCTTTTCACCTTTTTCACCATATGTTACACCCAAGAACAACTTATATCCGTTAGTTCAAACGGTAACTATTAAGCTCTATTTCCAGGCAGTATATTTGAATTTATAGATGGGATCCATGTTCTGGAAATGCTGCTTGCCTGGTAGAAGAGAATGAAACACAGTCACAGAGAAAAATGAGAAGGGAACAGTGAGGAAGGAGCCTCATCTGACTCAGGAGATCCAGGTAGATTTTCGCAAAGAAGCAAGGCTTTCAGTTAGCATCAAAGAATGGAGAAGAATAATGAGCCATTTGGGGAGACTGAATACTGCATGCAAAGACTGAGAGTTGGGAAATTAATGATGTGTAAAAGCTTTATAGACTTGGTGTGACTGACATACGGCTAGTCAGATGGGTGATGCTGGTGTCAAGCCATTGGCCAGGGTGTGGAGAGCATTTATAGCTGAAACTGTGGAACTTGATACACTGGATGTGTGGTTTGGAGTAGCAACATGGCTGCATTAAGGGGCCTCTAGACATTGGGTAAGGCTTTGTTTATTCTCAGTTCTTCAGTAGACAATGAACTTGCCCTTCTTCTACCCAAAAGGGAATCTCACATGGTTTGGCATTTGATTTAAATATTGGACTTTGAGGGTTTTCCAGAGATGACTAGCCATAGTGAGTTGGTAAACACAGTGGCACAAATTCCACTTTCAGTGTGGGCAAGCACTATCTGATGAGCCAATTCCTGATGGAATAAAGAGATAGGAAACATGAAAATTCTGTTCTCTCTTCCAAGGCTAGGGCACCCTTTTCCTGCTCTGGAACATCAGAATGCCATGTTATCAGGTCCTTGGATTCCAGTGCTTGTATGATCACCCCGCCACACCCCCATGTGATTTTGAACCTTGATGTAAGAACAAATGTTGCACCTTGAATCCTTGGTTCTGAGAGGCATGGACTTGGGCTCAATGGTGTGACAGGGTTCTTTGCTTTTTCAGCTTGCCAATGGCCCCTCGTGATGCTTCTCATCTTCATGATACTATGAGCCAAGTCTCCCCAGCAATCTTTGTCTGTATGTCTCTGTGTATTTCCTTACAGTTCTAACTAAGACTGGAGACATGGCTCACCTGCTTTTCCAGGTGACCTGGCATGGGTTCTCAGCATGCATGTCACATGTCTGACAACTGCCTATGAACCCAGCTTCAGGAGATCCAACACCCTCCCCTGACCTTTGTGGGCACCTACATGCATGTGATGAAAACAAGACACATATACATGTAAAGTTTTTCAAAGTTAAATTGAAAAAGAATTTTAAGCAAATAGCATTCTCAAAAGTTCATTTATTAACAAATTAATTAGCGTAGGTCTTTTGTGTTGCTGCTTGGTGTGCACCATGGTAGCCCAATATTTAAATGAAATGCCAAACCATGTGAGATTCCCTTCCACTAGAAGGTAAGTTCATTGTCCACTGAAGCTGAAGCACTGAACATGTGTGTGTGTCCGTTATGTCAGCAGAGTGTATCTGATCACAGTCTGCTCTGTACCATGGAGACACAGATGCTTTCATTGAATATGGCTGCCATTTAAACAATTCTGCCAGGGGATGTAGACTCCCTCTCAGCTTTGGATCTCGCTTTAGATTGCTGGGTGCCAGCTTGGCATATCCTGCCTCTGTTAAGTCTGTAAAACCATTTACTAAGAATCTATTTTGTTCCTTCCACTTCCCAGGAACTGAGCTGGTTGAAGGCAGTGTTTGAAGGACACTGAGAACATGGTGGAGAAGCCTCATTTGAAAGCCGGTTGCATCATTTACAGAATTCTGAGAAATGTGAGCACACTTAGAAACTTGGTGTTCTCCTCTGGAAAAAAAAATGAAAACCATAATATCCATTTGGGGGGTATTGTCAGAGTTTCATAATATTTATAAAACATCTAACAGTGTTCAGAAATGGGGGCTGGGCAGGATCCCTTTGCTCATGGCAGGCATCACTTACCTGACATCAATTCCTATAGAGTCCAGGCACAGCTTGAGTTGATGCTTATATGATAGCAATTGTATTATAAGGCAATGTCAGAGTCATGCCCTTGAGTGGATACTTTAAAATTAAAGCATTTTCAAGGCTGATAAAGTACTCTGGTTACAACACACAGGAGACAGGACACACTGAGTGAATGACATGATTCGATAAGGTTTCTTTCATTTCCATCTTTGGACTTCATTGGTAAGTATTGCTTCAGTGCAGTCCTAGAGTGTTCCTCTCATCCTCCGTGAACCTGCTTCACACTGGCTTTCCAGACAGGAGCTGCCCACTGTTTTCTCTTTTAAACTAAAATGCTCAAGCTACACAGTACTCTAATAAATGTCAATCGGAGGATGATCTGAAGCCTCCCGTTTAGCACAGTGATGGAGATTCATTCACAGGATGGAGGTAGAAGACTCATGAGTCACAGCTCAGCGGTTGGTGCTGCTTTCCAGATTGTTCACTTGACATGGCGTCCGGGATCCCAGGTACCTAAGGATTTGACGGTGATCACTGAGGGACGTTTGACATAAACAGGAACTGGAGAGCATGAGCAAGTCATTTGTCTGTAAGGGGCACTAGAGTTCCTTTAAGTGTGACCCAGAGAAGCTGTCTCTTAATTGGGGGACGTTTCTCAGAGGCAAAGTTAGACTCCCAAAGCACTGTTCCCAGTGCTCTGCACAAAGCCTTGCTTTCTCCAGTGGAAAGCCTCAGTTCAGGAGCAACTCTTGCAGACTCCATGGACCTCCCTATCATGAGTAAGTCCTAGAGCTAATCCCACGGTTCCCGTTTTCCTATCTATTTTATTTATTTGCCTGCAGTAGAGGCTTAGTTTCCTCTTAGTAGAGCCCATGGTTTAGGGTACACAGTGTAATGAGTGAGCTATTGTATAGCCACAGCCACTTCACATGCAAGGCATGGAAACTCTTTAATGTCCAAGAAATTACCCGCATGCTGTGTTTATTTTGAGTCTCCCCTGGACACAGTGTCTATTTATTTCACGGTGGATCCGCTCTCTGTCTCCGTATTTCCATCTATTATGTGATTCCTGTTGAGCCATGGACGGATTCATCAATCTTATCCCTGTCATACGGCTTAAGCTTCCTGAAATTGACCCACATGGATACAAGTCAATATTCATTATTTTATCAATGAATAGTAACTTCAGTTGAATTATTGAATTTCAAGGTGATTTGGGGAACCCTGAACTTCTAGTTGATGTACAAAGGAGCTTAGTCTAGCAGACTACCATTTAATCTGTCAATCAGTCATGTCTTCGGTCATGAAGAGTAATAAGATTTTAAGAGCTAGAACCTTTGAAGTGACTCACACATTTCCATTTCTGATGCGCTTGCTTTTGAGGGTGAAAATTTCCATATGAAATAATTCCTGGCTTCCTCGAGGCATGCATATGCCTCATACATTTTGAGGATCTCTGGCTCTGATACTTTGTGCGGTTCCATAGGCTTTGGGTCAATGGATAGAGGGAACTAGGGTCTATATCCAGGCAGCATCTGGAGCGGTGTAAAGTGCTGGTTGGATAATGGCCCCTTTATTCCATTTTGAGAAGTTCCTTCAGTTTTTGGCACTCACTATTTTTTTCTATTTCTTTTCCACAGTGCTAGAACAGACATCTCAATTTCTTCTACATCGTCTCCAAATTCAGCTCATATTATTTGTCCTCAGCAGAGCTATTCTGAGCCTGTTCTGCACATGTGCGGTTCAAGAGCTACTGAGAATAAAAGGAGAGTTCAGAGATGCTTTCTGGCTCTCCCATCCCCCCATAATCTTTCTCCTCTCCTCCTTTCTCTCCAATGATCATATCTCCTCAAGTTCAGTTTTCTGAATTCTCGGGGAGGGGGGATCTAGTTTTGGTGGGGATATCCGAATATTTTTTCCTCATCAGTTCTCCCACATCACTTAAACTATGTGTCACTCTACCTGGTCTCAGGCCAATATGGAAACTCCTCACAACTCCTTTTCTATGAACATAGAAGCAGCCTTAAGAATCTGTGTGTTCTGTTTCCCCCTCTGGTGCCACCTACCTATTGCTTTATGTCCAGGGAATAGAGTTATCATAGAATTCCTTACTTATTTTCATCAAGTAGTGACATTTTCTTTTATAGTGTGTGTATGTACATGTGCATATGTTTACATGTGTTCACGTGTGTAGTTGTGGGTGTATGAGTGCATATGTGTATAGATGTGTGTGCTTGTGTCATGTGTGCAGTTGTGTATGTTTATGGTACACAAATGTGTGGGTAGGTGTGTGTGTTTGTATAGTTACTTGTGTGTTTTGCATGTGCTTATATGTTTATATATATTTCTGTGTGTAGTAGTGTGTGTGCGTGCCCATGTGTGGTGTGGTATGGCATGGTGTGTGTGTGTATGTGTGTGGTGTGTAAGACAGAGGATAACTTTGGATGTCATATCTCAGGTGCTGACTATCTTATTTGAGACAGAAACTCTCATAGGCCTAGAACTTGCCACATAGGCTAGCCTGGCTGGCCAGCGAGCCCCAGGCATCTGTCTGTCTTTGCCTCCTGGCAAGAGATCCCACGGGCACAGTAGCACGTGCAGTATTTTTTTCTGTGAGCTGTGGGGATTGAGGCCAAGCCCTCATGCTTGGAAGGCAGGCACTCTGCTGAAGCTACTTCCCCAGCTCCCATATTTTCTTGAACTCTAAATTGCCATTCTACCTATGTCAGTACCATCCTGATTGCCTTCAGGGTTTCCAGGGTCCAAGGTATAGAGGACTCTGAACCAAGTCACAGTGGGGGATTCCATTCCTATCTTATTAAATTTGGAGCAAACTGATGCAAACTTCATGACACATACAAAATAATGATACATTGGCCCTGAGTTACATTTAGAATGCTACTAAAATTAACTTACAGCTTTTGAAATTAATTGAGCACATGAAGTAATCCATTTGGTGTTAGCTACTTAATTTTAATAGAATAATATCTAGGCAAGTTGTAGCATGAATTCTAAATGGTATTAATAATAAAAACCCAGAGTCAAATATAGGGGTTAATGTTGAAGATCAGAGAAGAAGAGCACTAGCCACTAGAGAGTTCTTTTACTTCTACTAATGCTCAGACCGAAGGGGTGATCTTGTCTTCAGATTCCATCTCCAGACTGTACCTGTCTGCACCGAACCTCAAACTGCAACAAGCTTCTTCTGTACCTTCTGCCTTATGTTCCTCTCTCCACCCAGCCACATTGCTCCTGTCTCTACCTCCCTAGTGCTGAGATTAAAGGCATATGACTCCCAAATACTGGGATTGAAGGTGTGTGCCACCACTGTCTGGCCTTTAGTAATTAATTAGCTCTGCATTCCGATGTTCAGGCAAATTTTATTTGTTTAAATACAAGTCACATATCACTACATTTCCATTTTTGTCTAAAATAAAAAAGAAAGCTAAAAAACTTTATGCAATAAGCACAATAACATTATAAAATATATATAGGCAATAAGTACAACAACAATGTCTAGCCCTTTTGCATTTGACAAATTAATTAAGAGTATATTAAGAAAATACTCCATTTTCTATCTTATCTTGCTGAGTCCAAAGTCTTGTATCTAATTTACTTTCTACCATAACTTTCATTATCCTCAAAAGCTGTCTTTTGATGTCTCTCAGCCTTATATACTTTACACCTCTTTAGTGAGTTTCTTTCTTGTGTCTGGTAAACGAGGAATTCTATAACTATCTAGTCGTCAACTCCTTCAGAGACCCGGGGAAGAAAATAACGTTAACTGAGTAAGCAGGGAGTGCAAGCAAGCGACTTCTAAAATATGTGAGAAATAACGAAAACAGCTGGCTGCCTGGACAGTCCCCCTAAGTTCTTCCTACGGCGGTGGGACATCATAAACTATCACTACAGTGAGTAGAACCTAAAAGAACCGTTTCATTTCTTTAGAGTTCCAAGAGAATCTTTTGGAATGATGTTATCATTAGGTACATCAGTGCCTTGGACTTACCTTGTTCTTTGATTTTATCAGTGGCAAAAAGGAATTGGAATTGCAGAACACCATATGATGCATGTGGGGGAGGAATCCTAATGATAGAGAAAATTCAGTGCTCAGACTCTAACTCTGAGTCATAGCTATGCTGACATCATTTATGGATGAATATCATCAGTCGGACCCTGATCAATTACTCAGGTTGGAATTCTTCTTGTCAGTTTCTTCATCAATGACAGATACAGGCAGACTTGAGAAGAGAAGGAAAGAAAAGAGAGATGAGAGAAGAGAAGAGAGAGAAGAGAAGAGAAGAGAAGAGAAGAGAAGAGAAGAGAAGAGAAGAGAAGAGAAGAGAAGAGAAGAGAAGAGAAGAGAAGAGAAGAGAAGAGAAGAGACAGCAATGGGCACAACATTGAATAGTGTTCATTCAGTCAGCAACAGTAGTAGCAACAGTTGGTGTCAGCAATCACCTAGGCTGAACTACAACTCCCATAATTCTCTTCTCTGTACTTCTCCAGGCTACACAATAGGATACTTGAAAGGCAAGGAGAAACAGCAATCATTTTGTAGTTTATGCATACTGCCGTTGGCTAGTCATCTCATGGACATGAAGCAATAGAAAGGCCTACATCTGCTGGTCATCTGCAGGGACCTTCCTCAGCTCACCTGGTTCCTGGGCCATGTGAGTGTTTAGTTGCAGAATGAGAGCCCCGACTTCCTCACTACAGCTGAACTACCAAGTTTGCAGATATGAGAACTGACCTCACTGGCAGCTTCACCAAGGCTGCAACTTTGATTTGTGGTCTTTAGGGTGCTCTAGATCACCATGCTTTAAATCTAGCTTCCCTTCCTACCAGCCTACTCCATGGCTTCAAGCGCCAGCTTCAGACAGAAAGAGAGTAGATGTATAGATACTGAACCAGATTCCACAAGCATTTTCAGCCATAGTCCTTTGAAAAAGCAAACCCCAACACCAGTGCTTTCACACATGTGCACAGGAATGCTCACATGTGTGCACAAATGAACACCTGAGTATCTACGCAATACAAGTCTACAAGTGCACATACATGCATACAAGCACACAGGGACATGCTATTCATCCTCACATATACATGCCCAGTGTCCCACTTTCCATATTGAATACTAAGTGCTTCAAACAACAATTGAGAATAATTAAACTTGCATTACATGAATTGGGTTTTAAATTCCCTCTTCTATGGTTTGATAGTAGGAAAGGCTGTGAACATGGTACCTTGATGGCTTTGAAAATAACTTGGCGATATCAAGGAATTGGACTAAAACCACTAATAACAATAACAGCAACACTATCAACATATTCTTGAATGTTTTCTCTTTATTGTATTAGATGTAATAGTAAATATTTCATAAGGACCACATGAGGCAAATGACATAATTTTTCTCATTTTACAATAGGCGGTTAGAAGGCTACACAGAAGTAACTGCCTGAAATGACACAATGAACACATGTCATGATAGGTCCTGGTTCAGAGTCTGTGCCCCTGATTACACTGTGCACTGCTCCTGATGCCAGGGATTCTGTGACGTTCCACCATAAGTAAAGCAAGTGAACAACACTATACATGAAACAGGCGAGTACTTATTTTTAAAGTGGTGCCAGGAAATAGGGGCGAGGTCCCTTGACATTCTGCTTGACTGGGGAGTTCTTAGACTTTGGATGTGGCTTATCCCCTAAAGGCTCACATGCTGAGGTCTAGATCCCAATAGAACAATGTTCAGAAGTAAGGATCAGGAGGAGTGACTGGATCATAAGAGTCAACTTTATCAGTGGGTGGTAGATTGATGGGTCCATAATTTTTATGGACCATTGAAGGGTGATAGAAACACAGAGATGAAACCCAGTAGAAAGCAGTGGGCCCTGGAGGTTGTGCCTTGGGGGATCTACCTAGGTCTTATATTCTCTTTGCTTCTGAGCTGATCTAAGGAGAGCTGATATGCTTAACACCACCATGGTATTCTACCTTGCCATCATCCTGAAAGCAATGAAGTCAGAGAACCCTAAGATGACATCTCCGAAACCATGAGCCTAATAACCCTTTCCTACCTCTATTCCTCTCAGGTATTTTTCACAGTGATGAAGGGCCAACTGATACAGATGTGACAATGAGTTTTTAAGTTTGTTTCCTCTAAAAGATCAATCAGGTTCTTTCTTCAGCAAGGTTGGCATTTGCTTTTCACTTCTTTGTTACTGTGTCCACACCCCATTGTCACTCTCCACCTACAGCTTTCTTCTTTTCTGAGATTTTTTTTCTTGCCAGCACTCCAGGCTGGCAATATTTTAGTAGCAGATTGTTACATGCTATTTCACTAAAAATAATCTGAGTCAAGTTACTGGCAGAAGTGTTAGCTTTGGAGGAACACCAATTGTTCAGAGTCTGGAAAGTGCTTTGCTTGTTCCATCCTTGGTTGTCAAGTGGCATAAATCCTTGAGACCGGATTGGATGGTGGAGGTACATAGACTTATGGGAAGAAATGGTTATCTGATTCCTGGGTCTCTGCTGACAACAAAGTGTGGAACTATGGAAAAATCATTTGGCAGGCAAGTCTAGTGGACCTTAAAAGTGACATCTCCCTGTTTGACAACTCACTCTGCTCTGCTGACCTTTAAGAGTTCAAGCTCCCCAGAAGGCCTTCTCTGCTGCCATTACTGTCTCTGCTTGAGCGAATGCCCCAAGTTTGGCGGCCTAGGTTTCAAGACTGTGAGATCTGAAACAGGCTGTCTGGGTTTGAGTTTAGCCTTAAGGCCCCTCATCGGGTGACTTTCAAAACCCTGTGCCTTGGTGTTCTTCTAGATAAAAGAAATTAATTCATTATGTTTGCCTCATATTTTTATTAGGAAGATTAAATAATTCAGAACTTTTAAAATTATGACTGGCACAATAGATGTTTTCAAGTGATTTTTAGATAAATTTGTAAATATACCTGGTGTTGAATTTTCTTTGGATTCCATACTTAAATAAACGCCAACTTACTTCTACGGTATGATACAAATATGTCCAAAATGCAACCCAGCTTCCTTCTCAAGACCCCTCTTCTTCTGATGTTCACCAAGTCAGGGCCCTCCGCCCCTTCTCATTTAGAGATAGAGGAGTCATTTTCACCCCGTTGAAATGTGCCAGGTGTCCCTCTATCCTTTAGATCCACAATTCTGTCTCCTCAATATCTTTGAGATTCTCCTGTTTCTCTCTTATCAACTTTGCTACTACTGATTGGCAAAGCCACCCCCAAATGGTGCTCCAGCTTTCTACTTATGTATATCTCCATTTGACTCCCAAAACTATGGGGAGAAAGAAATTTCAAAATCATTTGAGTTTCTTCTCTCTCTCTCCATGTCTCTATATGCCTCTCTCTCTCTCTCTCTCTCTCTCTCTCTCTCTCTCTCTCTCTCTCTCTCTCTCTCTGTGTGTGTGTGTGTGTGTGTGTGTGTGTGTGTGTGTGTGTGTGTGTGTGTGATCTACTCAATGGCATTCACTTCAAGAAACTTGCTGGGTGGTTAGGTTTAACAACCGTCATAGCACAACCAAGGATCTCTTTGGAAGAGAGTCTCAATGAGGTCTTTTCTACATCTGGTTGACCTGTGGCCATGCCTATATCTTAATTCCATTAGCTGGTATGGGAAGACCCAGCACACTATGTTCAACACCATTTCCTAGCCAAGAGATCCTGTATGGTGCAAGAGTGGAGAAATTGTACTGAGCACAAGCAAGCACAAGTATGAACGTGTGACTTCTCTGCTTTTGACTGTGGATTTGACTAGCTGCCTCAAGTCCTGACCACTGTGACTTTCCTGCCACGATGGACTATAATCTGGCATTTTAAGTTGAACAAGGCCCTTCCTGCCCTAAGCTGCTTTTTAGGAGAGTATTTTATCACAGAGACAGAAATAAAGCCAGGACAGTCTCGCAAGAATGTCTGTTGTTCCCCATCTGTAAAGTTTTGTATCCATATGGCTTCGAGTTTAAAGTCTGCTTCTCTCTGTACCCCAATCCTCACTCTTGATCGCCTTCATTTTAGAAACAGAGAGAAGTTGTTTTCTCGTCTTAGGTCAGCGGTTCTCACCCTTCCTAATGCTGCAACCCTTTAACACAGTTCCCCCTGTTGTGCTAACCTAAACCATAAAAATATTTTATTGCTACTTCATGCCTGCTATTTTGATACTTAGGAATTGTAATGTAAATATATGGTATGCAGGAAATCTGATTGAGAACCCCCTCAATGGGGTTGGGACCCACAAGTTGAGAACCAATATTATGCTCTACCTTCTTGCCAGTAGTCCTGTTCCTTGTCACCTTCAGCTCCTCACTGCCACCTTCCTCTGAAAAGCATCTCTGTGTTACTCACCCCACAGTAGCTCTGATCCCAGTCAGACACTTGGAACACATCTTGTTTATTTTCTGTTACTTCTAACAACCATGCTTAACATCTTCATTTACTGGCTTTCTTCCTACTAGACTCTCTGATGGGCAAAGGTAACTAGTTTGCTATTGTATTTGTGCTTTAGGGGAATAGTCTAATAACTACCTGCTAAATTGTTGTTTAATGAGCGAGCAAATGTAGATATGGCTTTGTTAATGGTGTCACTCACACCTCTGATAATAGTTTGTGGACAAATATAAGAAGCGGATTAATCAGCTGACTTTATTCTGGTCCTAAACCCAGTTTTGGAAACAAATCTTCTTTATTCATGGATCCCAGACTTCTGGAACTGTTTATATTTTGAAATAGAAGGCACCTTATTCCAATTGTCTTGGCACCAATTGGAACCATGCTTAACACTCCTGAAAATATTTGTTTTGAATCCACTTTTCTAACACTTTCTCGTAGCTTACAAAGCAGAGTTCGTTTCACACTATTCATAGATGTAGCATGAAGGGATGGCTCCTTGGGGTTTCTGTCCTGCCTAGTTCCCACAGCCAGCAAGGTCCCAAAGAAAACCACACAGAGGTCTCCATAAGATTATAAACTGATTGGCCCATTAGCTCAGGCTTCTTATTAACTCTTGTAACTTATATTAACCCATTGTTCTTAGCTATGTTAGCCACGTGGCTCAGTACCTTTTTCAGCAGGGCAGGTCACATCCTGCTTCTTTGTGGTGGTCTGGGCAGGACTGGGACGAATGGGCTTCCTCCTTTCTAGAATTCTTCTGTTCTCACGGTGCCACCTCTCCTTCCTGTCTGGTTGACCTGCCTATACTTCCTGCCTGGCCAATATGCATTCATTTAAAAATGATTGACAGAGTACAGACAATTCTCCATACCACATAGACATCTTTCTCAAGGTGCGCCTCTCCTCCTGCCTGACACAGAACATGAAGAACAATCAAGTTTCAGTGTGACTTTATATATCATCTTTGTTCCTCGGTGCCTATAACAAGGCACAAGTCTTTGAAAGAGATCATTCTTTTCGTTAGTCCTCAGTGGCCCAATTACCAGAAAAGCATAAGAAAACCCCAAGAAAAAGAAAGAAAAAAAGAGAGAATGTCTTTTCAAAGGACACATGTGCATCCTCAAGAAGTTCTGGTGTTCCTTGATGAAAGAGACTATCTCAAGTGGATATGAAATTTTATCCAGCTATTTCAGGAGAGCAAGATGAAAGGGAAGCAAAATTTCCCTTACATTTCCATCATCAACAAGGTCCAATGCATTGGTTCTCAACCTCAGGGCTGTGACACTTTGGGGAATCTTATATTGAATATTCTACATGTCAGATATTTACACTACAGTTCACAATAGTAGCAAGATTACAGTTCTGAAGTAGCAACAAAAATAATTTTATGGTTGGGGCTCACCACAACATGAAGGACTATATCAAAATGTCACAGTGTTAGGAAGGTTGAGAACCAGTAGTCTAATGTTTATTGTTATCTAGTATATAATGAAAAGGTACAGCAATGGGCTTACGTTATTTGTATTCAGGGCATATATTCAAAAGATCAAAATGAAAAATAAGAAGTTTAATGTGAATATCTATCTCAAATACTTAATCACTTGATTTTTAGCTTGTTTTCAATGACAGGAACTTTTCTTGGAATTTAAAACATTGTTTTCTCACGTATGCAGATTATAGCTACATTTTATTTTCTGTCAACTGAACGTGGGAATGGAATGTAGGAAAACACAACCATTTCCCTGATCAGTTGGCTGCACATCCCTGCTTGGCTTAATCTATAAGTTTTTCCAAGAATTTCAAACCACGTGTAAGAGCACTTCCATCCTGCATTCTGAGTTCAACAAGATCTGTAGGGTTAGTGGGCCTGCAGCCACAGGAGAGCCTGGGATTGCCCCAGATGCCGAAGTCAAGAATCTGCCCCATTGTTTTATACCTTCGCTTCAGTAGCAGTTTATGTTTCCCCCAAACCCACCATTCTCTGTATAGTGTTTCATTTTCACCAAATTTAAATGGTGCCACGAGTAAGAATAAGGCTATGATCTAAATATTAGCATGTAATTTAATGCTTAAATTAATGTTTAATTTAATAGTTCAAGATTTGGAAAATGCTTATTTAAGTTTTTTCCATATTTGAGTATACATTGAGCAGATAATTAGAATAAGGTAGAAGATACATGTTTATGTAGTTTATTTGATTATTTATTACATATATGGTATGTTATGTATGTGTACACACATAAAAACCTGTTTTGTGAATTAAATATATTTATACTAAAAATTCACATGTTAGAATTAATTTCTTTAATAAATCTCTGATACTAAGTTTCATCTGTGTTCAAATCAAAAATATAGAAAAAAGATCAGCCTACTAAATATATATACTTTTACAAAGTAATTAAAATAAAATGAAAAATTCTGTTGAAATGTTATATTCCCTTTAGTGCCCCTTAACTGGCTCTAAACATCAGGTTTGCACTGCTGAGTGACTAAAGGTTCTACCTGCACTATTAGAAGAGAGAAGGAGCAGATAATTTTCTTCACCCACGTGGGAAATCCCAGAAGGAAGTGGAGCAGTAGCTATACTCTCCAGCTTAGGATTTCCTGCTCCATTAAAGTCTCGCTTCTGGGGAGAGGTGCTTCGTTCTGCCTCGCTACAGTGCTTGCTGCTTAGTGGTCTGCACAGTTGCACTGGGTCATGGTCTTGTCAGAGTCCCCTTGAGACAGAATACCCTGAGAAAATTCGGATTCCACTGCTGTCAATCATTTCTTCCCGGTATTGATTAAAGAGCGAAACACACCTGCATCTTCCCTGTCAGTGCCGGTTCCGCTGTCATCGCTCCTGGGGGAGAGGCACGGCTGACTGCCTTTTTATTTACTTAATTTTTTTTTTTTTTTTTTTTTTTTTTTTTGGTTTTTCGAGACAGGGTTTCTCTGTGGTTTTGGAGCCTGTCCTGTAACTAGCTCTTGTATACCAGGCTGGTCTCGAACTCACAGAGATCCGCCTGCCTTTGCCTCCCGAGTGCTGGGATTAGCTGCCTTTTTGACTGCATCTTTAAAGCTGCCTTTGTATTTCCAGCTCCTTCTCTGGTTCTCAGAGCCTTGTTCTCTAGCAAAAGTGAAAATTCCCATCTCATTTCAAAAGATCCTGTCAGCAATAGCTTGACTTTTATGAATGAGTCCTGGTAGACCCGACTAATGAACAATACGGAGTCAAAGCGGACAAACCATGTTGTAGAGAACATGGTAAGGCAGTTTTGGTAAGGACTTTGGTTTAGGGAGGATGTGGGAAAGAAAATTCATTTCTGTAGCCTAATAAACTCATGTTTTTTATCTCTAAAAAAAAACCAAAAAATAAAAAAATAAAACCATCATCCAGTTTTACCCAACATCTAGACTTTCCCCAGAGGACAAATGGGGTTGTCACCTGTAGTGATGTAGACAGTTGCCTTCGGGTCGCCCTCCTGCTCACAGCAATGAGAACCCACAAAAGCTTCAGGTTCTCCCCAAATGTGTCAGGAAATGCTGCTGCTCTGGTGGCTGCAGAACTGTCCACAGATTCCTTTTGATTTTATTGCAGGTGTGGACACCAGCGTGGGATTTGACTTTGAAGAATTTCTTTTATAGGTTGCGATACAGTTCTTTGCACGGTTTGGTTTTAGACACTAACTATGAAGAAATCTTATCTATGGCTGCAGCATTCCAAAGGGGGTATTTGGACTCAATGTCCTTTTCTTATTTTTTTTTTTTTTAAGGCAGGGGCTCATGGATTCCAGGCTAACCTAGAGCTTGTTATGTAGCTGGAGATGACCTTGAATGTCTGGATCTTCCCATCTCCCCCTCCCAAGAGGTAGAATTACAAGTGTGTTTGAACACAGCTGTTTCATGCAGTGCTGAGGACCAAACCCAGGACTTTGTGCACACTAGGCTAGCATTCCACCAACCGAGTTACATCCCCAGCTATGAATGAACCGTCACATACAGCTTTTTTGGACTTCATCCCCACCCTCACCCCCAAGTCCTTTGAACTAAATACAATTTTTGTAAATAAGCCTCTGATTGTAGAGACGCCTCTAAAGATATTGCCTTTACTGTGAGATAGCAATTCCCACTGCTAAAATCACTCTCGAAATTTCAATAATGATAGTCAGAGATGTGCAGATTAGATGCAAAAACATTTAAAGTCTAAAGTATTAAGAAGAAACTGGTTTCCATTATGCAGTTTCTCAGCTTCCATCTTCTTGACAAAATTTTGTTTTTCTCAATTTTGTTTTTCGGCCCTCCGTGGCTCATGGATTGTTCTAGAATAGGGGATATTTGTTACCATCAGACTGGTCAGAACCTGGTCCATCACTATTGTTAGACAGAGATCCAGCACTTGGCATTCTCTCTCGAAATGGTTCTGGTTTAGCTGCCTTCAACACTGGTCTACTGCTGTTTGAGTTGGGTTTGGTCACACAGCACCTCGTAGGTCCTTCTCAGTAATGATGCAGACATGTAACCAAATAAGTCCCATTAAGACTGTAACTGTTTCTCAGATCCTTTGGAAGAGATGGTGCTCACTGGGAGTTATATCTAAACATGAGAAATGGATCTTTGGAGCCTGCTATAACCATCCTCCTGTCACCAAGGGGACAAGTTTCTGAAAACGAAAAAACTGTAATTAAATAGTTGCTTTTCATCAAGCTCAAAGTGATGCCTGGGACCTTACACTATTGCCAATGTCCTAGGAGCATGAGCTCTCGGTATGCAAAGGGTGCTGGGGATTATTTCATATAGCACCAAAAGCTCTTCCATTAAACAGATGCCAGATAACCCTCAAGGGATTGGAGGACCAAGTTCTATTGCTAGTTAAACAAATGAATTGCTTTTCTCGGGGCAGAGGGGTAAGAGCAGTGTTTTAGGTCAGGCTTCCAAGGGCTGATGACTACAACGGTTCATTAAATAATTAGCTGATTTCCCCCATGTTGCATTAATAAAATCAATACACTGTCATGAACTGCGAGTTATCAAGGATGAGCCAGAGCCAAGCAGAACAAGAAAGGACTGACCAACTGAAGAACTCAGCCAGTGAATGAGTGAAATATTCACATTTCTCCAGCAGGTATGGACTCAGGCTTGGTGAGCTGGCCCCTTGGATTTATTGTTTATAGATCTATAACAAAGAATCACAGGAGAGAAGGAGTGAAACCTACTCTCAGACTCCTACTTGATCAGCCTGTGGCTTTGTACACGGTGCCCTCTGCCTCAAAAGAACAGGGTAAGCATGCACCTTTCAACCCCCTTTCTTGGTTTCTGTCTATTTAATTTTTAAACAACTTTTCAAAACATTTTACTTAGCTGAACTGTTTAAATTTCAAAACAGATTTAATTATCAATCAGTTAAGGAGATAATGTTCAAAATTGGAGAGAGAGGACAAAGTAGGTATTTTTCAAGTTCTTGAAAGGTTTATATTTTGAGACAGCTCCCTTTGACCTCCAGCATTCTCACCCCCTCCTTTGTTTATAATTGCTGTACTAAATCAATAGTTTCTTTCAAGTCAATGGCTGGGAGGTGTTGGGATCTCATAGTGAATCACCAATCACTTTGTTGGTGAATAAGAGCAATTAATTCACCGGAAAGTTTAACGCGTCCGGGTTGTCTACATGGAAAAGCAGGCTGAGAACACCGGGTCAGAGAGAGTGCTGTGCAGCCAGCCTGGCTACAGAGAGTGAAGCTGACCTGGACCACAGTGGAAAACTTGGCCTCGCAACACTAGATTGGATCGAACCACATCAAGCCAAATTCAAAGCAACCACAAAACTATTGAACAATAAAAAATAAATCTGATAGAAAAATTTTAAATTCTGCTCAGGTCTAAAGTATGGCGCAATGGATAGGCATGTGTTTAGCAGGAATAAGTCCTGAGGGTTTAATCTGAGGTGCTCACATGCATGTACACACACACACACATATGCACACATCATTGTACAGAGTTACACAGCTATATAACAGCTTGACTGGGATTTGAACAGAGGTCAGCCTGATGGCAGAGACTCTTGACTCTACAACTAGAGCACTCTAAATCTCAATATGATGGCCACTATCATCTATAGTCATATTTTAAGTGACTTGTATTTATGAGGTGACTCATTATTAGACCACAATCCCACAGGGGCATTCTATAGTTCTTACCAAGCCATACAAAAAAAAATGATCATCATGTTTTCAATTATTTTATGCGTTCATTATGTTTTCTTACATCTTTGTGCAATGTGTGCATGTTCATAGACATTTCTGTCATCAAAGAAAATGGCAGCTTCAGGGTCATTGTTAAAGAATATCCCCATGCTGGGAGGTGCTGGTGCATGCCTTTAATACCAGCACTTGGGAGACAGAGACAGGTGAATCTCTGTGAGTTCGAGGCCAGCCTAGTCTACAGAGCAAGTTCCAGGACAGGCTCCAAAGCTACAGAGAAACCCTGTATCTAAAGACTCAAAAAAAGAAAACAAAATGTTGGAAAGACTACCTCCATCTACAAAAGCATGAGGGGATGTATTTATTACAGGTGAGAAAATTCGATTTTTGGAATGAAATCCTTTTTTTGTTTTGTTTTGTTTGCTTGCTTTTTGTTTTGTTGTCCTCGACAGGATTTTTCGGAGTAACAGTCCTGGCTGTCCTGGCTGTCCTGGAACTCTGTAGACCAGAGTGGCCTCAGACTCACAGAGATCTGTCTACCTCTGCCCCCGAGTGCTGGAATTAAAGGCATGCACTGCCACCACCCAGCTGGAATTAAATCTTATTATCAGGACCCAGATATGATCCTGTGTCCTGATAATCACCATGGATTAAGACCTAGAAATTGCCCTGGATTATCTGCCCAAGTATCCTGCTTATAGGTAGTGCCCACAGGTGGGAAAGATCACTCAGTTTTCGCCCATCTTTCAAGTCAACTGTGAAATAACTGGTTTAAACTTGGAAGCCTTTGGAAGGGTTTAACCTTGAGTTAGTAGGAGGCAATACTCACATGTTTTCTCTGGCTCTGGTGTGTGTCTTCCATAGCTAGAATACCCTGCCCGCCGGAGCACATGGGCCTGGCTTTGTGCATAATGAACTCAAATGTATTAAGAGTTATTGAAAAATAAGGGTTTGACACTGGTGGTTTTCAATCGATAATCCAGTCAATTGTAAATAAAACATTGGAAAAGAAATAAGTAAACGATATTTAGTTTCAGCAGAAGTACAAAATGTGTAAACATACAAGGCTCAGAAATTTGGAACATGTGACTCTAAAGCAGCAGGTTCTCAACCTGTGGGTCACAACCCCTTTGAGGCTTGAACAACCCTTTCACAGAGGTCGCCTAAGACCATCAGAAAGCAGGTATTTTCATTACAATTGTAACAGTTGCAAAATAACAGTTATGTAGTGGCAATGAAAAGAATTTCATGATTGGGGGTCACCACCATATGAGGAACTGCGTTGAAGGGTCACCGCACTAGGAAGGCTGAGAACCACTGCTCTAAAGGAAGTGAAGAGCTGTCTTCACAACATTTGGTGTGCCTTCAGCCTTCGGAGGTGTGAACCAGCATTTTCCGGGAGTCCTTAAGAGGTCAGTCCGCACCAGGCACAAGATCACGGACATATTTTCTCATGATGTATTGGCTTTAAAAAAAGAAGCCCGGATTCAACAGTGTTCAGTTATCCAAGGTCATTCAGTCACCCGCGGCAACCCGAGAATTCCTGCCGCCTCTGCTGACTGCAGCAGGCTCTCTCTATTATATCATTCCACATTCTTTTATGGGATGATTTAGATGCTAACTAGGGATGGAATAAATGGTCTTCGGAAATTCTTTCCATCACCTCCAGTCTACTCTCCCTTCTGTGGCCTCAGTTTTGAACATAGCACTGTTGTTGAGCAATTTGTAGACATAAAAAAATGAAAGAAAAACATGGCATAGACAGCAACGCAACTTAATAAATTCAATGCCGCTTCGCAATTTTCATTTCCCCTCACTCTTACCAGGGCACAAAATCTCCTTGAGAAGGTGACTTTGAAGCCATCTGCGACAGGACGAGTGTGACTTTGCCTCTGTCAAGTTGTCTTCATTTTATTTGAAACCTCTGGGACTCAGGTAACATAGATGGACTGCTGCCTACAGACCAGTCCCACTGATACGAAGCTTCTTCATAGCACTGCCGTTCTCTGTTATATTTTAGAACTGTTCTAGCAGAGTTAGATAGAAACTGTTACAGAGGGAAGAGAAAAGGCCAGGGCATCTGAAATTCACTGTTGGATAGATTGCTCATTAAGGACCCCCTGGAGTAAACTTCCCATCTATGGCAGCCACTGGGGACATAAGTCAATCTTAGCGCTTTGCCCTCAGTGTGGTCTTGTTAATGAGCTTAAACGCACCTTTCCCATGAGGCTCAAAGATGCTTAAAGACCTGGAAATGCTTCGGGCTCTCCTGAGCGAACCAAACACTAAGAGTAGTCGTTGGTGTGCGTGCCTCATTCTGAGCTTGATTTGAAGATGGTTCTGGGAGAGAGGACAGTGCCCTCAGCAGATGTCTGAGGAGGAATTTACTCAAAACTGGAGCAAGGAAATGACTGAAGGAGGTGTGCAAGAAATAGCAAATAACAGGAAGAACGGAGTGGAAATGCCGCAGGAGTGTGACCAGCACCACTCAACACATCTACTAAAACAGGAGTCATGGGATGAGGGACAAGCTCCAAAGTAAGCATGGCTCTGGATTCAGGAGGCACAGGACATTTAGCTGGGTTTGGTTTTCTCTTGGATTTGGCCGGTGCTGCTCGTCTCTGTTTCCCAAGGTGAGGATGAAGTGAACCTCACTGAGAGCAAAGAACCATGATTTTGGGGGTATTGGGATATTCAGTTCTTCTTTTATGTTTCCTGGATATAGCACATGCATGCCATCAATTGCCACAATTAATGCTACATTTTGTTTGACAAATGGCCTGCCCTTCGCTACTACTCTTATTTTCTAATTATCCTTTGTTTAAATTCTTTCTTTTACTTTTCAGAATCTAATATAATAACATCTTTTCCCCTTCCCCTTTCCTCCCTCCAAGCCTTCTCATATTCCCCCCTCCTCACTCTCTTTCAAATTTGTAATCATCTTTCATTAATTATTATTACACACACACACACACACACACACACACTATGTTCCCAAAAAAACTATTCAGTCTGTATAGTGTTACAAGTATGTGTGTTTTCTGGACTGACCATTTGGTACTGTATAATCAATTGGTGTGCTCTTCCAAGACTATCTCTACTAAGAAAAGTATCTCTACTAAGTTCAACATTCCTTACTTTTGCTCCTTGAGTAGGGTTGAGGCTCCATGGTCTTTCCCCCATTCATTTTAGCATGCCTGTCATTGTCCTTGATGAACTCATGTTTAGACAGTCACATTAGTGACACTTTATGTGTATAGCTTCTGATGTTACTAGGAGAAACAATCTCACAGCAAACTCTGTGATTTTCTGGCTCTTACAAACTTACTGGCCCCTGTTCTGCAATGATCCCTGTGCCTGGGTGCGAGAGGTGTTTGTAGTTGTCTATGAATGTGGTTCTTGAGGCAAATGAGGCAAAACCATGAGCTCCTTCTGAGCAAGTTCAGAGGAAGTTGGTCAAGCAATCCAGGGCACTTCACGCTCATGGAACTGAAAGGGCACCGAGAGATGAAGACACAGGGGCATTTCCCCTGTCTTATCACCAGTCAAGACCTGATTGGACGTTTTTGTTTTGCCCACTGCAATTTTCTCCCAAGCCTAGTGAGCCTGAGGTTTAAAGCAGGTAATGAAGAGTTGCCATAGAACTTCTGGTGCCTTCAAGTCTCTCTAATTACCCTGGGAAATCCAGGAGCCATCTCACCTGAGTGCCTGTCTTGGCGTCTGGGCATCTACCTGTCAGGAACCATGTTCACTGCTTTTCTCTGCAACTGTGAGGCTCTCAATAGGCTGACCAGAGGCTCCAGTAAGGTCCAGCAGGTGCTGCTCATGTCTGTTGATGTTGCTCTGATTTTCAATCTTCTTCCAGCCCACTGTAGACACAAAAGACTTCCCCATGATCTCTACGCCATGGTCCACTGTACTCTTTCCCCTCCCCCAATGGAGATAGTATTGCAATATGATCAAAAGCATGGATTATAAAAACAGAGAAGTTTGCTTTAGAATACACAATCTGCCGTTAATTAACCTCATGTCCAAAGGAAGTGATACATTTCTTCTAAACCCCAGCATTCTAACCTATTGTGTGGAAAGATAATGATTCATAGAGTCGGTGTGATGATCAGATCAGGAATCAGGAAGAGCTCAATAAATGTGCATTACCACTATTATTACTACTCTGGGTTACCAAGGTTACAAAGATGCTTTGCACTTCTATTGTATAAAAATATTTTGCTAAAACAGCTCTTAAAATACTCTATTCACAGTCCCCACTACCAAGGAAACTGAATGGGAACTGATCTGAAGGGTTATGGTGTTGCCCTGAGGATCCCTCTCTCCTGCTGTCCTCTTAATGTTCCCTCCTCTTAGTCACTGTTTCTTAGAGACACTGAGGATGCTTCATAGCAATAGATTCTGCATACCTTCCCACAGAGCCTCAAGCATGAATGAAGCCAATATCTCTGAGATGATACAAGGAAGAGGATAGCAACAATGGCTAAATGCTATGTGAGAACTTAAAGGAGGTAATATAAGAGAAAAATTTAGTCTCCCAAGAAAGGAAGAAAGCCAAAATTTAACATAGAGAACACATCTTGTAAATCAGAGGTTATATCTTAATTTATATTGACTCACAGAAAGACTAGCACATGGGAGCCAAACCCAAACAACCATCCAGCCAACCAATTCACCAACCAAACAAACAACAAACAAACACATCTCCATTGCATTTGGAACAGGATCCTCTAAGAAGCCTGGTGTGTTTGGAAAACAGTAGCAGGGATGCAGGGAAGTATTATATGCACTATACAGTCTGCAATTATCCCCTCGTTTATGCCCCTCAGTAAAAGAAAAAAACAACAACGAAGCAATCTACTCAGTAATGAAGGCATAGTCCATTATGGTTATCCTATTCTTTTGGGGAAAAATTATACGGCAGCTTTGTTCACTGCATGTGGTAAACCAAATTGCTTCAAGTACAAAGTACAAAAAAGACAGACACTAAAATTGAAATCTTCCTGCCTCTTGCACCTAGAGGCATATGCTAGAGCTAGAATGTGTGCACTAAGAAGGCAATAAGAAGAATAGCAGCAACACCAAATGCACAGACCGAACTTGCTTAGACAACTGATTCTGAGGGGCAGCAATTTTCACGCTCCATCTGCTTGGAGAAATTTCATTGTTAATCAGGCCTATAAAAGGGTGTGGGCACAGGGTTCCATTCTGTTAAAGCCATAAAGACTTTGGTGCAGTGGTACATCATTTATCTGTTGAGTCTGCTTTTTATTTTATTATTATTTTATTTCCAAACAGCCACTTCAGCCCCCAGGAAGTTTGCTAACTAAGCCCTCTGGGAAACTGGGGAATAAAAGCAGGCTTCTGGGTACCATACCAAACACCAATCAAGAAGTAACTCGCTCAACATGAAATATTCATATTTGGAAATTTGACTTTTTAATTTAGATGTCAATTGAGTACTAACCATTCTCACTCTGCTGAAGAAGTCCCGGAAATATATTCACAGGAGGATTAAGTAGAATCAGCTTACCAGATTTTAATAATTTGCTTTGAGGGTCGTACTCCAAAATATTCTGTAATTGCTTAGATGATATAAAATTCTCATGTGCCTCCTATTTCTTTGGCCTTGAAAACAGTCCTGCTTAGACTTGCTCTATTTTATATTTCAATGCTTAATGGATCATGTGACTTAGATTAATATCCAATTTGTTGGGAAGCAGAAAACAGTATAGAAGAAAAGTCACCTCGTTATGATTCACTGCTAATAGTATTGATTTTGAAACACTGATGAGAACAAAAGCCTTGGATTCAGAGGGTCACACTGTAGTGTTCAGGCCAGCTCTGCCCAGTGCTTGCTTTGTACCTGTGGGATAGACCATTAACCATCTCAAAACTTCAATGCCCTGCTCGGTATAATGCAAGATTGCAAGACTGTGCTCCATAGCAGGTCATGACAAGGAGGTGAATGGCAGCTTTGGACATTATTATTAAGTGTGTTAGTTTAGTTTTATGTACTTGGTTATTTAAGGGAAGAATCGATTGATTTGATTGTCATATCCCAGGAGACCTAAATCTCAACAGAGCAGCCCTGGCTTGTTTAGGGAAAACACCTTAGATTCAGTATATTTCTTGTGCAGCACACATTATCAAGCACTAAAAATGGCCAAGGATAAGGGACCTCTATAGAAGGTTTTATACCAAACATGCACTGTTTCAGTGAGAGGGCCCACTTGTTCTTCCCAGCCACCTGGCTAGCTTAGCCCTGAAATAACCACACAGAAATTGCGCTCATTAAATCACTGCTTGGCCTATTAGTTCTAACATCTTGGCTAACTCTTACACCTTGATTTAGCCCATCTCTATTAATCTATGTATCGCCACGTGGCAGTGGCTTACCAGAAAAGATTCAGCATGTCTGATTCTGGCAGCTCTGTGGTGTCTCTCTCTCTCTCTCTCACTCAGCCTTTCTTCCTCCCAGCATTCAGTTCTGTCCCTCCCCCGCCCACCTACCTAAGTTCTGCCCTATCAACTAGGCCAAGGCAGTTTCTTTATTCATTAACCAATGAAAGCAACACACAAACAGAAGGAGCTCCTACACCAGTGCACTGTAGGCTCGTGTCATTTCTGTTTAGAATTCTCCTATGTTATTCTCAAAGATTTAAGTGAAAGATGGAGTTGATTTTTTCTTTGATGCCTCCCATGTGCCAAGTGCTGTGCTAAGCACATCCAACGACTCTATGCTCCGGGTATCATCCTCAGTTTATTTTTGTGTGCATTTATTTTCTTGTGTGTGGGGGTATGTGTTTGTGTGCACGTGGGCCTCAGTGTGTGCAGGTAGACATGCACATGTGTGTGCATGCTTCTGGATGCTCGATGATGATACTGAGACGAGGTCTCTAACTGAAGCTGGAGTTCTGCTGTTTTTGCCTAGCTAACCAGCCAGCCTTGGGATTCCTCCTGTGTCCTAAGCACCAGGAATCCAGGCGGTGTACCACATCTCTCCAGCTTTGACTTTATTTACTTTTTAAATTTTTTTATTGCTTCATAAATAATACCATTCAAAATTTCCACTTTCTCCCCTCCTCCCATTTCCCTCCTGTTCTCCCTCTCCCCCCTTCCCACCTTATGCAGTTTTTGAGGAGTCAAACTCTGAACTTCAAATTTGCATATCAAGGGCATTATTCTCTCCAGCTCACTTGATTTTGGTTTTTTGATGTAGACTTTCACTCGTAGCCCAGGCTGAATGAGAACTCAGTATGTAGCCCAAGCTAACCCCAAACTCTCAGTGCTCCCCTCCCTCACTTCAGTTTCCAAAATGCTAAGGTGCTTGTCACCTGTATCTGGCTCTCTCCTTGTTTTAGAGGTGAGATCACCTGGGTTTGGATAGTTAATCTTATCTGAAATCTCCACTTTGTGGAGGAAGTGGTGGTTTAGGTAGGGCTTACATCTTCTGTTAGGACATACCTTGCTTTCTTACATGGGGAGCAGAGCTGTAAGGAGTATAAGCAAGGTTCACAGGAGAACTGTCTATCACCATCTAAGGGAGGAAATTCCATCCAAAACTAGAGAGATGCAGGTAGCATATTCCCCTGGGGATAATCAGGAGGTAAAGAGACAGGTGATGAATATTTGGGGGACCCCTGCTGCTTCCGTGAAATTACAATTAGAGTCTGAGGAGAAAACAAAGCCACTGTTTGGTGCAGATCCTAGAAGTTGAAGGTAAAGGGTGACTGGAGGCCCAGAGCCTAAAACTACTCCCTGTGGTCTTGACCTCCTGATTTGCAGTAGGCATCCATCCCCATTGGCCTGGGGAAGTCGCTTATCCAAGTATCCATTTTCTCTCTAGGAAGTGCAAATAAAATACTGCCCACATAGTGTTCTGGTGGTGATGGTGCTGATGGTGGTGCTGATGGTGAGAAGGATGATGATGAGGATGGTGATGAGGATGAGGATGAGGATGGTGATGAGGATGAGGATGAGGATGATGGTGATGATGGTGAGGTATAATCACTTACCATCTAAGGAGGATTTTCTCAGTAAGTAATTCTCCCCCAGATAAAACAGTTCTGGCAATTTAATCGTTAGCACCCAGGAGGTGTTTAGAGGAAGGCTTTGCATCCGGTAAGTTCTCCGTACCTGTTATCTGGTGCTGTGACTTATATCAAGATTACGGAAACAGCAATTTCGCTTTCCTTGATTTGATTTTCTGTTCTTGACTTTCTTGGCCCTTCTCCACAACATCAGTGGCATTTCCTCTGTTTATGGATGTTATGGCTGAGAAAGAAGCCAGTAGCAATGAGTCCTTCAAGGCCTCCAGGCTAAAGGGGTGCATGCTACCAGCATATGATCTGTCATTTCCTTTCCTCCAAAGTGAGATAGCCTCCCTTCCAGAAGATAGGCAAGGCAGATGTGGGTGTGTGCTGTTCCAAAATGGGGCACTCAGCTAGAATCCCCAGGAGATGAGAATGATCCAAGTAACCCGAATCAGCACGGGGAATCTGGAAATGCATACTTTTTCTGCCCATTCAGAGATTAAGAAAGAAGCAACATTTGGGAGGTTTGCCTGGAGGGTTAGGTTTCCCATCAAACAATCTTCATTTCTGGGGATCAGTGAAGGTGCAAGATTAGATCCACCTCTGAGATCTCCAAGGCTATAGCTAGGTACATGGGGAGCTACCAGAGAGCTGGGTCTGAGACACCTTTGATTGGAGTCTATAAACATACAGTAGCTGATTTCACCAATGAACGAGGACCTCAGATGTGAAAGCACATCTCAGTGGTGGGAAGCAAGGAGTAGGCACTCCTTCTTGCCAGCCCTAGGCAGCATGAGTTGTTGCTCCAGTCCCCTTGGGACTACATCTGTCACTTGGGAAATGGGCACAAGCCTCTCAAAGCTCTGATTTTTCTATTACCACTCAGAATAGGTGCTTAGAGTAGAATGTAAGTGGAGTCATAAATCAAGAGAATTACACTGACGGCTCACTTGAGCAAAATGTCGACAAGGCAAGTGGAATTTTGGAACGGATGGAAATGATGCCCCGAGCAGGGTACTGCAGTGCACTGTGTACACTGATGACAGACATTGGTGACATGACATGTGGGATTTTGCTCTGCTTCTCCTCACACTGAAACTTCCCTGGGTACCATGGCACTGTGATAAGGTTTTATACAGGATTGTCGCGTTTTCATCACACAAACACATGGGTCACAGACTGTCTTTATCTCTAATTCACTGATGTTAACACTGAGACCTAGAAATTAAGGTTACAACTGGGAGTCTGAGATGGGGCTGGAAGCAAGACCACACACTGTGGAGCTGTAGCCTGTATGATGGGCACTGTGCCATTCTATCATTTCTGGCATTGGCCAATAGCAGACCTTCTAATAGACATTGATGCTGACAATTCCAAAGGGCATACACAGGAAAACTAGACTGTGCAACTGTTTCCCATAGTCAAGATGATGAATTCACAAGTCACAGAGGAGTCACCTGAAACTATTCAAGATGAATTTGATAGGTGGCTGGGATGTTGTCATAAAGAGCCACACTACAACAAGAAAATCTTGCTGTTGCTAGAATGGGTCTAGTTTCTGTGTCGGGGCTGGTGTGGGTTAGCAGCAGAGGCTATGCAGTCGTATCCTCACCTGTTAAGATGATGAATGGCTTTTGTAAGATGGGTGCCATCAGCATCTCTCATCCCTGAGGAGATGCTGAATTCCAATCTGGTTGCCATACTCGGTGTTAGAAGCACTGTTCTCTCATGGTTTTATTTTGACACCATCACCTAGTCTTTGGCATCCTGAGGTCCCGTAGTGATGATAATAACATTGGTGTTCAGAAATCACACCAGTGGGAGTGATTCAATCTCTCCTCAGTCATGGGACACACAGGCTCATCCCACTCTTGGTAGAGATATGACACCTGTTTTGACTCATCATTTTTTTCTAGAGCCCATTAGTTTTTTTATGAAGCCATTGTGAATTGGACAACTAAGGTTTACTTTTCCTCTCTCAACTTCTTATCTTGTTGGAATGACGCTTTATCTTCAGAAACCTCATTGATGTGTTTTTAACTCTCAGAGTTCTATTCTTTTTAATATTCATAAATAGGGAATTATACATTTCTGTTATTTTTATTTCTCTTTTGTTTTGTGCATTATATCTGATTCTATAAAAATTGATTTTTGTTGCCAGTTATGTTGACTTTCTCTTGGACTAATTATCTTTGTATACAAATTCCTGGGCAGTGGGAAGGGTTAGAGAACCTATTCCGTAGTGTTCTTTCTCTGTCATTTAGAAGAAATTCTGTATAGAATTGGGGGTGCTATGAACCATGGCCATTGTTTTAGAATAAGGAGGCAAGGGCTAACCGTTAGATACCATAACAGCCCTCCAGATTCCAGAGACATGTTAACTTGAAAATTTGATTCTCAAACTGTAAACCATAGAAGTCTGTGGTTCGTCTGAGAGTTTTGCTCTTGGGGTAATAATGATGAGACAATAATGATAGTAGTCATGGTGATGGTGATGATATGATAAAAGCTATAACTGTTATATATAGCAGGCCCTGTCTTAAGCACATCGTGTATATAGACCCATTTCCTATCACAACAATCTCTGATCTATGTACTATAGTAGTACTTTCTGGTTGGACAATCTTTTGTGGAACTACCAGCTCCCTAGTAAGAATACAAAGACTTATCAATAATTTTGAAAGCTTGGCCTTAACTTAGGCTTTTTTTCTAACTAACTCTTATAACTTAAATTAACCTGTCTCTGTTAATCTACATTCTGTCATACAGACTGGTTACCTCTGTTCTGTACTGTATGTCTGACTTCATCAGAGTCTCTGGCCAAATCTGAGCACCTAGATTTCTCCTCCTCTTCCTCTCTCTCCCGTCTTCTCCTGCCCACCTATTGGCCATTCAGCTCTTTATTAAACCAATCAGAAGGCACATTAGGTAGAGACACATCTTTACAGCATACACTAATATTCTACAATGTTATACAGATCCTATCCTATTTTCAAAGACAAGGAAATGAAAACGTGGAGAAGTTGAATAACCTCCCCAAAGCCACACAGCAAGTAAATGGCAGAGGGAGCTCTTGAACAAGGCTAGCTCAGCTCTGTGCTCCATTCATTCACCTTTAGGTTGTATTGCTGACTGATTGCCTTCCTTGGACAGAGGTGAGAAATCTAAGAAAATGCTTTACATATAGAAACTTACTCAAAATGCATACAGCATGCAGATCCTTCCAGCAGGGCCTCTGAGCTATAGATGGTACTCAGATTGCCGTCTTGAAATGATAAAGTCAGTATGTTTGTCTGGGTAATTTTCTTATATTGGAATTGCATTGTGTAAAAAGAATAAATAGATCCAAGCTGTAATGTGAACTCCCACTTATTTCATTCATATTTCTGCATAATCAAGAAAGATATTGGTTATCGCTGGAAAATAAATTTTAATAGACACGTGCTCTAAGGAGACGGATCCCTGGAACTCTGAGGGTTTAATAGGCTGAAGGAGGAACAGTTCAGCTGCAAAAAACCTAATGGCCTGGAATATTTGTGATGCAACAATTCTTTAGAGAAACACCAAGGAAAACAGATTGATCTTCAGAACTCAGGGATTTTCTGAGAAATCACCTGAAGTGCCTTCTAAGATTGCTTTATGCTTGTAAAACATTCAGTATAAAGACAGTTGTTGTTTGTTTTACTTAAAAAAATTTTCAGTACTTTGTTTCTGTAGTTAATACAAAGATTAAATTACCTAAAATATGAACCAACACTTAAGTAGCTAGGTGTAAGTGGACACGTCTGTAATCCTGATACAGGCAAGACGAGTGCGAGTTTGAGGCCAGTCTGAGCTGCACAGTAAAATGCTGTCTCAAAAGTAAAATACATAAGAAAAGTTAAGTCCTGGCATATTGAAGTATTTTTTTAAATTGCCATTTTCTCTGAAGTCATTGCCCCATGAACCAAGTTGTAACACTCATGCTCAAAACTAGAGACTTACTCAAAATGCAGAAGAAAGGGTGTTGCATTGAAAAAAGCAAAGCTGAAGTCACAACCCTAATAATGAATTGTGTGTTGCTTTATGACTCAGTTTCCCCATCTACAAAATGGGTGTCATAATAAATCTACTTTGTGCAACACTAGGAAGATGCAGGACATGTATGGAGGAGACCTGTGTACCATATAAAAGAGGTAGAAAGCACATAAGAAAAAGTGGGGTGCTGTGGGACAATAGTCTGTACTCTGTTACTTGTATTATTTTAATTAAATGCTGAATGGCCAGTAGCCAAGCAGAAAGTATAGATGGGGCAACCAGAACAGAAGAATTCTGGGAAAAGGAAAGGCTCAGTCTGCAGTCATTACCTAGAGGCAGAGGAAGAAAGATGAGAAGGCCTCACTAATAAAAGATACCAAGCCACGTGACTATGGACAAGAATAGTGGGTTAATATACAATGTAAAAGTTAGTTGATAAGAAAGCCTGAGCTACTAGGCCAGCCAGTTTATAATTAATGTAGACCTTTGTGTGTTTCCTTGGGATTGAATGACTACATGACCAGGCGGGACAGAAACCTCTGTCAACAAGTGGCGCAAACATGGACAACTGCATCCACATAAAACAGAGCACTTGGGAAGTAATTCTAGACACAAAAGATCGGAGTTCAGCATGGCTTCTTTGTAGCATCATTTTCTTGGTTAAGCTCTGTTTGCTAGAGGTAAGCATGTTTTATTTAAAAGAGACTTCCTGACTCAGCTTTAGCGCAAAAACCTTGCAACTCTTTTAAGAGGGGGCCCCGCATCCAAACACTTAAATGATGTTTATGAATAACCACATAAATATGAAAATATACAGAGAATCTGGATACTATTGTTATTGTGTTGTCTTTGAATGGCTTGATAGCTGAGAAAGGAGCAACAGCTGCTAAAAGACATTTGATTATGAATGACACTGGATTAATCCAACATATATATTTTGAAAATGCTTTGACTTCAAAATTTAGATCAAAATATATGTATGTTACTTTTGGTAAGAGATATTGCTTTTGTTTCCACAGGAAATGAGAGGCTGTGGATTCATTCTGGGTTAAGAAAAATCAGGTTTGATCAAGGAAGACCCCCTGAAAAGTCTCCGATAGGAGTAGATATCCCACATGATCCAACATTTCAGAGCACCTCTGTTGCAGGTTCCTCTGAGTTCTACATCCAGAACAGCCTCAAGACTGCTGGATGAGATGATCCAGCCTCACAGAATGCTCTAGTCAGGACTTGACCTTGACTCTAATTTTTTTTTAGGTGCCCATAAGATAATCAGCACCCCGAATCAGCAGGAGTAGCCTGGACAACTATGCCCACACTCCCCCCCAAAAAAATGGATTATGAATATTTATCTTTGTTTGGAGTGTTGGTTACAAGTTGTTACGAATAATGGTCAGGAAAAGGGCTAAACAAAGGAGATGAGATTGAGAGTTCTTGTTTTGAAAAAAAGGGGCGAGTGCTGTGGGACCATGGTCTGTACCCTATCACTTGTATTTTAATAAAACACTGATTGGCCAGTAGCCAGGCAGGAAGTATAAATGGGGCAACCAGAACAGGAGAATTCTGGGAAGAGGAAAGGCTCAGTCTGCAATAATCCAGATGCAGAGGAAGCAAGATGAGAATTCCTAGGTGATAAAAGATACTAAGCCACATGGCTAACACATAAGAATAATGGGTTAATGTATGATATAAGAGTTAGTTAATAAGAAAGCCTAAGCTACTAGGTCATTCAGTTTATAATTAATGTAGACCTCTGTGTGTTTCTTTGGGACTGAATGGCTGCAGGACCAGGAGGGACAGAAACTTCTGTCAGCAATAGTAAATTTCATAGTACATAGCAACAGCAAAAACACAGTTACCTCCTTTATATAATTAATGCTACTTCCATTTTAGGGACAGATTTTATATTCATAAGCATTTTGCAAAGCTTGAACATGAAGAAACTCCAAAACACTCTGTCCTCGAGAAAACCCTTCTTCTCATGCAGTCTTGGGAAAAACTTCAGTTCTGGAAAGAGGTAGACACACAGAGGCTATCCAATGAAGAAAACTATCCTGGGACATTTGGAGAGATGGCCTTGGAAATCGTGCCCTTTGCCGTAGATGCTCCTGGGTGTGATCAGATTAGTCGATATCAGCAGTCTTGAACTGGATGCCTGAGAAAAAAAGAGAACGCAGGGGATCTGAGATAGTCAAGGAAGGAGACCACCTTCCATGGGAACCAAGGGGGCTAACTGGTTCACAGCACACAGGGGACACTTGGGAGCCGAAAGGGTGAGTGCTGACAGTTTGGGGAACAGAGGGGAATAAAATTGATTAGTGTATATAAGCAGCTGTAGGTAGAATCAGAATATTTATTTCATTTCACTCGTATTGAACAGACTTCATTTGCACTGACTATTGCAAGGACGATTGAGGTCATTCAAGGTGTGCAGGCTATGATGTTGGACAGGAAGTGTCAAGGGGAAGGGAAATTCTAATGTAGTTTCTTAAGGTGACCTCTTCTGCTAGCAGGTACCAAGCACTTCCCTCGGTAGGGTGGGAGGGCCTGCTTTTTCTGTGCAGCAACACAAGCTTCTGATTTGTTGCCTTAAACACTTGTCAGTGCACCCCTAGAAAAACCTAGGCCAGTTAGCTTGAAGCAGAGCCCAGCAACGTTCTTGGACCATGTACATTTAAGAGGTTTTTCTTGGAGGTGAAGATAGACAAAGCAAATCCCATCCTCAAAGTCATCTTTCTTTTCCTGCCAACGTTATGTGTCTCGGTGAGGTGACTGCATCTCACTCTCCTAGTCTCTGGAAAGAAGCCTGCAGCCTCAGCAGAGCTCAGAGAAGGAAGCCAAACTTCCTTCTCATGAAAACTAAGATACACAAATCTCATTGGGACTCTGGTTAGAGAGAAAGCATTTGAGAAGCAGCTAAAACAATGTTCTTGGGGCAACGCCGCCTTACCTGGATGTGCTGATCTGCTGATGTTACATGTAGGATATCCAAATAGCCACAGATGAAATCGAGAGACTGCCTGTGGTAGCTAGGAGACTGCACCGTACTCTTGTTTGGACAACTTCTCTTTTCATAGATAGGTTAGGTCCATTTTCTCTGCTACATTCGTCCTCTTTCCTTCACATCACTTTTTGTGTTTTGTCTGTATCTGTCTGAGGTCCCTAAGGTGGGGTCCTTTCTTTGTCCCTCAGATACACGTCACTGACAGGCAGTTGTAAGAGACTCAAATCCTAGGACACAGGTTCTACCTTCCCTGGGTGGCTGCTTCAACACATCCTGTTCCTCAAAGATCTTGCTTCTTCCTGATGCTTTTGTTTCTCCTCTCTCTCTCTCTCTCTCTCTCTCTCTCTCCAGTATTGGATTCAGCTAACAGTATTGGCAGTGGCAGGGACTCTGAGCTATCTCCCCAGCCTCATTCGTTTTAATGCAATTTTCCAAACAGCATTGTTTCTCTGTATCGACACTGGTAGGTCTCAGTCTAAAAAACAAAACCTCACTACCAGGCCTCTGTGCTTTGAAGTAGTTTATTTACAATTACAACCTAAATGGCAGACAGTCCTTTTCTTGATCCGTATAGCTCAAGTGTTTACATATGAGTGTCTCCAGAGTGGATTAGCTAAAAAGCTAAGGTAGCTTTAAGATCTGTCTTAATGCGTTCATTTGTGCTTTTAAAGGTGGTTCGTCTTGAGATTCCCTTTCCCCGGGCTCTGTGTCCTCTGGCTAAGAGTGAAGGACGGTATCATGGTTTAAAATTATGTTTCTGGAAATTCATTTCTAATAGGCATTAAGCAAGCCAAGAAGATGACTATAAAAAAAAAAACACTCAATGAGTAATAAGCATAGTGTTCACGTTGCCAGCAACGTGTGGCAGCCAGGCAGTGTTAGTCAAGTTAGCACATTGGTCAGTTATGTTGATATATTGTTTGGAAGGGGATTTCCTGAATTTTAATGACCATTTTAAATACCACATGCAAAGAAAGTTTTATTGTAGTGATGACTCCAGTGTCTCACTGACAGGCAAGGAAAGTTCTTTTGCCAAACCCTAAGGAGGAGGAATAGGCAGCTGAGGAAAACAGGGAGACTGGTTGTCTAGGCATGGCTCTGTGGTCAGCACTCTGGTTGGAAGCTCAGATCCAGGCCAAATGGTTTATGTAGGAAGAGATTTTCACTTTTTAAACCTCAATTTCCTAACCAATAAAGACAGAACAAGTGTGTTACACAGACTGCACGAAAGGGTTCATCCACCAGAGGTCACTTGTAATAAATGACAAAGCGGTTTTTCATATCCCCTTGTGGGCAAGGGGCTGCGTTTAGCATCATTACTGCCCTATATTTGAGAAACTTGTGACGTGACTTCAGCTGGGATACACAGCCGCTGTGCTGCTACAGAACCTTCCAGAACATTCTCGGATGCTTCCTTTCTCACCTTCCCATTTGATCTAAGTGACCCTGTGGCTAAGATTCAGCTGATCAGAGCTCAGACATGGAAGCTGAATCAGGAGTTATAGTTAAGGGCCAGGCTGAGAGAATGTGTCCTGGTGGCAGTGGTAGCTGGGACAGCCAATGCGTTCTGTGGACAGCAGTGCTGTGGTGGCTTCTAGAGTCATTTCTGGCAAGATGACAGCAAGCTGTGATAACCAGGGGGCAGTGTGAGCAGCAGGTTACTCACGGACTGGGTTTATAGCAAAATATGTTTTGTTCCTGTTTATTCCAAAAGCTGGGTTCTCCATCCTTCCCAGGGGCTTTTGTGAGCTAACTGATTACAATTAATTTATTTTTTTCGCAAGTCAGAAAAAATTGGTTCCCATTACTTAGCTTTCAGAACTCTGAGGTTGGCACAGGGTCTCTGGGCAGACCATTATTATATATGAGTTCGTAAACACCATAAAGGCAGCAAGCAAGCTTGCCATATTCACCCCATATCCTCAGTGCCCAGAAATATACCTGGTTATTGTCAGAAAAGGGTGAATTTAGGGTAGAGACAGAACAATGACATATTCTTGTCTCTAGATGAGTTATAAAGAACCCACAAACCAACCAGAACATGATATTTATGCCTCAGAAGACACAGAAGGGACAAACCTATTGATACTTTCTTATTAACATGAACAAATATTTTCAGGCACAAAGACTATGTGGAATGAGAATTTCAGATATTACTAATATCGTAGTGTGGAAACAGGAAAATCAAGATAATCTTCTCTTAAGACAACTTGCCACTGGCTGAGTATTTGTAAAAGCCTGAGCATTTGGGGCACCTTAAATGTTCATGAAACATAAATTCCTAGTGGTAAAGATCACAGTAATAAAAGTTTAAAAACTAGTGGACAGGTTTAGAAGAAAATTAAAGAGAGCTGAGCAGAGGCTGAATTAGAGGAATTTAGTTGTAAACAAGGTGGAACGACAAAGCTGTGGGCTGCAGAGTAAGGGTCTAGGATACAGGGTGAGACTTAACAGGTTTTAACTAAGAGGGAAGGTAGAAGAGAGGCAAAGGAAGCTACTTCAAGTCGCCCAGAACTCATGAAAAACAGTTATTCACAATAAGAAGTTTAATAAAGATATTTTTAATCTATGTGTATGTGTGGGTGTCTGTGGCGGGCAGAGGAGGATGTTCAGTCTCCTGGAGCTGGAGGTACAGGTGGTTGTGAGCTGCCCCAGATGGATGCAGGATCTGAGCTTTGGTCTTCTGCAGGAAGAGGGAGAATGATTAACCTGAGCCATTTCCAACCAGTCACAGGAAACTTTGTTTTTAATGAAATAAGTTAAAATCTGCACAGCAAAAGACAGAGAAAAAGAGGGAGAGAGGGAGAGAAGGAGCGGGGGGGGGACACATTTTCTTCAAAAGGAACAAGAGTTAAAGCAATAGCTCATGTCTTGATAAACACTGGATGTTGGGAGGTTGAGTAGCTTCACTGTCATAGATAAGACGACAACATTTAGGTCAACAATGGACAGTGCCCTTGGCAGTAGTCCCTTGGGATTATATTGCCTAAGGAAGCCTTAGCCTTTTTAATCGGTTTAAGTATATTTTTACATAATGACAAAATTAAAGAATTAGGCAGTCTCAGAATATATTCTGGAGCACGTTACTATAATTGCCAACTTAGAACTTTTGAAACAGGTTTTTTATTGTTTGAGAAGTTTATCCGTGCATATAATGTGTTTAGTTCAAATCTATTCTTCATTCTATCCCCTTGACTTCTCCCCACCACGTTTCTCATCTAATTTATATGTTCCACTTAGGGCTGCCAGTTCTCATGGATGGAGAGCCAACAACTGGAGCCTAGATGGCACCCCAGAGGCTGTACCCCAGAAGAAGTTCTGGTTTTCTCCAGGAAAACATTAATGGCCAAAGGCTCTTCAGCTGGGGGTGGAAATTTGTGAGCGTCTTCGTCATGCACGATTGGATTTCTGTTGGGTTTGTCTTGTGAGTGCAATCAGACCTGCTGTGGGCTCATGTGTTCAATGACCCAGGAATAAAGCTTCACCGTTGATGTCCACCACCTCTAGCTCTTACAGGCTCTCTGATGACATGGTTCACTACCTGTAACCATGTAGTGAGCTACTGTTCTGATGGACCTGACCCTCTTTTCCTGGTTTGCTCATTTGGTTTTGTTGTTGCTGTTGTTTAGAGGATTGTGAAAGACTTGGAGTTTTGAAATGGAAAAGGCAATGAGTTCTAGAAATTTGTCTGTCAGAAGCCATTTCCCTCCTAAAGATTATTTCAGGAACCATCACCTTGGGGGGCCTGCAGGGAACCCCACACCCATAATTATGTTAAGAATAGTTCTATTGGCAAAACCTGCTCCACACCCAATTAGCTATTCGCTAATTGCTAACAAACTTAATCTGTTAGCAGAACCCATCCCAAATTCCAGACTATCTAGAGAGAACTAGGTGTGTCAACTCCCCCTGACTTCCTGACCGAAGAATCATCACCTGACCTCCCGGCCTATGTGATGAACCTGAGGTACCCAAACCTCGTGATCTGGACCACGCGGCAAGATCCCGCTCCCCTGCCCCCCAAGTCCCTTATTCAGGGACTATATAAGCAACAACCAGGACTCTAATAAAGGGGGCTTTGACAAATCTTTGCTTGGCCTCATTCCTTTATCTTAGCCCATATCTTCCAGGTAGCACCCCTCCGAGACCCTGGAGTAACTAGGCTGCCAGCGTGGGTCACAACTACTAGACTAGTGACCTACCCAGGACGGTCACATTTGTCAAGCTGTCCAATGGGAGCTAAGGAAAAAAAGGGTGCTTCAATAAAGTACAAGCCAAGAAGGGATGGCTCCTAAAGTCTTATATGGGAACAAAGACTATTGGAGACATTTGTATGGTGTATTTGAATTAAAAATCTGTGGTTTCTGATCAACTGTGGCTGAAGAATTAGCTGTGGTTAGGAAGAGAGCAGGATCTCTGAAGTGAAACCCTTACCTTCCTGAGACGTGCTAGTCAGCTCAGATTGGGAAAGAAGTTGTTCTTAATAAGGGGCCAGCATCATTGAGACAGAATCCTCTGGGAAGTATTTCCTTGGGGTTAGCACACAGAGGTCCTGAGAAGGCCAACACTACAACACAAATAAACTTGGAAACTATAACGGTCTCCTGTGTGGTATTGGTTTGGGGAACATGGCTTGAGAAGCCATGGAGAGAAACCGAGACATGGACTATGTGGCAGAGTCGGAGACCCTGAAGAACCCAAGAGATGTTACTGGTGAAGGAAGGTGCAGCTTCCATTGCAGCAGAGATCTGAGCATATAGGAGAGGCCAGGACCCCAAGGTCAGCAGCTGTTGTGGAGTGGAGATGCCCTGAGCCTAGGTGCCAAGCTAAGTGTTTTTTCACAATGATCAAGGACAAAGAGTACAAGTGGACAATACCAAGGGAGGGCTGGTGGAGGGCAGAGGTCTGCTAAACTCTGTGGTACGTACCAAAAAAGGACATCTCTTGTGAAATATTCCCTTGCTCTGTGAAGATGGGTCATTGTGATTGGTATAATAAAAAGCTAAACATCCAATAGGTAGGAGGTATAGAGGGGACTTCTAGAGAGAGAACTCTGGGAAGAGGAAACACTGAATCATCAGTCAGATGCAGAGGAAGCAGGAGATGCAGGAGGAGAGGTAAAAGCCATGAGTCACATGGCAACATGTAGAAGAATAAAAACGGGTTCATTTAAGTTATACGACCTAGTGGGACAAGCCTAAGCTGCAGGACAATATTTTATAATTAATAATAAATCTTATTATTATTGCATTATTTTTTGTGTGATCTGGCAGGTCAAAGAAACATCCATCTACAGGTATCTATCAGCATCCAGAGAATGCTAGGTACAACCGTTAAGGTAATTGGCTATTAAAGGTCCCAAAAATGGTCCATGATAATCTGAGCGCATGTCTTTAATATCATGATTTTCTGCTCAGTTGAGGTCAAGTGATCTATAGGTTCTTTAATTTTTTAATTTAAATTTCACTTTTTTATTTTTACATTTTATAGTGCAAAAAAATGAACTGTGATCGTATTCACCTCCCACGACTCCTCCCCCTCTTGCTGACCCCTTCTTCTTCCTTGTTTCCCATTCCACTTCCTTGTCTTTCCCATGGCCTATAAGATCTTTAACGTAATAGGGCTTCTTCAAAGACGAACACAGCGAGAACCACTTCTCTACTCGGATTCTCCAATTACGAATAGTACGTAAATAAACAATGGGAAGAAGAGTGTCCCTCAACGTCATCTGCAGAAGTCTTCAGAGAATGCAAGCGTCATTCTCCTTAGACATTACACAGCCATGGAGGGGTCCAGACAGCAAAGTGACAGAGTTAGCCCTGGGCATCAGATCTGAATATCATTCCTCTAAAACATGAGCACAGATATGATTCCTTAATGTCCTGAAGACAGCAAAGTTTCTCAGAATATGTAGAGAGGGAGAAGGAAGAGGCAAGGAGGGACTCTCTGGCATTTTGTTTATTTAATGTGCTGGGGATCTCGCATGGTCTGTTCATATAAACTATTCACTGTCATTTACTGAACTCCCAACCAAATAGAAAATCATCTCCATTAGGAAGCTGGACTGACACACCATATACTTCCATCTCCTAGGCTGACCCACCCTGAACCTCCTTTTCCTAAACCGACCCACCCTGAACCTCCTTTTCCTAGACTGATTTACCCTGAACCTCCTTTTCCTAGGCTGACCCACCCTGAACCTCCATCTCCTACGATGACCCTCCCTCTACTTCCTACCCCCAGGAAGATCCACCCTGTAGCTCCATCTCCTAGACTGGCCGACCCTATCTCCTAGGCTGTCCCACCCTGAGCCTCCGCATCCTAGGCTGACTCCCCCTGAGCCTCCACATCCTAGGCTGACTCCCCGTGAGCCTCCGCATCCTAGGCTGACTCCCCCTGAGCCTCCGCATCCTAGGCTGACTCCCCCTGAGCCTCCGCATCCTAGGCTGACTCCCCCTGAGCCTCCGCATCCTAGGCTGACTCCCCCTGAGCCTCCGCATCCTAGGCTGACTCCCCCTGAGCCTCCGCATCCTAGGCTGACTCCCCCTGAGCCTCCGCATCCTAGGCTGACTCCCCCTGAGCCTCCGCATCCTAGGCTGACTCCCCCTGAGCCTCCAGCCCCAGGATGACCTATCCTCTACCGTCATCTATTAAGCAGGCCCACTCTACCCCACTCAACTTCTAGTCTTACTGAGTCAGGAAAGCAACACAGTTGCTCTAGAAGTTGTCAGATGCACCGTGTCATAATGCTCCCCAGGAAAGGGAAGCAAACATTTCCTTCCTGCAAGAGTCAGAGCACCCCAAACAACACTGACTGTCATCACTGAAAAGAACCGGAGCAATTTAAAGAGAGTTATTAATGCTGAGGATTAATGATGGTTTGGTTTCCAGGTGTTACATAACTTGATGCTACCTCATCTATTTTTTCCTTTCATTTTTTTTTAAACTTAAAACAGGTTTTTTGGCATATTCTGCTTTTTCTAATTGATTTATATATAGCTCCTTATAGAATAAGGCTGTTAAAATATCTCCTATGATGTAGGTTGTACTTTTCCTCAGTTCAGCACACTAGTTCATTCTTTGTATGTGATGATCTCTTCTCCATCTGTTTGTTGGTTATCTTCCCCTCTTGATGTCCATGCTGCTGAGAGCTGACATCTAACGTTTAAAAATCACTTAAACGCCACATGAACGTAGGTGCCCACAAGAGTAGAGGCGGGTATCAGATTCTCCAAATCTGAAATGGCAAACAGTTGTAGCTGCCCAACATGGGTGCTGTGTACCAAACTCGGGTCCTCCAGAAGAAGAGCAAGTGTTTTTAATTGCTGAGCCATCACTCATCCCAACTTAACGCTTATCTTAAATGATAACGGCGTTCTACCACCATATCACAGGCACGGTGCACAGGAAGTGATCAACAGGTGGGTGTTGTATGGATGAAATGTGAAGCATATTTTATTATGCTTATGGGCCAGGTGCTGTGGCATTACAGAGGATGTGAGGTCAGAGAAGCAGTTCTGGACTCCATGGCCCTCTCAGTCCGAGGGCTGGGTTGAAGCACAGTCTCAGAATCATGAAAATATTGGAAATATCCCAAGGCTGCCAGGCCCCTCCTACAAATCCTTAAGGACAGACCCTTAAAAGCCTCGCCTTCAGGAATTGTGCCCATAGGAAAGTCCGTCCCCCTGACTGTGGGGGGCAGGGAGGGAGGGGAGGGCGGGACTATTGATAGCTCCTAACGAAGAGAACACACTGATTCCGAGTTGGGTTAATCGACTCTGGATCACTTTGCTCTTCCTTGTTTTCCTTGGGGAAAACAAATCTCACAGGGAATCCAGAGGGAATAGGATCAGCAAGGCAACTGAGAACCAAAACCAAGAGGTCACAGGGACTGGTTCCTATCATGTGAGCGAGCACTGAAGTTGCCATTCAGACCAGCCAAGCCTTTAGATCAGACTACAACACCGATGGCCTCTTAATCCAGACCTCCAAAAAATGGGGAGGAGGGGGGCAGAGACACTTGTAATGTCTCACTCTGATTCCTCACCTAAAGGAACTCCCAGACACTCTATCTGTATAGTTTAAGCCTCTAAATTCTGAGGAGATTTTGTTATGCACGGAAGGCATCAAGTACATAGACCTAAAGAATTTATGCATTTTCCACACATTCACGTCCTGGTAAGGTAAGTGGTCCCTAGCACTCACGTTCCTTACCTCTGCTGTGGGCTCTTTAAAGGAAATGGAAGAAGGAAGGGAAAATACTGAAAGCAAAACACGAAGACCAAGGAAGGATGTCTTGTTCACAAAACTTCTTCTCTCAGTTAGGGTTTCTATTGCTGTGAAGAGACATTGTGACCATGGCAACTCTTATCAAGGAAAAAGTTTAATTGGGTGGCTTACATTTCCAGAGCATCAGTTCATTATCATCGTATGGTGGTGTGCAGGCAGACGTGGTGCTGGATACGGTGACACACTTTCTTTAACAAGGCCATACCTCCTAATAGTGCCCCTCTCTATGAGCTTTTGGGGTCAACTACATTCAAACCACCACACTCTTGTAAGACTCATCAGAGAGAAGGGGTTAACCACTCTGATCACTGACACCATCCTGCTAGGATTTCTGTTTTAAACTTTTTTTAAAAAAAAAAACGATTTATCTATCTATTTATTTTTAATGTGGATGAGTGTTTTGCCTACATGTATGTCTGTGCATCACAATTGTGCCTGGTACCATCAGAGGCCAGAAGAGGGTATTGGATACCCTGAAACTGGAGTTACAGATGGTTGTGAGCAGCCATGCTGGTGCTGAGAATAGAACCCAGGCTTGCTGAGTCACCTCTCCAGCCCAGCTACGGTTCCAAGAGGGGAAAATACAAACAAAAAATGGTTCTTTGTTGCACTCAAACAATCATTTTATTAACCATGATTATAATCTTTTTCTCTTTTCTTCTATATGCAATCATTGCTGATGTAGTTATGCCTGCAGAATATATATCATACTCTATGTAAAATTAACAAGTGAAAAGGTCTGTGTTGAGTTGCAGAAGTCTGGTGATTGACTTATCTGACCTGGTAGTTCAGTGACCCAGCCACATCCACAGCCTCACAGTTTTAGAGTTTCAAACTCCTTTTACAGAAAAAGGGCGCGCCACAACTGTAAATTGTTAAGATACATACTTTCCATTGTTTTTGAGAATTTCATACATATGTACGATTTATTTTGACCATATGCACTTTCTACTCCCGGCGACTATTCCCAGACCTCCCCACATCATGCCCCCTCCCACTTCTTGTCCTTATTTTTTTTTTTATAGCATACTGATTCCAATTAGTGCTGCCCATATGCGCATGGGTGTAAGGCTATCTATCTACGAAGACATCGGCAGCCTACCAGGAATTCTCTAAAAACAGTGACTCTCCTTCCCCTGCAAAAGCCATCAACCGCCAATAGCTCTTCCACTAAGGGTGGGACCCCTCTGCTGGGATTCTGTGTGGCTTGGTCCTGTGTAGGTCTTGTGCAGACGACCACAGCTACTGTGAGTATGACCGAAATGGCCCTGTCATGTCCAGAAGACCCTGTTATGGTATTGGTCCCTTTAAGAGACAAGCCACGCCCACTCCCTCCCCATCCGCTGAGGCAGGCTGATCTTCAGCTTCCTGCCTGAGTTCGCTCTTTTCCATCTTCCTCTCGGAGAGGCTAGCTTCGCTTCTGCCTCTCTCCCCACTTCTCTGCTTCCCCCCTTCTCTGTCTCTTTCTCTTCTCTCTCTCTCTCTCTCTCTCTCTCTCTCTCTCTCTCTCTCTCTCTCTCTCTCTCTCCCTCTCTCTCTCCCCCCCCTTCACCCTTCCTCCTCCATAACCCCCTGAATAAACATTCAACCTCACCCTGCCTGTCGTGTCTATCCATGTTTCTGTCTTCTGCCCGCCCGCCATGTGTCTCCCTGCCTGGGACCAGCCATTGCTCTGAGACCAGCCGTCTCTGCCTGGGACTGGCTGCTCCCAGGGCCCGCTGTCTGCCGCCACATGGCCCGCCACCACCACTCAGGCCACCACTCTGGGATCAGCAGCCATTTCTGCCTGGGACTGGCTGCTCCCAGAGCCTGCTGCCTGCCGCCACATGGCCCGCTACCACCATTTGGGACCTACAGCATTTCTGCTGCCTACTGCCTCTGGGGATCTTGCAGTATTTTTTAAAAAAGAACAACAGACCCTGTTTTGCAGCTTCCTTTCAATCTCTAGGTCTTCCACCATCTTCCCTGAGCCAACAGAGATGGAGAGAGGCCATTTACTTGTAGGAGTGATAATAGTGGGTCAGTCTGAGGTCTACTGCTGTCGTGAGCCGTGAGCTAGAACTAGACTGGGCGTGCTTGATTCACAGCCACGATAGCTGTGGAGCACGGTTCAGTTAGGGTTACTTTTGCTGTGATGAAACACCACGACCAAAAGCAAGTATTCCCACCTAAGATTCCACATCACTGTTCATGGGCAAAGGAATTCATGAAGGAAGTCAAATTAAGACAGTAACTAATAGAGTGGCCATAGAGAAATGTTGCTCATGACTTGCCCAGTCTGTTTTCTTATCAAACCCAGGACTACAAGGCCAGGGATGTCACCATCCACAATGGGCTGGGCCAACTTCCAGGGGTCAATAATTAAGAAAAGGCCCTACAGGCTTGCGACAACCTAGTCTCACGGATTTGTTTCTCCTCTTGTCTAAGTTGATATAAAACTAACCAGGGCAGAACACTTGCCCAGAAAACAGAGAGCAGAACCCTGAGGCAGCCTTGGGAGAGCTCGAAGAGGTTATTCACTAAAACGCAGAGCCTCTTGCCCTGTGATAGGAAAGACTCCCTCAAATATTTCTGATATGCCTTCAAGCAAATTTTCCAGTTGTCCTGATGATAAACATTCATTGTTAGAAGCCGTTTCCCCCCTAAAAATCGTTACAGGAACCATCACACTGGGGAGTCTGCAGGGAACCCCACACCCATAATTCTGTTAAGAATAGTTCTATTGACAAAACCTGCCCCACACCCAATTAGCTATTCGCTAATTGCTAACGAACCCAATCTGTTAGCGGAACTGCCTTAAATTCCAGCTATCCAGGGAACTAGGTGTGGCAACTCCTGACTTCTTGGCCTACCTGACCCGAACGTAGGTTACATGACTGGGACCATGCGGCTAGATTCCGTGCTCCTGTGCCCTGCCCCCCAAGCCCTCATCCAGGGGCTATATAATCTGTAACCCTGTCCCTAATAAACGGAGACCGTGACAAATTTAGCATGGTCTTCTTCTTCTTTTCTAGCTCATGTCCTTCCAGGTAGCGCCCCTCCGAGACCCTGGAGTAACCAGATTGCAGGGTGGGTTACGACCCCTAGACAGTAGCCCACCCCAAGCGCAATCGACAATTCATAATAATCTCTCTCCACATTCCCTCTCCTGTTCCTCCCCTCTTCCTCCTCCTCCCTTCCCTTCCTCCACTCCCCTACTTGCTCATTGATTTTAGACAGAGCCTCAATCTGTAGTCCCACCTGGCCTCAAATTCATGTCCCTCCTGCCTCAGCTTCTCAAGTGTTTGCATCACAGATAAGAGATACCGTGCCCAGCTCTTCACTCTACTCTTTCCCCTCTGCATACACTCGGCATGCTCTTCCCACTCCTTCCCTGGTCAAGGGAACACTTCGATAAATCTAAGAGAGGTCAGTAAACGTCATAGCAGAGGCCGCACGTTTGCTGCTTGACTTGGATATCTTTACTGAGCATCCTGGGTCTTGGCCTTTAAAATTTGGCTTTCTTCAAAGTTCTGGGGTAGGGCCTGAGCAACGCACAACCACGTTCTTTGTGGCTTTGTAAGATGCGTGGCTTGTTCCCCGGCCTCCACTGAGGTCATCACTCAGTCTGGTCCTAGTTTCTTAGTCTCTCCATCCTCTGAGTTCTCTGACTTCTGTCTAGCACTCTGCCTACCACCCACCAGGCTTTTTCTAGCCTGACCTTCGACCTCTGTCCGTTACTTTGTCTCAAAGCAGCTTGCAAACGTTCAGGTCTTTTATAGCAGTCGCCAGTGTCTTTTTGTGTCAGGTTTTCACGGGAGTGCACTTTTAATTGCTACAGTCTAATACTTGAAGCAGGATACTTTGTAGAGACAAGTTTATCAGGGTCATAGGTTTAGAAGACAAGAGCACAAGATGGACCTGAGGCAAAAAGGGAAAAAAGCCAAGGGACCTTGAGAGGACAAAGATGCCCCTGACCTTGGGATCTTAGTTTGCCTCTGCTGCTAACTGAGACCCAACACAACTGATCAAGGTAAACTGCCTACAGACTCTAGGTGTTTTTCTTCAAGTTGTCTCCAACAAGAATGTTAAAACAGCTGAGCAATTTGATCCAGAAAGCAATGAATGTGTGTGTGCATGTACGTTCATGTGTGTGTCTGTGCATACGTGTGTGTGTGTTGATTGCAACAGGATCATGTATGCAGCCATTGCAAAGACACCTCAGCAGGACTCTCAAATAGCTTGAATCTACATCTTGGTGTTCTGTACTGTTTTTTTTTCTTCATGACTCTGCGTAAATAGTCAATAAACTCATTAGTTTTGCTTCATTGGCCCAACTTGAAATTCTTTTCTATGAAATAGCCAAGGACACCACTCCCTTCAGCAGAGACAGGAACACTCCTTCAGCTGCTGCTGGCTACACAGGGCTATCTCCTTGACTCTGCTGATAGAGTGGCCCCTTGTTGTTTCGGTTTCTAATGAGAGCCTCACAGCAGGTAGCAACACAATGAAAGGCGATGGTTTCAAGCAAGAAGCCAGAGAAGAACTTACAAAGCCCTCTGTGTGGAAGCTAATTGAAGTCCCACACAAACCTTACTGGTCCCTTCTGAGGGAAGCCTTCCCAAATGATCCAGCCCCCTTTCTGTAGACCCTACTGCTTGAGCTGCCATGCCAACCAAGACATAAACACGGAGGAGGGCAGACTGTAGTAGGAGATTAAGGAGACTATCTCCTCAAACAGCCTTCTTTAAATAGCCACATATGCCCCAGCTCAGGCCGTGCACTGAGGAGTCTCAAAGCAAAAGCACGTGCTGGTATTTATTTTTAGCTCAGCACAGTTCATAAAGTCCACTTCTAATTTAATGTTTTCATTGCACACACGAACAAGTCCTTAAATGTTGGTCTGAAGCATCGTTGAAATCTCCTGGCAAGAAATCTAGATGAGAAGAGTTAAAGGAAAGTTTTAAGCAATTGGTTTCTTTTCTTTTAATCAGTTGTGTTTTAGATTACCTGTGTGTGAGTTAGACTCTCTGTGTGCTTCCTATGCTTTTGTTTTGGCTCTTTTTTCTGTTTGTTTGTTTTTGTCTTATTTTGGTTTGTTTTTTTATCATTACAATAATTATTATGATAATAATTTTAGATGCCTGCTTATATTCTAATGAGAAGTCTGTGGATTTGGGTGGGTGGAGAGGTGGGACGAATCAATGAAGAGTTTGGGGAAGGGAAACTGTAGTCAGAATATTCTGTATAAAAACAATCTATTTTCCATTTCAAAAAGCCATACAAAGGAAGGGGCTTCCTCTTCTCTTCACACAGCTACCCGTACCCTTCGTCCTCATTTGCTCCTCTCGGCCTCCCGCCATGCCTTTACTTTTTCCGGTTTTGTTGTTTTCCAGCCTTAAATTATTCTTCTTATTACCTGTGGGCAGGCTTAGAGAGGGCAACGTTAGCCTGCAGGGAAAACCCAGTGCCATCAAAGAGCTTGGCCTCGTGGCCTTTAGTTATGTTTGTCTGGCAAAAGTTGCTAAGGCTTTCTCATTGCAAAATGAATTATGACTCCATTCTGTTTTGAACAAAGTATTTTTGTTTATTGAATGACACCTCTTAGGCGGTGCTTCCTCCACTTAACTGTGCAAATAGCTTGCTGTCTATCTCAGCCTCAAAGCAGTAAAGCACTGGAGAAAACAATCAGCTCTTTCTCGCTGCAGAAGCACTGGACCCTCCCCATCCCGGAGCTGGTGAACGCTCCAGTCAACACATGTGAGCCAGCTAGCAACATGGTCTGTCAGACACTGTACAGCATTTGAGGCAGGAAGGGGTGTGTGGACCACTCTACCTTCAACACTGCAGCAAGCTAGCTGATCAAGCCCAAAATGACACAGTTCACTCCATCCATAATCCCACCCAGAGGCAGCAGAGAAGGGCAGTTGTGAATAAGGCGCGTCGGAGCTGGTGCAATCTTCCTCTTCACGCTTTGAATGCACAAGCACTTGTGCTCAAGTTAACCGGGTAAACATAGGCTAAAGCACAGTCTAGGTGGAAAAGCAAGGTAGGAAGCAAAATGGCAGAGAAAGAATACAAGCAATGCCACTGAGCAGGCGAGAGTCTAGAGAAGGGGCTCTCTAACGCTGCGACCCTTTAATACAGTTCCTCATGTTGTGGGGACCCCCAACCATTGGCATTATTTTCATTGCTACTTCTCATCTTTAACTTTGCTACTGTTAAGAACCGCAATGCAAATATCTGATCTGCAGATGGTCTTAAGTGACCCATGTGAGGGTCATTGACCCTCAGCCGGATTGCAATCTACAGGTTGAGAATCTCTGGTCTAGATGAACGGACAGTTGTGACAGAATAGTGCACACAGACATCACGAATGGCAGTGGGGAAGAAATGCTGCAAATACAGCATTAGTATACGTTCTGCTGGAGTTCCCATTGTAATAAAATACTGTCACCAAAGGGACATAAGGGAGGGAACACATTGGTTTATGTGTTCAGGGCACAGTCCATCACAGAGGGAAGGCAGGGCAGGAAATCAAGCAGGAACTGAAGTAAAAGCTGTGGAGAACGCTGCTTATTGGCTCTCTCCTTATATTTCTTATATGGTCCAGGACCTATCACGTTTTCTTATATGGTCCAGGACCTCCTGCCTAGGAATGATAGTGCCCGTAGTGGGCTGAGCCTTCCTATATCAATTAATAAAGAAAGAATTCTTCACAGACAAACCCACAGACCAATGTCATCTGGAAAACCCCTCCATGGGCCTTTCCCCTCAAAGACTCTAGGTTGCATCGAGTTACTAGCCAAAGCTGAGTAGGACAATTGGGTTTTCTTTCTCGAATGATATAAATTTCCCACTTAGCTCCTTTGAACCTGACTTCAGTGATGTCACTGTTACCATGATATCCCCCAATGTCATTTTGAACATTCCCTTTAGGACTCTCCAAATCATGAAGCACCTCCCTCCCCTCCCCCCGACACACACATCAGATATATTTTACGGTTTTACTCAGGACTCTCCTAACCTCAGTGAACTAAGTGGTGTGTGTGTGTGGGCTTTTCTAATGCTTAGGAATTTAGTCTAATAAAAGGAAACTTGGCTGAGCGTGGTTATCACAACCGATAAGCAGTCTTAGGAGTTAGTTACGGCACAGCCTCGGCCCCATAAAAATTTCACAAGGTTGAAATTAGGGCAAAGCTCAGCATGCGAGACGAGTTGGAAGTGCGCTCCTGGAGCAGTGGCTATTAATACCTGCTGAATAACCTGACCTTTGTCGCTGTAAACAAGAGCGGATAATTACAGGTTCATCCTAAGAGCAAAATGGAGGCATTTGTCAAAGGGGACGGAAAAGTAATTTGGACTTAAGTGAAACATGGAGGCTGACTCTTAGTATTTGACAGCTCAGACTCCTGTCGAGGAAGATAAGTTACATTCAGTAATGATCATAATCAGCATCTCGTCCATCAGGGCACGAATCCCCTTGTTTACTGGAGGCAGTGGCACGGATCAGTGGGATGCAGAGGAATTGCTTTTCAGAAGGACACTTTACCTCCGTCTTCTTGCCCAGGTTGGCTCTCCTCAGTGTCTCCATTGTATATCTTAAGATGAAACTCCAGAGTCAGAGCCACGGGGAAAAGCAGTCCCAGGCAAACAAGGTGATGCCTACCAGACTGGAACCAGTCTCCCCCACAGTTTCGCAGACAAGTGTAAAATCAAACGGCCCTCAAAGGAACCATTAGGCCAGGTCTGTTTACAGTTACAGTCTCCCTATGGGTTCCACACACTCCCTTCTGCTCCTAAAGGCAATGTGTGTGTGCGTGTGTGTGTGTGTGTGTGTGTGTGTATTAGTGAGGAAATTATTTAGAATTACTAATATGTAAAGGAATTCTTTGAAAGTTTTTGATGTCCCCACATCCCCCAGTCCATGTAGGAGCAAACCTGTAGCTTGAGGAGAAAATGATCTGATGTCGGTAAATGAACAGAGGGACCAATCACGTCCTTCGGTGTTACCTCTTCATCTTCCTTTCCATTCTTTCTTTCTGGGTTAGGTCAGTGGTTCTCAAGCTGTGGATCCTGACCCCTTTGAGAATTCCATATCAAATGTCCTACATATCAAGTTATGATTCGTAACGATAGCAAAATCACAGTTACGAAGCAGCAATAAAATACTTTTATGGTTGACGTCAGGAACTGTATTGAACCTCAGGAACTGTACTGAAGAGTCACAGCACTGGGAAGGCTGAGAATCACTGGATTAGATGAAAATTTGGACAGAATCAAGAAAACAGCTGATGTCCATTGGTCAACAGAGCTTGTCTCCATTAGCGCCTTTACAGAATTCAAGAACTGGGCCTCCATTCCTTGGCCCATGACACAGTCTATTGAAGAGCCTGGGACAAAGATCTTCAGTGGTTGCTACTTGCCATCAGTTTTGTGTCACATGGGTAAAACCAAGCTGCTGTAGGAGGAAACCTGTAGGAGGAAGCCTGGTGGGTCGCTCAGTCTAGGGTTGTAACCTGCCTGGCAGGTCAGTAATTCCAGGGTCCCGGAGAGGCGCTATCTGGAAGATAGGGGCGGGAAAGAGGAAGAAGGGCCATGCTAGGTTTGTCAGAGCCTCTGTTTATTAGAGTCATGGTTACAGCTTATATAGGATGAACAATTTGGGGGGCAGGGGCATGGGCTCCTGCCGCGTGGTCCACGCAGTCATGTAGGCCAGGAGGTTAGATCGGTCAGGTCACGATTCCTCGGCCAGGAGTTCACAAGTTGACACACCTAGTTCTCTAGATAGTTTGGAATGTGAGGCGGGTTCGGCTAACAGATAGCTCTCTATTAACAGATAATTGGGTGTGGGGTAGGCTCTGCCAGTAAAACGGTTCTAATTATTGTTAGGGGTGTGTGGGGTTCTCTGCTAACTCCTCAGGGCAATGGTTCCTGTAATAATTTTGGGGGGAAACGGCTCCTGACAGAAACCTCCCTCTGGGATCAAATTTTAAACAATAAATAGAATTCTACAAATTCACCATTGTATCAAGTCTCTGAAGATATATCTCAAAGTTATTCTAATTAAGGAATTGACAGGTAAACCAATTCCTTTCAAAGTAGAGGCTAAACCAAATGCTTTGCTATGGGTTTTCCAGGTAACTGAGGAGAGACAACAAAAGCAGAAAAGTAAGCAGATTGTAAGACTTGAGATCAACCAGGACAATACTGGGCAGCGGGTGGGTACCTGGTGCGTTTCATAAAGAAGGTGAACCAACTGCTTAGCTCCAACAAAGGTACAGGGGAAGGAGCAACAGCATGGCACTGCAGAGCTGGCTGACGTAAGGGAATGGAGGTCTGTTTCTGGGTACTGAGAAACCATGGAAGGGCACAATGGCTAACAGCCGAACTTCGCATCAGAAAGAGACCGAGGATTTGTAACGATTTGATTGAGTCAAAATTGCAGGCCTGAATGGCGGTAGGCACTGGCACTCTGAATATGCCAGGCTGGGACCAAATAGAGAATGAGTGCATTAAGGGCACAGAGACCTGGCTTCTGGTAGCATCCTAGAGACGTGGATGCTATGACTTTGGATATTCCTCGACGCTTCTCATACCTGATTTTCCCATGGAGCTGCAGAGTATACCTCCTGTGTCATTAGGTTAATTAGAGGTGATAGCTGTGTCCAGGTCTCAAGGTTTGTACTCTGTGAACCGCATCTGGTTTTACCTTGACTGAAATCACTGAAATTAATGGCAGTCTCACAAGCGAATTTAAAAGATGTGGTTGTAGCAATTCTGCATGTGTGTGCATGTGGTATAGGTGTGTGGTGCATGTGTACATGCTTTATGTGCATATGTGTGTGCGTGTCATTGCTAGGTCACTCTGAGCATGAGAAGAGGCAGAGGAGGACATCAGTGCCCACTCTTCCACTTTCTGCCTCTCATGGAATCTGAGCCTCAATTCTTTCCCTCAGGTGGGCTGCCCTGCAAGTCCCAGCGATCTCCTTTCTCTGCCTCCAACATCCCTGACTTTCCAGGCCTGAACGGCCATGCCCGTCATTTTATAGGGTGCTGGGCTTCCAAATTCAGTTCCTCATGCCTCTATAGCGATCATTCTTGTCCACTGGGCCATCTCCCTAGCCCCACTTCTGAGAGCTTTAAACTATGTTTTCCCCTTAAGATTGATAATTGAGTATATTCAGCTGGCAGTGAGCAAAAAATCCCCTTTGTTGATGAGTGTAAACATCTTCCAGGTATACAGATGGTGACTGTCTAGAAAGACAAATGCTCTGACGCCCAGATGAAAGCAATAACTGGGACCTCAGTGTTTCTGCTGAATCCCTGGCTAGTATATTAGTCAATAGTTAAGGTTCTTTAGAGAGTTTTGACTCTCTCTCTCTCTCTCTCTCTCTCTCTCTCCACACACAATTATATGCATATGTATTATATGTGTGTATATATAATATATATTACACACACACACATATACACACACACACACATATATATATATATATATGAAAGACCATAAACCTGTGTAGCCTGTAAGAACTGGATTAAAAAAAAATTGGTCCTTTTCAGTCCCATATATATAAAATATTTGTTTGTGTATATATATGTATACACACACACACACACACACACACATATATATTAGTGTTTGTTAAAATGACTTACAGGATATGGTCCAGCTAGTCTAACAATATCTGTCTACCAAAGAAAGTTTCAAGAATCCAGTAGTTGCTCAGTCCGTGAAGCTAGATGTCTCAGCTGGTTTTCAGTATAAGCCAGGATCTCACAGAAGTAGACTCTAATGCCAGTGAAGGAATGGACTAGCCAGCTAGTGTAAGTGCAGCAGGCTAAGAGAACATGCTTCGTTCTCCCATGTCCTTTCCATAGGCTGCCAGCAGAGGTGTGGTCCAGAAGAAAGGTGGATCTTCCTATCTCAAAAGGTCCAGATTAAAAATTGATCTTCCTTCTTGAAATGATTTAATTAAGAAAAAGTTAATGGCTCACGCCTTTAATCCCAGCACTTGGGAGGCAGAAACAGGCGGATCTCTGTGAGTTTGAGGTCAGCTTGGTCTACAGAGTGAGTTCTAGGACAGGCTTCATAAGCTAAAGAAGAGAAACTATCTCAAAACACCAAAAAAAACAAACAAACAAACAACAACAACAAAACAAAAAAACAAAAACAAAGGTGTACTCAGTCACTTGGGTTTTAGCTCATTCCAGATGTAGTCATGTTGGCAACCAGGAATAGTCATCACCCTTGGTTTCATCTACAGTGATACAGTAATTGTCAATTTCCCCTTAATCCTTAAAATGCCTTAAAAAGCAGCGAGTGAAGGCTCTGCAGGAGCTTGTTCCCCTCTCACCTAACCAGAGGGTAGAAGGCAGCTCAAGGGTGGGTTTCAAGACCAGCATCTGCGTCACACGACCTGGTGACCCGGATACAGATGGCTTAGACTCCGTGAGTCTCCTTTCAAACATGGATGATAATACTTTACAAGATTGGTGTGGGGATTAAATGAGCTAATACACAGAGGAATGACATTTAAATAAGCCTTCCATGTGTCGCAACAACATTTACTTTATTCCTCCCACCCTTCCCTCACCTCTCTCCTCCAGAGATGCCATAAAGCTGTGTAGCCCGTAAGACCTGGATTGAGAAAAATGAATTGGTCCTTTTCAGCCTCTATGCAGTTCCAGGTGTAGTCTGGCTTCTCTAAGCTGGTTGGCCGGGAGCTACCAGCACCTCTCATAGCTCTGGCACGGTAGGCGTGTGCCACCATATCCAACCTTCTTCTCTCCGTAGGGATCTAATAGGTGCTTATGAAGCAAGCACTTGACCAACGAGACATCTCCCTAGCTCTAGGTCTGTCTCAAGCAAAGATATTCTTGTTTTCTTCCATTAGTGGCTCTTGTGCACTTTGTATTCTGAGAGGTAGACCAGCCGTATTCCTTTCACAATTACCCCCAAGAAAGAAGAAACTGGTAGATGCATGTTCTGGGGCCTCTGGAAGTAGCCATCCCATGCCAGCTGCTGCACAAACCCAGCAGTAATACCTTTGCTTCTTGTGGTTGTTCAAATACCACCCTGTTCTCCAAGCCTGCTGCTGGATTAGTTGAGGAGAGCAGTGAGCAGGGATGGATGCCTTAATTGGCTATTAATATATGGCCACTACTATTCTTAGAAATTCCTGATGTTTGTCTCACTACCTTGAAAATAGAGCCCAGATTCTGTGGCTGGTTTCTATCACACATAGAACCAGGGCGGCTGATAGATGATAGACAGGACCACGTTGCCATTTCTGGAAAGCCCCAGTTACATCTGCTGTAGCTTTAAAAAGCCATGCTCAGAAAGTTGTCTGGTAATTCAATTTATTTTGAATATTAATAATTCACCCATCCAGATATGGCTTTGACTGTAATTCAGTGTACAACCCAAAGTCCTCTTTAATTGAATGGCGTGGTGGGGTTCATGGTAAATCAGTTGAGCTTGGCAGGAGAATGAGTCTGATAATGGATTGAATAAGTTTGGGAGGGGTTTAGATGTTAAAGGATTTGAAACATGCAATTTGAAATCTTTAACTTTGATATATTTAGTCATGGATAAGTTCTGATGAATTCTTAAACTGGAAGTCCACTGAACACATAATTTTAAAGGATGTCTTTGTTTATATAAAAGGTGACTTTATACTCTTCAGTCTCATATAGAAAAGGGGAAAATATTCATATTATTGATCATTAGATCAATAGGTAGCAAGCTCTAGTAGTATGTCTACAACAAGAGAACTAATCCCACTTTATCCCTCAGCCCGCCAGCCTGAGCTTATTCAGTGCCCTTGAAAATGTGTCTCTGCAGAACTCCACTCACAGTGTGTGGTTGTTTTTCCTTCCTGATGTGGATTACAGCCCTTGGAGATGTCACAGAGGCAGCCAATCCCAAAGACTATGAGAGACTTGATAATTAAAAACAAACACCTTGGTTCTCATCCAGACATCATGGCCCAAATTCATCCTGGTCTGAAATAGCAGCTGAGCGTCCTGCTCAATTTGGCCCCAACTCAGCCCAGACGGAGGCTCCTGTTTCCACTAGAAGATGCCAGAAACAAAACCCCCATCCCTCTGAAGGCACTGGCGATAATTTTAGCACTGGGGAAGATGAAAAGGCAATAGCCTGTGTGGTTTATATGTAAGAATGGGAAATGGCCTGAGTCAGGACCTTCCTTACCCTGGGTCACATGGAGAACCAAATACTGAGAAGCAACCCGTGCCTCACCCGGAGCCTTCTAACGTCGGTTACAGTTGAGAACATTTACCAGAAAGCCTGGTAAGGGTGGCTCATGCCAGTCATTCTGGTACCTGGAAGGCTGAGATAGGGGTTTCTCAGGTTCAAGTCCAGCCTGGGCTTCAGAGACACCATCTCAAAAAGAGAAAAAAAAAACTATTAGGCTAGTGGAATCACTGTGGCCCATTATTGGATGACGACAATGGAACTTTAAATGACACAAGACTCACGTTTGCATTCTGTTTAAAAGGTGAAAAGCAATTTCTCTACCCCTCCCACTCCTGAATGGTGTGCCTTCCTGTAAGTGACTAGGGAGCTGAAGTAAACCCTAGGTGGCCATTTGTCATTATATTATTACAACCCCACATTCAACATGGGACATGCTACTGTATCTAGATGCTAAGGAAGAATGAGAGCACCAAGAAAATAAACAAACACACCAAGCTATGTGTGAGTCCCTAACCATGTGCTGTCCATTGCTGCTGGAGAGAGCCTTTAGTGCTGTTCAGGGTGTGTTTACCTTATCCAAGATGCAATCCTGATGGAAACCGGAAGCAGCTGGTTTTATAATCATGAAAGAAAGGCGTCCAGATTGACCTGGGTTTCTAGAGACGGGAATTATAAAATAGAGAAAGGCCCTGCTGATGATTTGGGGCCCGTACAGTCGTTCTCTGGGGTCCAAGACACCCGCTTCAAACAGCCAACTCCAAGAACACAAATCCCTCCTATCTAATGGTTTCATATTCACAGACAGACTGTAGACATCCTTCTACAATCCCCCCATCCGATGGTTTCGTATTCACAGACAGACTGTAGACATCCTTCTACAATCCCCCCATCCGATGGTTTCGTATTCACAGACAGACTGTAGACATCCTTCTACAATCCCCCCATCCGATGGTTTCGTATTCACAGACAGACTGTAGACATCCTTCTACAGTCTTTGAGCCATCTCCAGACCACTCATGGTAATGAAATAATGCCAATGCTGTGCAAGTCATCATTGTCTATGGAATAATGACAAGAGAACCTTCACGTTTATCTCCCCCCACCCCTGGATATTTTCACTCTGCGGTTGGATGAATCTGCAGCATCAAAGCCAACAACCCAGAGAGCCGCCTGAGCACGTGTGTCCTTGGTTCATTCATAAATGGATAAATTCGCCAGACAGAAATGCCTGTCTGCTACACAAGCTTGTTTTGTTTTGTTTTTTTTAAATCTCATCTACAATCGTGAGTGAATGGGAGCTTAAAGATGGCGATTAAGGAAACCATTTCCACGCTGTGTGATGAAAGGGGCAATTACTTGGCCTCTCTTATTTATTCATTTACAGCATGGAGAGAACAACAACACTGATGTTAGTTGTCTCTCATTGGAGAGCTCTGTGAACTAAAGGAGAGATAGAATGTGTAGCTGGAAAGACTTGTAACTGAAATAATCGTGAGTAACGTTCCCAAAGAGGTATAGCTTCAGAAATCTCAGCTGGCGTTTGGACTAAGAAAGTCTTGTGCACTTGGCATGAGAGCTACACCCAGGTGACATCAATGGTTCATGTCTTCAAGAGAAAAGGGGGCTCTAGTATCCCTCCTCACCCCAAATCTTTTCCATTCTGATATTCCCAGCCAAGGACGACCTTTACCCAAGGGTCTCAGGAAGGTAGGATTTGCAATCTAGAGCTCAGAAGGTGAGTTTGGAGTTACATTTAAAAACAAGAGTATATTTTAATGTTTCTGAAAAAAAAAAGCCACATGCATGACAGAAATTTAAGACAGACAAGAGTAGACCATGTTCATGAACCAAGGGGCAGGAACTGGCAAGGACTGTGATCAGCAGAGACTTAAAATAAATACAAGCCCAGTTCTGAAGGAAGGAGGGGCATAGCATAAGAGAAGAAAGAGGAGAGAAGAGTCGCTAGCTTCTCCCCCTGCATGCAGAACTTGAGATGGGGCAAGAAGAGGTTCCTGTGCGTCTGCGAAGGGCTTTGAAGGAAGTCGCTGCTGGCAAACCTCCCTGTGCAGGCCTAGCCGGAGGGGAGGCTCTGTGCTGTGATGGAGAAGACCAGAGACAGAGTCCAAACCGCTAGTACATTGTTGAACTCTGAAATAACGGCTAGGAGGTGGCAGACAGGATGTTGGATGGGTGTACAGAAGGGTGTAAAAGCTGAGATGTAAAGACCGAGATTTGATTCTGCAATCTGTGCTCCTGGTGCCGATCCCCACCCCCAAAGACACAGTTCTGAGCACTGTGACCTGCATGGTGAGATCCCAGATCATACTTGCCAGGATCTAGCATCCTTCCAGATCAAATGGTTGTCGGGTCCTGTTGATTTGTGTCTGCTGTGTTAGACTCCATCATGGTGGGTGCTTCCTCACCATGTGATAGATAGGAATTTAGAGGCAGAAAGGGCTATGATTATACTGTCCCCTGTTGTATGAGGAGCGGCCGGGCTGGGTCCCCACACCCGGCCGCCCGAATGGCTCAGCTTATGCCCGAAATAATTACACAGAAACTGTGTTCTTTTAAACACTGCCTGGCCCATTAGTTCCAGCCTCTTATTGGCTAGCTCTTGCTCCTGGACTAGCCCATTTCTGATAATCTGTGTAGCACCCCAAGGTGTGCTTACCGGGAGATTCTAGCCTGCATCTCTCTGGAGTGCTGGCATCATGGCGACTCCTTGACTCAGCTTCTCTTTCTCTTTCCCAGAATCCTCTTCTGTCTACTCCACCCACCTAAGGGTTGGCCTATCAATGGGCTCAGGCAGTTTCTTTATTTTAACCAATGAAATCAACAGATTGATATAGGACACTCCCACATCACTTCCCCTTTTTCTGTTTAAACAAAAAGGAAGGCTTTCATTTTAACATAGTAAAATTACATATAGCAAAACAGTTATCAAGTAAGAATTACAGTTACAATATTTATATCTATTTTATCTTTTATCATAACTAAGGAAAACTATAACTATCTATTCATTCTTCAGCTCCATCAAAGACTCCAGAAGGATATAATACTAAAACAAGAAATAAGAAATCTCTAGAAATGACAGAGACATCTCACTGCCTGGACAGTCACCCAAAGTTCCTCTGTACCGTTGGGGCATCCATCTTCGGCCTTCAGGCCCATAGTATCCAGCAGACAGTTCCATGAAGCAGGAAATTTTAAAGACAGTTCAGTCGCTATCTGCTGTGTCCTGCGTCCTGCAGAATGTCTCGTAGACTCTTTTATGAATCAGAAACCCTGAAAGATCATCTCACCTTTAGGCAAGTTCAGCAGTCCTCTCTCTGCGTGTTCTTTGTGTCCAGTTTATCCAACAGTCCAGGCAAGAACAGTCTCTTGCCCAAATGGCTATCAAACTCCATAAGGATCCTTTTCGATGCCCATCTTCCTCTTGAAGTAGATTGGTTCTGCCAGGAGCAGACGTGTCTCATTGTCATGAAAAACCCTAAGTTATTAAAATATTTTAAATGCCATATTCTACAATCTTTGAGAGATATGAAGAATGTCTATCTAATTGAAATATATCTCTATATATCTAAAAAATCTAACATGACTACAATCTTGACTATAATTTACGATTATTTAACAACAACCTATATTTCCTAATTATACATTACATTTTAAAAATTAACTACACAATCACAATATCTTAATCAAGATCAGAAATACATATAACAAAATTGACCTTAAAATCCATACCAATGCAAATTATTCATATCTATATCATATCCCCTTTAAAATGTAAAGAACATTTATAAACAATATTTTGGGAACATGGGCGCAGGTTTTTCTCTCCAAACTGCTTCCTGCTGAATGGGGCGTCGTTAATTAGGTCTTTCACGGTATAACCTGTGATAGTTTCATCTCAGTTGGCAGTTGAGCGAAGCAATTTTCTGAGGGTGTTCACAGCAACCTTTCAGGAGGGCGTGGTCTATCATACCATATCGGAATAGATGCAATCCATAGGGTCTGGTCCTCTGTGAAAACAAAAGAAGACCCTCTCCGAAGCATCATATCCTTAGACCCAAATTCTGAAGTCATACCCTCATGATATCCATTCTGGTTCCACTTGGCAGCCCATATAATGAAATGTCTCTCTGTACTTAGCTCCTTCACAGTCAAAAATCTTAAAGAAAACACAATGTACATAATCCAGACTCTTTGTGGATTTTCCATTTTTACGTGGCTTATTTTTCTTTATTTTTTTTAATCTCTTAACCATCTGTACTCTGTCTCTTTAAAGACTTTACCTTTTTATTTTTAAAGGCATTAACTTTATTCTCTCTCTCTATATATATATATATTTTTTTTTCTCTCAAGCCCACGTACATTTATCCAACATTGTGACTCATTTAGTGGTCTGTCTGAATCTGTTTTATTGTGAATCTGTAATTTTTTTACTATCCAGGAGCATTTCTTAAAATGTTAAGCATTTCTTAAAAACTTAGGTTGCACCATGTAGGAGTAATACGGTATTGCCTGTGTCCTGTAAAGTCTAAACCTTATGTGCGCTGTTATCACAGTAATTACGGTAGTTCCTGCTTGAGACCAGCTCAGTTCATCATGGTGGAGCTGAGCTGCTCCTGGCTCAGAGCCATTTGGTGCCCCTGAGTTGCGCACAATTCCAGGCATACAGCAGTCCACATTGCCATCAAGCAAGCCATAGCACTTTATTCCAAATGCTCCATTCAAAAGCTCTGTCTCCCACAGGAGCCAGACAGAAATCGTAATGGCGGCACAGCCCAGAAAGCCGGCATTTTAAAACAGCCAGTTTTTTCCTGCTGCTGAGTCAGGACAATTTCTTTGCAGTATGCAACCCAGGAACAGCAAAAAGCTGTCTTAAATTCTCTCTCTGTCCTTTTTAAGCCCTCTCAGGTTTTACGTGGATTTAGCCCATCACGTCGGGCGCCAATTTGTTGTAAGAGGAGCGGCCGGGCTGTGTTCCCCCTCACCCGGCCACCCGCATGGCTCAGCTTATGCCCGAAATAATTACACAGAAACTGTGTTCTTTTAAACACTGCCTGGCCCATTAGTTCCAGCCTCTTATTGGCTAGCTCTTGCTCCTGGACTAGCCCATTTCTGATAATCTGTGTAGCACCCCAAGGTGTGCTTACCGGGGAGATTCTAGCCTGCATCTCTCTGGAGTGCTGGCATCATGGCGACTCCTTGACTCAGCTTCTCTTTCTCTTTCCCAGAATCCTCTTCTGTCTACTCCACCCACCTAAGGGTTGGCCTATCAATGGGCTCAGGCAGTTTCTTTATTTTAACCAATGAAATCAACAGATTGATATAGGACACTCCCACATCAGTCCCCTTCAGTGACATACCCTTAGTGACCCAACTTCCTTCCACTAGGTGCTACCTCTTAAAGGTTTTACTATGCCCCAAACCAAAAACCCACAGGCTTGATCAATTTTTTAATTCATCAGTGTTTGAAGGGACATCAAGGATCCAAACTGTAACAAAGACATATTCAAAACTGTCTCAACTGGACTTTATCAAATGTATACTATTCATGTTCCTGTTGGATTTGACTATTACAGAGTTTATTTGCTTACTTCCATATATTAATGACTGGCAAAACAAAACACATCATAAAATTGAAAATTTAGTGGACTTTGCAGGGGGAAAAAAAGTAAAAGAATTTCAACTGATTTCAATCAAATCCTGAAACCACAGTGACAAATTCAGAGCCGGTTGCATTAGGAGCTTCCAGAGATAAATTTCAAGGTATTGCTAAGAAAACGTTCTTCTATTTACCCCAATGAATTTGGCAGGTCAGAAGAGCCGACTGACCACATAATGTGACAACATAGAAATTTCCATTTTCAAATATGTCATTTGTCTTCGTTGATATTCCTTCCAACTGGTGAAATCCTAGGAGCTCTTAATGAATTGAAAGGCTCAACTTGCCTAAAGCCATAAAGGTCACTTGTCCAAAAATATCATGAACTTGGAATGGTAAGATGCACAGTTGTGAGGCTGCTTTATCACTATCAGTATTTCCACCAGGGCTAGAGACATCTCTCAGTAGAGACAAGGACCGGAAGCTGCCCCCAGAGAAAGTATGTGGGAGACACAGCATTGACAACCATGGAGAAGGTCTGCAAGGCCCCATGAGAAGAAGGCTGGAACTGGCTAATCCAGGTGCTAAACCCCAGAATTGATGTTTAAAGCTGTGATAGGGCGTATGGGGAGAGCTAGGGGGGCAGAAGGTATACCTGTACTTCATTTCTTCTCTGCATGTTTACCTGTTTCATCACCACTACTCACCAGCATGCAGTGCTCTCCTTGAGGTTCTAAGAGCATCGCCACAATGCTGCAATCACAAAGTCCCCAAGGTTTACCTCTGCTCCACGGGCAGGGCTCTGTAAAGGCAGGTCCCTGTCAGTATGCGATAGTGTGTGTGTGTGTGTGTGTGTGTGTGTGTGTGTGTGTGTGTGGGGGGGGGTGTCTTTTTCTCTGAGGGTCTTTTTCTTTGATTATCAGTTAGTACTGTTTCTATGGCATTGCTTCACAATGCTCTGGGGTCCAGTCTGCCCTGAGTGTCCAGGCTCTGTAAAGGCAGCGAGCATCACTGGGGTCCTGTCCTGTCCTGCTCCCCACACCCACTTCTGATCCCCTGAAGACTGACAAGCAAACAGACTGGATCGTATCCCTGCTCCTTTTTAGTTTAACAAGCCTCCTTTGGCTACCAGAACAGAGTGGACAGATTGCATACTATCACCATTTAATCTTAGCATGAAAATTCAACTATCCTTTTCAGAATCAACATGGAAGGGGGGGGGCAACGAAACCCCGAAGACACAAGGTGACCTGTCTCGGCAGAATGACCTAGTCCACAAACCAGCTAATGATGCCCGTCTGTCAGCTGGGCCCCAGAAGCTGTAGCCGGGAGGGAGAGGAGCCCAAGCCTGGCAGATGGCAGCAGAGGCTTGGCTGACTAAAGGCTAATCCAGTCCGAGCCTCTATTTCATTCCCAGCAGCAAGGTCCCTTCTGAACATGGGCCGTTTACTCCCAGGGACACACACGCCTGCTCCTGTGCATCAGCTTCACAATCAATGCAGACGGGCGTTGGATGTCTTTCTAGTTCTCTCTTTCTACCAACTATTCAATTCTGCTTCTTGTGAAGGAAATTCATAATCCATTTTACCCCATAATTATTTCATGTAAGTAGGAAATCAAATCGGAAGTGGCAGGAGAGAATGAATGCCAGGAAAAGAAATTCAAATCGGAGTGGCTCTTGGCTAACAGTATTTCTTTGCGAGAGTAATTCAGACTTTTGTTATCACCCCACTGGGTGAAAAAAAAAAAGCAGCAACCAAATTGGGTAAGTGGGTGGTTTCCAAAAAAAAGAACAAAAAAACAAAATAAAACAGACGCAACCCAGGGGCTGGGTTCTTGTTTTGCTTCTCTCTTGGAGAAACCTCTGCTCCTCTTCCGGGAGTAATGAGCAAGGAACTTCAGGATATGTCCCCAAAGTCAGTGAACTTCGCAAACATGCTATATGTAAACATTCAGGACTAGAGGGGGGCAAACACCCAGTGGTGCGTGAACAAAGACGTCCCCAGGAAGAAAAGCAACATCGGAAAATGATCCCAAGCTCTGCCACTTAAAACATCCACGGGGAGGAAAAATGTCACTGCAGGCAGCAGCTGTGAATGACAGCATGCCCCAGACCTCACTCAGGGCCTTCTGGGCAAGGTCTCCTGCTGTTTGGAAAGTGACAGGGTTATATTTTCTCACCCAGCTGTTGCTTTTTGACTTGGTAGGCAAGAAGCTGTGGAGACTTCTCCAGCGACCCGAGGGAATGATTGAGAACTGTGTGCAGTAGTTGGTGGAGGAAGGATGGCGAGCAGGTGCTCTCAGTTGACATGCGTTCTGGAAAAAGCAAAGGGGGGCAAGTTATCGAGGGAAATGCAGCCTTATTAGCTGAGGCGAGGCCTGTGATCCTGCTGGTTGCCTATCTTAGGAGCCTTGTATGTTGGCCCTTTTGGGGGCATAGCCTAGGAAAAGAACTATTCCATATTTAAAGGCATGGGGTGATTCAAAGAAGAGCCATATTCTTTCTTTGCAATTCTTTAGCCTGGGCTGTGGTAGATCACCCCTGTAAAGTAGTGTGGGTTATGAAGAGTCCTGTTGTATCCGTAACCCCAGCCCTCAAAAGGCTGAGGCAGGGGGATCACTGGAGGTTGAAGTCAGCATGGTTTACATAACATAGTAAGTCCGAGGCCGGACTGGGCTATTCCTCAAAATCAAGTAAACATATGTACATACATACATACATACATACAGACAGACAGACACATAAAAACAAACATAAACACATTCATACACACACAGGGAGGGGGCACACCCAGGGCAGGCAACCCAGACCCTTGATTTTAACCTTGACTCTGCCACTTTAGAAAGGTCACTTTACCTCTTTGGATGTCCATTTCTGACCGTGTAAAGCAAAATACTTGTGATAGGGAATATCCAGTATGTACTGAGATGGAAAAAAAAAAAACCTTTCTTAATTCTTTTGTCTGTGGCATGTGTAGAGGTCGAAAGTAGATGTCAAATGACTTCCTCTATTGCTCCCCAGCTTATCTTTTGGAACAAGATCTTTACTGTCTTTGAAACACACCTTTGGCTAACCTGGCTGATGAGCAGGCCCCCAGGATCTCCTACTTCCTGTTGCAGGAGGTCTTTCCGCCCCTCCAACCAATAGCTGCTGAGATACCAGCCCATTGGGGCGTGGTTTCTCTCCATTCAAAAAGCTTCTACTTCCTCCGGTCGCTCTGAGCGAATGGAGAGAAAGACCTCCCGCAACAACTTCCACCCTCTATCCTCCATGCTCGGGTTACAGATAAACACTGCAAAGCTTTTATTTTATGCTAATGCTATGGATCTGAACTCAGGTACTTGTATTTACAATGCAAGCCCTTTAGTCCCTGAGCCAACCCCTTGTTGCTGGGTCTTTGATTTATTATTAACAGGTACTCCAAAAGGTTGTTATTTCAAATGATCTGTCTTCAAGCAATATTAGTTCATTCAAGAATTAGTGGGAAACACTGCATTAGATGCTGAAGTGGTTCTCATACCTCATGTGAACATAGGGTACATCCATCCCAAAGCATCTGCAAGCAGAGCTTGCTTAGCATCAATAACACAACAGGAGTCCAGCAGGCATTGTCCAATAGCACTGTCCATAATGATAGACGTGTACAACATCAGTACAGTCCAAAGCTGTAGTCGTGTCCTGACCACTGAAGTTGTAGCTAGTGGGACAGAAGGACTGAACTTGAAGTTATTTTGATTTTGTGTGAAATTTAAGCAGTTATGTACACTCCTTTGGAAGCGCAGAGCTCATCATCATATTCTACCCCAACAAGGTAACAGGGAATGGACCCGTAGTCAAATGAAAAACAGGCCTCTGTCTACCCCCATTTCAATACTTTTAGGCACTCGGGGCAATGACAGAGCTGCGTGACTCAAATCATTTTCATTATTGAGGTAATATAGCAGTGTCTACTTCATAACTTCTCAGAGAAGACTAGAAAATCAGTATGTGAACTCCTAGGAAGAGAATAAAATGAAAGAGATCACATGGGGTGGAAGATGACTTCTTCTTCACTCAGTATAAAGTATAGTGATACTGAGAACGTCCAAATAAAAGGGAGATGAGGTTGCAATGCCATATATGAGGAAATGAAGCTAAATAAACAAAAGGCCAAAGCACAGGGCCAAGGTAGAACAGATGGCAGTGGGAGCGCTAGGAAGGCCAAGACACACAGCATAAAGTAGGGGCTGGCAGATGCATCCGAGAGTGTATTTCAGGTTGAGACTTCCTCATCATGAGAGGAATATGAACACAGGTCAATTGTAAATAGCAATAAACAAGAGAATCATGAAATAACAATAAACAGGAGACCCCACAGAGTAGTAATAATACTTGACCTGGGTTATCTTTGAAGTAATCAGGTTTAGTTTGGATCCCTGTGCTGGAAGGTCAAGTTCAAGACTGATTAGGGAACAGCTATTAGTTTGGCTTCTGGTGAAGGCTGACATCCACGGCAGGAAGCTAAGTCAGAGGGAATGCTCGTATCTCAAGCCAAGAAGTAGAGACAGACTGAGCCCCCATCCCATCGTGGGGAGAACATGCCTACCACCTAAGCTCCTTTCACGGGGTCCACGGTGCTCAGCACCACCACCCTGGTGCCTTGCAAGGACACCTGCATTAGGGCACTTTTTAGTTCCCTAACCACCTTCTTGAAAGGAATCTGAGCATGAGTCAGGTAGTCCCAAAGAACAGATGTCATCCATAGTAATATGGATTGCTCTGTGTAGACAGGAGGAGAAACACGGGGCTAGTTGAAGGGTTACCCATCAGCCACTCTCAGTTTACTATACATACTCTAGTACAGTGGTTCTCAACCTTCCTAATGCTACAACCCTTTAATATACTTCCTCATGTTGTGGGGACCTCCAAGCATCAAATTTTGTTGCTATTTAAAAACTATAATTTTTCTACTTTTATGAATCATAATGTCAATATCCTGTATTGCCAATGATCTTAGTTGACCCCTATAAAAGGGTCCTTTGACCCCCCACCACCAAAGGGGTCATGACCCATGGGTTGGGAACCATTGAATTAAAGATTGACTTGGTTGTAATAGGAGGGTGCTTGCTTGTTCCCAGCTGCCCAGACCATGGAATAATATTAATAACAGAGATATATAGAAAGAGAGTAGGCAGAGTCAAAGAGACACCATGTAGCTACCAAAGGAGAAGGACTCAGAAACTTTCTAGTAAGCTACAGCCTCATGGCAATACACAGATTAATAGAAAGGGGTTAATTCAAGGTGTAAGAGCTAGCTAAAAATATGCCTGAGTCATTGGCCAAGCAATGTTGTAATTAATATAATTTCTGTAAGATTATTTGAGTCTGGGTGGCCGGGAAATGAAAGAACAGTCTTTGCTTACTTAGAGCAATGAATACTGGGGTTTATATTTGAAAATATCAGACAGTTGTGCTGTGTTTTAAATGTGAATCTAGCAAACTAAGTCTCATATGTCAGAGGATTGGTTCTCACCTAATGCTATTATTTGGTGGGTACTAAAAATTTTAGGAGGTAGAACCTAGCTAGAGAAACTGAATCACTGAGTATGTGTGTCCTTTAAGGTGTCATGTCCCTGGCTCCTACTTGGATCAGCTCTTCTTCCTGTTTGCCATGGGGTGACCAGCCTCCTTCACCATAAGCTCCTGCCACCTCAGTGTTATACCCAAGTGCACAGAGCCAAACAGTCATGGTTTGAACCATCTGAGAACACAAGACAAAAAAAAAAAATACTATCTCCTTTAAGTTGTTCTCTCAGAAACATTGATTGCCAACATACAAAAGCAGCTAATTCAGACTGTCTTAAGAACAGCTACTTAAGGGTAAAAACCAATAGGAACAGGACACAGTAACAGTGGATACTCAGACTAGCAAGAGAGTCAGTGAGAACCAGCTAAGTCATGGGGATACCTTCTAGTAATTTCCAGTAATTGAAGATAAAGTTTAAAATTAAAAGGACCAAAGACGATTCCTAGGATATTGGCCTGAGTAACCCCCAACTGGTGGTTCTATTTCTGAAGATGCTGCATGAGTCCTAATTGGTCTTAACAGAAAAACAAAACAAAAACAAAAACAAAACAAAACTAAAAAACAGAGCCAGATATCTGGCTAAATACTGAAAGATCAGAGAGACAAAGGAGCGAGTCACAGCCAAGTCTTACCTTGGTTAACACCTCAGTCAAATAAGGGGTGAACCTCCCATCTCCTCCTGCCTTATACTCCTCTCTTCGCCCAATCATATCACTTCCTATCTGTCTGTACTGATCTATAGACCTCTGTGGTTAGTCAGTGGCTAGATACACCCTCTGATCTTCAGGCAAGCTTTATTTGTTAAGGAACCACCACAAGAAGATGGGGGGGTGTGGCTTATTTGTTGTTGTTGTTGTTTATCAAGACAGGGTTTCTCTGTAGCTTTGGAGCCAGTCCTGGAACTTGCTCTGTAGACCAGGCTGGCCTTAAACTCACTGAAATCCTCCTGCCTCTGCCTCCTGAGTGCTGGTATTAAAGGCATGTGCCACCACTGCCTGGCCATTCATTTTGGAAGTTTATTGAAAGTTGAAGTTAAAATGCAAGGGTGTCCCCTTGTTTGTGCTATATTGGAAAAAAAATTGTAATAGAGAAAATGAAGGAAAGCCATATGGATTCCCAGCTGGGCTACGAATGGAGTACACTTGCACTCCTTAGGATTTTTGTAACCAAAGGGCTACAAATCCAAGCCAATATGTAGGAAGAGTCAGTTAAGGAGAAAGGTGGGAAGTGCACACCACCAAATGTGGCTTGTGCCGGTTCATAACTGACAGGATTAGGGAGCATCACATTAACATTGTGATGTGGGTGTCCCCTCTGTGTGTTGCTTGTATTGGTTAATGAATAAAGAAACTGCCTTGGCCTGATAGGGCAGAACTTAGGTAGGTGGAGAAGACAGAACTGAATTCTTGGAGGAAAAAAGCAGAGCTGGAGAGAGACTCCATGGATCCACCTGAGACAGATGTTGGGAATTTTACCAGGAAAGCCACTGCCATGTGGCAATACACAAATTAATATAAATGGGTCAAATTAAGGTGTAAGAATTTGCCAATAAGAAGTTAGAGCTAATAGGCCAAGCAGTATTTTAATTAATACATTTTCTGTGTGGTTATTTCAGAGCTAAGCTAGCCAGGTGACCGGGACGCACAAGCAGCTCACTCCCTAAAACAACATTGTGAGGACCTGATCAGTTGTTGAGTAAAGGAGTATTGGGAACTCGAAGGCAAGAATGGGGCAGAGGATGGCTTGAAACCTTCGCTGTATCACCAGAAGGAACAGGCTTGAAACCTTCTCTGTACCACCAGAAGGAAACAATCTGGAAGATTCACAGCAGGCAGGCCTCGGGATGATGTTGGCGTTTGATACTGAGAGGCAGGCTTGAGAGCTGTGCTCTCTTACCAGAGTCCTGAGACAGGCTGCTGAGCTGGCGTCTTTTGAGAATAACTAGATTGCTTCAGTGTTTGTTCACTCCTCAACTGAGCGTTTGTGTCTTCCAGGGTGCCCAGGTATCTGACAAACGCCTCTGTTGAAAGAATGAAGTTCATAGACGACAGGGCAGCACGACTACTTGACTGTCTTATCAGTATGGGAAACATGCAACATCCAACAATGGAGGGCACACTCTTGAATGCCACCTTAGTGTGGCACACAGAGGTGTGGGTGGGATTTAACTCCTCCTGTACTGTAGCTGGGGAAATAATCCTGTGTCTTAAGTCTACAAGTTAATGACATATACATTCTACCCTTCAGCAGTAAACACTTAACACTTGTTAGAGCAAAAGAGAATTGGTGTTGTATTTTATACACTCCTGTGGCTATAGAAGCTTGTGCTCAATCTAGACACTGGAACAACACATGTCCTAGTGAAAGAAGAATGTAGGCTGGATGGTTGTGGCAGGAGTAATTGATGGCAGTTCTAGGAATAAAGTAATTAGCCTTTCTTCTTTCCTTTCTGCCCTTGAGATGTTTCCATCCAAAATATATTTAACCAGAAAGTGATTTAACACTGTTAGTGGGTTTTCTTTATTAGACTTCAATATCTTGCTCTGTAATTTTCAAAAACAGATAAGACACCATACTTATTGCTCTGCCTACAAAGTATAATAATGATGTACCATGTTTGTGCAGTACCATGTTTGTGCAGTACCACGTTTGTGCAGTACCATGTTTGTACAGTACCACGTTTATGCAGTACCACGTTTGTGCAGTACCACGTTTGTGTACTTGAAACACACGGTGGCATTCTCCCACACTGATGAATCTGTTTCTCAAAGGAGAACATGGTAATCCACATTAAAGGCCTGGAACCTCCCAGTGACTACAGCTGGCATGTGACAGTGCTCTTGTCTTTTTGTTTTGTAGCTGGACAGGGAGGGAAAGGATTGTGAGGCGAGGTCTTGCTAAGTCACCCAAGCTTCAAATTCACAATCCTCTTGCTCTATACTCCCAAGAGCTTGGATTCGGGATCATGAGTGCTCACAGAGCAACTGATTGATTTTAATGTTTGATGCGTGTTGACTATAGACTTTGATAAACTAATTCTAATTGTGATTAAAGATAAGATGATTGCATTAGATTTTTAAAGTAGATAATCAATCAAACCATCTGAAAACTGTCTTTTCCTTTCCAATAATTAAGCCTCGTTTTAAAAATTGCTTTATTTTGTTAGACAGGACTGTTATGTCAAGAAAATAACACACAATAAAATGAGAACTGGCCCGGATGTTTTTAAACAAAATGGGGTCTAGGAATTATTTCCAAAGGACACTGATTGTTGGTTACTAAATATTAACTCAACAGATTTCTTTAATTTCTAGTCCTACATACCATTCTGCCTTCTTTCTCCCATGTGTGAGTTGTATAGGTGCTCACTGATCTTCAGCCTTTTATGTGTAATCACATGTTTACCGTGTTCAGTCTTTTGTGTGTAATCACATGTTTATCGTGTTCAGCCTTTCGTGTGTAATCACATGTTTATCATGTTCAGTCTTTTATGTGTAATCACACGTTTATCATGTTCAGTCTTTTGTGTGTAATCACATGTTTATCATGTTCAGTCTTTTGTGTGTAATCACATGTTTATCGTGTTCAGCCTTTTGTGTGTAATCACATGTTTACCATGTTCAGTCTTTTGTGTGTAATCACATGTTTATCGTGTTCAGTTTTTGTGTGTAATCACATTTCACCCTGATCTTCATTCTTTCTTGTTTAACCACACGTTCATTCTTGCTTATCTGATCAAGTTACTTACATAGAAACTTCCTTGCACATACTGACTTTGATACCTTGCTGATGTCAATTTACTAAATGTTTAAAAATAGGACTTCTGTTGGCAGATTATTTGTCAGATAAATGAAGTCATTGTGCTCTGGAGCCTGTGAACCCCTCAATCCTACTTTCTTCTTCCTGATTTTGTGTGTTGAATATCGTCTTCTTAGACCAGAGACCATCGTCTCCATTATCACCCAGACCTTTACTGTGTAACAGTTCTTCTGTCCGTCAATTCCCTGTTGAGTCCTCTGTCTTTCTATTTTTCATTGAAAATAGTTTTTTCATATAATATATTCTGATTACAGTACGCCCTCCCCCAACTCCTCTGAGAGTGTATTCCTCGTTTAATATCAGCTGGTTCATACCACTATTGATGCCATTTTATCAATGTGCTTCCTGGTTTATATTATCTGTCTTTTCCAAGGAAAATTAAGTAAAAAACCTTGGAATATTGGTCTGAACTATGTAGCTCCCCACAGTGACATTGACCCCAGGCCTTTATGGATGTGGCACTTGATGCCACAGAAAAGTTTTGTGTGGAAATTCTCAGAAGCATATTTTCCAGTTGACCATGCATATAACCAAGCAGCATTGGGTATTCTCCAACGTTCACCAAATAAAAACCGATTACATGAGTCTATTAGATTCTGTATCATGTGAATTGTGGTAATATATTTATATGACCCGTATTTTAAAAGCATGTGGTGTATATTCTCTTAATTTTGATGTTAAATTCTCTAATGGCCCTGAATTGAGGTTTTAGTACAAATTCACAGCTAATCCAGGTCAACAGAACCAGTTGGCTCAGCAGAGGAAGATATTTATTAAGTCTCCTGAAATAAAGTCTTCCGTGTTGAAAACAGAGGTATGATTCTCGCTTCAGGCTTTCCCACATCCATTACTTTTATAAGTTTCTCTCCGGGATGAATCTGAATTACATCATGGGAAAGTAAGTTTCATGACTCCCTTGGCATAGTTGTGGTGTTAAATATGGAGAATCCATTAATAGCTAAATGTATAAAGGTTACTATATCTGAGAATAAATAGATACAGATATATCTTTGTAAACTTTAACATCTGCAGAAGTGCTCAACATCACTATTTATAGTGTCCCTTAGACCCCAAGCTCGTTAGGGAAAAGGACTTTGCCCCCCGTTGAGCAGTTGTAGTACCTGAGACAACAAGGAAACTGTATATGTTTCGAATGGATAAATAATGGAAGGTTATACCTAAAGTGCAAAGAATGTTCAGGAAGAACCATCCAAACAAAGGAAACTTTTGTTCTCAGAGATTTCACTGCTGAACCTGAACCTTGGCAGAGAGTAAGACACAGACGAAACTCGATGCAGAGAACAGGAAGTGCTGCAGGGGTACAGGAAAAAGTCAGAGGAGGCCACAGTATCCAGCCACTGAAGGAAGTCCCGCAGCACGTGCAGGAGATGAGACGGAAGCATGTTCATGTGCCCCTAAAATAAACAAAGTCCATCTGATATAGGTATGAATAATTTGAATTAGTATAGATTTTGCTTTATTGATAGAGATTTAAGGTCAATTTTGTTATGTGTATTGATTAAGATATTGTGATTGTGTAGTTCATGTAAAAATGTAATGTATATAGGTTGTTTATAGATAATCATCTATAATAGTCAAGTTTGTAGTCATGTTAGTTAGATTTTCTAGATGTGCATGGATATATTTCAGATAGGCATTCTTCATATCTTTCAAAGGCTAGAGAATATGGCATTTTAAATGTTTTAATAATTTAGGGTTTTTCATGACAATGAGACATGTCTGTTCCTGGCAGCACCAATCTACTTCAAGAAGAAGATGGGCATTGAAGAGGCTCCTTATGGAGTTGGATAGCCATTTGGTCAAGAAACTGCTCTTGCCTGGACTGTTGGATAAACTGGACACAAAGAACCCACAGAGAGAGGACTGCTGAACTTGGCTAAAGGTGAGATGATCTTTCGGGGTTCCTGATTCATGAAAGAGTCTGCGAAACATTCTGCAGGACACAGCAGATAGTGACTGAACTGACTTTGAAATTTCCTGCTTCATGGAAATGTCTGCTGGAAACTATGGGACTGTAGGCCGAAGATGGATGCCCCAACGGTACAGAGGAACTTTGGGTGACTGTCCAAGCAGCAAGATGTCTCTGTGATTTCTAGAGTTTTGTAAATTTCTTATTTCTTGTTTAATTAGGTAATATTATATCCTTCTGGAGTCTTTGATGGAGTTAAAGAATATATAGATAATTATAGTTTTCCTTAGTTATATGTAATTTTGCTATGTTAAAGTTAAAGCCTTTCCTTTTTGTTTAAACAGAAAAAGGGGAAATGATAGAGGAAGGTCATTGGTTAAGTAATAAAGAAAGTGCTTGGCCTCATAGGTTAAAACATAGGTGGGCGGAGTAAACAGAACAGAATGCTGGGAGGAAGAGGAAGTGAGCTCAGAGGCCATGCTCCCCTCTCCCGGGCAGACGCCATGAAGCAAGCTGCCAGGTCAGACATGCTGAATCTTTCCTGGTAAGACTGATGCTACACAGATTATTAGAGATCGGGATATGAGAATTAGCCTGTAAGGGCTAGAGTTAATGGGCCAAGCAGTGTTTAAATGAATAAAATTTGTGTGTTGTTATTTCTGGTGTAAAGCTAGCCGTTCAGGAGCCGGGTGGGATGAAAAGCAGGCCCACGGCTCCTACAACATCCATCCTTGCTCAAAGAACTCAGCTAAGTGCAGAGGGACAATAGGAAGCCAGTTGCTGAAGGGGCAGCTGACAGAGGGGATTCACTCTCACCCTGGACCTACTAGAAATAACGGCAGCTGAGAAGGTCACTCTCAGTAAGAACGCTTGGCAGACCAAGGACCACGTGGGAAAGGGAGTGGCCACGGATCCGCTCCTCTCTGGTTTCATTATTATTGTTGTTGTTGTTTCTGTTGTTATTATTATTATTATTTGGTCTTTCAAGACAGTTTTATAGAGTTGTCTTTGCTATCACTCTGTAGCCCAGGTTGTTGTAGAATATTATTTTAAGGTATGTTATTTTTGTTTATGCTCTGGAACATTTGTTAAATGGTGCACAGATGTGTTTGACTAAATAACTGCACCTGTAGTCAGGAGGTTGAGACAGCAGCTAGCTGACGGGAAGGGGTAGGGAGGAGCCGGGTGGAGAAGGGTTTTCAGGGAGGTGGGAGGAGGAGCAGAGAACTTCTTGGGAGATGTGAGGAGAGGAGGTGAGCTACTTGCTATTCAGCCTCTCTGGGAAACAGAGTCCCACCTCAAACCTTCAGTCTTGAGTTCTTTAGAGGGACAGAGATTTAGTTCGTTTAAAGCTGCACAGCTTTAAAAGAGCCAGTGCCTGTAGCTGCCGAGTTGCAATTGCTGATTCGGACAGTCTTGGATTAAAAGGCAGCAACAGTCTAAAAAAGAGAACAACACCAGACTGGCCTCGAACTTATAGAGATCCGTCTACCCCTGCCTCCCGAGTGCATGCCTTTAGCAGGTGCCACCACCGCCCAGCCTTCTCTGGTGTCTTATTTGAATTATTAGAACCATCCAGGAAATGGAAGCTAGGAATTAAAGTCTTTAGATTGGCACGTTACTAAAGGGCTGCAGGTAAAGAATTGGTATAATATTTTTAACCCCTTATTCGGGTATTCTTCTGTAATTTTTAGAGTACCAACTCTCGGTGGTCATTCTAGTGCCATCCCTTCTATTAGCGCAGAGAGTGGGGACTTTCCCAACTGAAGTGGACACTCCGCAGATAGCTGAACTGACTTATAACGGTGTGGAAACTCATCTGATTTATGACTCATAAAAAAGCAGGTAACCTCTGAGCCGCTCCTCTCCTGCCCTGGACTGAGGCAACAGACGGCAGCTGCATTGATTGTCACTTAGTTGAGACAGCCAGGGCTTTGTTTGGAGGATGAGACAGGATCAACATTTCCCACTTTGTAAATAAAGGCTTTGCTCTGGCATTGATGTATGTCAATAAATGACTTGGGGTTTCCCTGCTGATGGGAAGCCATTATTTCTTGACAAATTCAGCATCATTGATAGCCTTCCTTGATGCCAATGGATTTGTGCACTGTGACCGTCATGGAGACCCAAAATGCCTGGCAGACAAATGTGGCAGGCAGCGCTTAGGGTGCCAGTTCACAGTTAACCTCCGTGGAGCTCTGCTTCCCTGGACTATTCATCAAGTTTTAATTGGGAGCAGGTGGTTCCCCCAAAAGGTGTCACCAACAGCTGACTTCAAAAGCAGAAAATGGTCCAGTTTTCCCTCAGAAGGCCACCTAACAGAAAGACCCAGAATAATCTGAAGGTTCTCAGCTGAGCATGGAGAGGAAGAAAAGAAAGCACGGAGATCAGGTCTAGAAGTGAGGTCTTGGAAGCAGCCTCTCCTTCCCGAAACAAAGCAAAGGCACCATCATGGCAGAGAGTAGGCATTAGGGCCATCTATCTGGGTGTGACAGAACACACCAGTGATCCTAGCAGCATGTTGGGAGGGAGAGGTAGGAAGATGGTGAATCTGAGGCCAACCGGATTATCCAAAAAAGTCCTACTGAGAAGGAAAGAAGGAAGGGAGGGAGGTAAAGGGGTGAATACAGGGACAGGAGAAGGGATGAGAGAAAGGGGAAAGAAAGAGGGAGAAGAAAACAAAAGATATTAGGGCCTTGGTTACAGAACTCTTTTCAGGTTTAAAGTCCTAGCCTCTGTTGGTCAGTGGTATTCAAGAGACTATCAAAAGGTTACAGGCTGTTGCTGTTGCCCTTGGTTGCCACACTGAGGTAGCAGGTAAGTCACTGTTGTTAGAGATGCCATGCACTTCAGCCACAGTGGCCAGAGATCCCTGAGCTGGAGGTGACCTGAATGCCCACTCTCTGGGACTATAGCTCTCATGGCACCAGAATGTGCCAGGCAGGCTTCCAAAGGAGGGAGGCAGCCAACAGTCCTGCTCACTACAGTGCCTATGAATGACAGCAGTGAGCAGCCTGGCACGACAACTCTAAGGGGGCAGTAGTGCCCTGCGCACTGCGGTGGTAATCAGCAGTTCTTTAGTTGGACTTAATACCAACAAAACAAGAGGGAATTTGTGCCTGGTACTGAAAAGCTCATCAGCTACCCAGAGTTAATGAATTCTGCACAATCGCTAACTCCATTCTATACTTTGGTCCTTCTGTCCACACATCCATGTAGTCTTCATCCTTTGACAAGGAAAACTCTCTTTGCAACAGACGGAGACCATTACAGGAAACCACAACTGATCAAACTGCAGTTGTAGAGCCCAGTCCAGAGGAAAAATCTATAGTAGAGATCAGCCATTGCAGGAAAAGGGATGAAAGATTGCAAAAGTCAGCAGAACAGGGAGTTTGTTGTGAGACTGTGTCTCTTGGGAACATCAGAAGCTACACCCATAAAATCTCACCAACATTATTGCCTACACAAGAGCTGAGCAAGGACAATAGCAAACATACCAAAGTAAGTAGTGAAAAGCCCATGAGACCTCAACTATACAAAAAGAAAAAAAACAAAAACCACAGGCAACTAAGAAATACTGAGTGCCAGAGATGTAGTCTTCCCCAGGGAATAGCATGCCAGTTGGTTATCTAATACCAGATTGTTCGCCCTGAAAACATACTTACAAGTAACATTGTACAGACTGACCAAGTTGTACTTACATATTTAGGAGTGTGTGTGTGTGTGTGTGTGTGTGTGTGTGTGTGTGTAACAATTAATGAGAAAAGAGACCATGAATTTGAAAGAGAGCACGGAGGAAAATATAAGAATGTTTTAGCGAGGAACGCAGAGGGGAAGTGATATAATTACAATCTCAAAATATTAAAAAAAAAATAAAAATTAATTTATTTAACTAAAACTAAGTCCTAATATTTTGGAGGAGAAATGGAAGCTCATTTCCTGGCACAATAGGAAGTGCTTGTGGTGTATAGAGAGGCAGGGGCTGTTGGCCACACTGTCTCTGTCCTCACTCCTAAGCAGGCTGTGCAGGCTTTCATTTCCCAATACGTGCTCCTTTTGATTTCACGTGACTAAATGCTTGTATTGCCCCACCCTACCTCTCTAACCTTTCCAAATCCCTTCTACCCCTTGGGTTAAGTCTCTGTCACCGCTCACTACCTCGGAATACTTCAGCCCCGTGTTCTCGGGGTCTCTTCTGGAAACTCCTTTGTAATTATAAGTGACCCCATGTCCACAGGGTTGTTTGTTAGAGAATAGCAAGCAGATGTGAGTGTGTAATAAGAACTAAGTGGTGTGAGAATTGATTCCTGTTTAGCCTCATATGTGACCTTGGAAGATTCATCCAACACCGCCATGCTTCCGCCAGTGCCTCTTGTTAGTGAGCTAATAGGAGCAGATTGTTGACCCCTATGGACTCCGGCTTAGCTTGTTATTAACAATGCATGTGTTCACCCTTTTTTACTTTTGTTGCTATAACCCATAGTATTTAGAAATTGTCATTTGCATAGGATGTCCTTTTGAAGGAACACCTGCTGGGCAACATTTTCATCCAGTTATATCTTGATAGATCTGTATTAATTACTTTTCTATTTGCTAGACCAATACCTGTCAGCAAGAAGGTAAAGAAAGAAAAGGTTGGTAGATTTTGGCTCAGTTTTAGAAGGAATACAGTGGCAGGGAAGGCACAGAGAAGTGGGGTGGCGTTCGTCCACGGTCAGAAGGCAACAGAGAAGTGGGGTGGCATTCGTCCACGGTCAGAAAGCAGGTAGAGGTGAATTATGCTGCTCAGCTTCCTTCTCCTCATCTAGTCTAGAACCCCAGCCAATGGAATGATGCCACCCGCAGTCAGGATGGGACTTCCTTCTCATTTAAATAAGCCCAGAGTCTGGAGGTGCATTTCCTAGGCAACTCTAAATCCAGCCATATTGCCAATGAAGAATAGATATCATGCTCAGTATCACAGATGCATGAATGAGTCCAGGGCATAAAATCAAAATTGGAAAGGGAGAGAAATGGATTCTGGAGGAGGTAGGTTTTGAACTCCAAAGAAGGAAGACAAGAACTTTCAGACAGCAGAAGACCTAAAGTCCACAAGGGAGAAAAAGACGTGGTCACTGGGTCCTGGGGAGGGAACTTAGAGACTCACTAACCGAGGGTAAAAGTGAAGTGAAGTAGAGGCTTTGGCAGTTAGACTACGACAGCTAAACATGTTGGGTCAGGATAAAGAGAACCTCTGAACAAGGAATTTGCCTTTGGAGTGAAATAGCCGGTGACATGAAAACCCTTCTGTCAGAACGGCTAAGGGTAAGGAGGGAAGGCAAGAGTGTGGGGATCACGAATAGCATAGCAAACCAAAAGGAGACTATGGATAATGGCATTGACAGCGAGAGAGTCTCTCAGCAGACTTGCTGTCGGGGGATATTGATAGGTGAATTGCATTCAGTCCCATGATTCATAGAGACAGGATCTTGCCCCCTTGGTTCTGAGGATTTCGTAGAACTAAGAACTAGTGGCTGGCTGCTCTGCTTCTCTGATCTTTCAGCTCTCACCCCCTAATATCTGACTCTGGGTTTTTATTATTAAGATCAATTAGAAACTGAGCAACATCAAATGAACAACAGAAAACTGAACAGTGATGGAGTAAGACCCACATAAGATACAGTTGAGAAACGGAGACATAAACAGTTAAGTAAATTTCTTCCTACGAGATATTTCTGTCTCCTGTGGGTTGTGATTTTCCAAGAAGCAGACACATTTGACCTAAGATTCCTTCTCAGTTCTTTTTTCAAAGCGTCTCCAAGAACCAGCATCTCACGGCCCAGGCAACATTAAAAAGAGATTCTCAGAAAGAGGGAGGACTTCAGCATTCTATAGACATAAAAGAGATAGAGAACTAAAGCCCAGGGTGATTAAAAATCCACGTATACTCTACCTAGATGGGTGAGTAGATGTGTGAGTTGAAAGCCGTATAAATGATTTTAAAAATAGGTGGGGGTAGCATGGCAAGATAGCATAAAATGCGAGGGGCTTGTCTGCATTTTAACCTAAAGATGCACTATTATGGCTAGTCTGCAGGGCTTGAGGGCAGAGCTGGAGATGAAAACCCTTCAGCGAACTCTAAGCTCCACAAGGCTTCTGAGGTCCTGTAAGACCCCGCCCACCTGTCCTTCCCTCCCATCTCCAGCCCCATCTCCTGCTGCCTCCTTTCCTTACTGTCCTGGTCCAGTGGTTCTGAACCTTCCTGATGCTGTGACCCTTTCACACAGTTCCCCATGCTGTGGTGACCCCCAACCATGAAATTATTTCGCTGCTACTTTATAACTGTAACTTTGCTACTGTTATGCATCATAATCTAAATATCTGATATGCAGAATATCTGACATATGACCCTGTGAAGGAGTCAATCGACCTCCCCACAAAGGGGTTGTGACCCACAGGCTAAGAACCGCTCATCTAGGACCCTTTGATCACCTGAAGCGACAGTGTCACTGTGCCATATCTGGAACACACTGCCATTCTCTTCTCAGATAAATCTCAGCCTTCATTTAACTTTCCTTCCAGATGACTTTTCCAAGCATCCCTAGTCCCTCTGCCTGCCTCACCAAGTCCTCCAGAACCCTGCTAGGGGCTCCCATTACCCTGGATCCCCCATCTGTTCTACTGTGGTTGTTTCTCTGCTTGTCCTCACTGCCATGTAGAAAGGCTCCCTAAACAGTTCCCCAATCATAAATGCAGCACCTCTGCCAAGCTGCTGCAGCAACACAGTGTGAGCAAATGGACTTTAACATGTGCTCCCAACACACATGCACACACACACACACACACACACACACACACACACACACACTGCAGCAAGGTTCTAGTGCCACTCCCACGCTCCGCACACTACACAGCAAGGAGCTCTACACACGTGGGTATATTATACTAACATCCACAAGAGGATGGATGCAGTTCCTGTATTTATCCTGTCTCCTGAGGATGAAGGCCCTGTGACTGTGTGTAATTCAGATGACATGCTCTTAAGATGAGTGGCCTGTTCCAATGTGAGGGATGCAGCTACAGATTGCTAAATTGTCAACCATTTCAGGGAGCAACATGTGAACTCATGAGATGGGAATTTTGTTCCTTTTGTTTCCCGGGTGTCATTGGCAGCTAGAACAGGTCACAGGACACAGTGGGTATAAGAGTGTGGTGGGCAAACATCTAGAACAGGTCTCTGCACACAGTAGTTATTAGAATGTGACAGGCAAGCATCTAGAACAGGTCCTGACACACAGTAGGTATAAGAGTGTGGTGGGCAAACATCTAGAACAGGTCTCTGCACACAGTAGGTATTAGAGTGTGGTGGGCAAGCATCTAGAACAGGTCCTGGCACACAGTAGGTAATAGAGTGTGGTGGGCAAGCATCTAGAACAGGTTTCTGCACACAGTAGGTATTAGAGTGTGGTGGGCAAACTTCTAGAACAGGTCTCTGCACATAGTAGGTATTAGAGTGTGGTGGGCAAGCATCTAGAAGAGGTCTCTGCACACAGTAGGTATTAGAGTGTGGTGGGCAAGCATCTAGAACAGGTCCTGGCACACAGCAGGTAAAGAGTGTGGTGGGCAAGCATCTAGAACAGGTCTCTGCACACAGTAGGTATTAGAGTGTGGTGGGCAAGCATCTAGAACAGGTCCTGCACACAGCAGGTATTAGAGTGTGGTGGGCAAGCATCTAGAACAGATCTCTGCACACAGTAGGTAATAGAGTGTGGTGGGCAAGCATCTAGAACAGGTCTCTGGCACACAGCAGGTATTAGAGTGTGGTGGGCAAGCATCTAGAACAGGTCTCTGCACACAGTAGGTATTAGAGTATGGTGGGCAATGTGGTAAGCAGCAGAGTTCCCTGTCAGTCCTGCCCTCAACCCCAGGAGTGTTAGAGGCTGACTCCCACAACCGAGTCTCACCTCAGAAATGGATAAGAGACTGAGCGGCCAACAGTCATGCCTTCTCTTGGGGACAACCTTCATATGATGACTTGTCAGTGTAGAAATTATAAGTGCTAACTAAACTTGTTCACTCATGATCTCTTTCACCTGTTAAAATCCTTTCATGACCCTAGGTCATTATATGAAATAGGTATATAAATCAAACATTTGCTGACAATGAATCAGAAAGAAGCGTTATAAAGTGATGCTTTGGTATACATATAATTTTTCCGTGCATTAAAAACAAAAGCAAAAGTGTGTACTAGTGAAATGGGTGGACTTGTTCATTTTTACAGAAAGGATTGAGGCTTGGCTGAACATTTACACTGTGGGACACAGAGCACTGTGTTGTTTCCACAGAGTTGATCCGTATTTTGATGGTATGATCGTCCATGTGTCCATGCCGAGAAAGCTGATATCATATAAACATGCAACATAATGGCAGAGGAATGCTGAAGGTCATTCCAGAAACTCTCTTAATCTGGAGCCAAAACTCACTCAATAATGTTTTATGAAGATAAAGTGAGCAACTCAAACCCCAAGTTTTCAAGAAGCAAGCATGCTAGCATAATACAATCCAAAATGAACTGAGGTAATATTTATTGAGGAATGCTGATAATAAACCCTAAAAGTTGTTTATAAGTAAGCCATTTTGTTTCTATGAGAATATAAACTTTGTACGGTCAGGGCTATGCAATTCATAGTGTACAACAGGCTCAAATCCCAGCCCCGGCTTCAGGCAGCTGCGTTCCTTTGTGGTGAGACAGTACCTGGAGTGCACAGGGTGAGTTCAGAACCAAGAGCTGCAGGGATGTGGCTGCCAGAACACAGGTGAGCACAGCCAGCACACGCAAACACATTCCACAATTGATTTTTAGTGACATTTTGATGGTTGCACATTCAAAAACCTTTTGCTTTTGAAACTTTCCCTTTCTATTATGACACAACCAAGTACTGATCTATTTGTGTCTCAGGTCAAGTTCCCTGAGAAACACTGTACATGTAGACCCTATTAACACGGCCTTTGGGGAACCAGCATCTGAGACATGAACATTAAGTAAATGACAATATCAGTGGGAACCTCAGTGTGCCCAGCTCTGTCCCACGGACCAGGTCAACAATGTGAACAGGGCAAACAGCACCTGCAATTTTAAGTAGCTTTTCTTCTCAAGAGGGAATATCAAAAAGAACGGCGTTTCGGATAGTGGTGAGGCCCATGAAAGCGAGGGGACAGAAGGGTTGAAGATGAAGGAGCCTCACACACTTACTAGGAAAGGCTTCTTCCGGCAGGTCAGCTGAAGTGGGGATAAAAAAACCAAGGGATAAAGACTTGACTGTGTTTGAAAACAGCTGAGGCCTTGTGGCTGGAGAGAGGCAGGCACCACCGAGGAACTCCAAAGTCGGCAGTTCTGCCACAGCGAGTGAAGGGAAAAATGGTGTGTGTGTATGCTGGAGAGGAAGGTCGGGCTCGGGTCTCACAGGGACCGCCAAGAGCACAACTATATTATCTATATCACTAGGCTTTTAGTACCAAGATATTGTAATTGTCTCTCTCGTCCTTATTTCTACCATTGATACAAAGCGAGCAGCCCTTTTTTCATATAGGGCTTTTAATTTGTTGAAGAAAAAACTTTGAAGGCTGTGCGTTTTCTAACTTTGAAGGAAGTCTGGAGTGTATTTATGATGCCCTTCATGCTGTGGTTTATTTTCAAATTCTCCAGTGAGTCAGTCAGGAAAAGCTATACACGACTCAAGTGTTCTCTGGGATCTTGCAATGCATTGAGGGCAGGGGTAGGCAGCGGCTGTTTCACCTGCCTGGGCAGCTGATTGCAAGCCACAGTTCATTAAGACCTGATCTGGTAACTGCATTACCAGGGAAATACAGATAAGAAAGCATTAGGGTTAAAAAGAGTTATCAAAAGATAATTCTACCAACTCGCCGATTAGGTTATGATCACAATTTAAGCACTAAATTAATTCTGCATATTGTTACCCAAGGCCAATGAACAGAGCCATGAGACTTTTGGTCTGCTAGGAGACAAGATCGTTCACTTTTAAGGTGAGAACAGATATCTTTACAGGTCATACCTGCTAACGACAAACTATGCACATGGGTCTTGATCACAGGCACCTGAACTCCAAGGGAGCAGATCTACTCAGAAAACCGTTTCACACATCTGAGCGGCTATTTCTTATATCCTCTCTTGATTTGAATAGTTGAGATCACAGTATGATTGTGGTTAATTTGGGATTTTTGATGATGTCCTGGATTGTATGGTCAAATTTAACTCAATCGCTCAAATTTATCTCATAGATGGTTAGTGTTCCCTTGGATACGCACAAATACATCATTCATCTTAAATAAGATTGTGACAATAGGTTTAGATCAAGGTTTCCAAAGAGCGGCATACATGCAGATGGTCCATTGTGCAGGAGAAGAAATCTATAGGATGATTAGATCTTTGAGCCTTATCTGAAACACGTTACCCCAAGGCACCAATCACAACCGTCTCTCCCCAGAATTCTTCCCTTCTCAGGGCGACTCGGCACTCTGCTGTCTTTCCTCTAGAGAGCTGGCTGGCTGTCAAGCACCCGCTGGAAGCCAAGTCCTTTCCCTTTTGGTCTCTGAGTTTCTAGCTCATTCTACTCGCTGCTCTACATGTGTGTGGCCCTGCTCTCCTGCTGCCACCTCAGCTTGTATGTACTTCCTTCCCAGCCACTGCTCAGAAGGAGAAAAAACTGAGTAGTGGGCCTAGAGCAGGGACATGAGAGGAGCCTCCCAGACTCTAGGACACGCCAGTAAAATTATGCACCAACACTCTCCCCCTCTGAAGTGTTTACATTACAGTACTGCTACCCATGAAACAACATTAACCATACACAGAATTTTAGATTTTGTGGTAGCCACACTTCAAAAGTTTAAAAGCAAAACAAAACAAAACAAAAACACTAATTAATTTTAATAACATATTCTATTTAATCAAATTTTTAAAAACCATTATTAAACATGGGGCTCAAATCTTAAAAACTTTCTAAATGATTCAAGGTCCAGGGAGTATTTTCCACGTCCAGCACATTATTAAATGTTCTGTCTGGATTTTAGGTGTTCAGGAGCAGCCTGTGACTTGTGGCCACCACGATGAAGAACATGCCGCTCATGTTTCTTCTGTTGGTCGCCCTCAAACGTGTTGTGAGTGGCAGGGCTGTTGCTGTGGAGTCGAGAGTTAAGTTTTAGGAAATATCGTAAGATGACTTAGATAACTAACTAATGGATTTGTCTTAGGCTTAGATGAAACATCATGACCAGAAGCAAGCTGGGGAGGGAAGGGTTTATTTGACTTCCTCTTCCAAAGTACTGTTCATCACTGAAGAAAGTCAGAACAGAAACTCAAACAGGCCAGGAACCGGGAGGTAGGAACTGATGTAGAGGCCTTGGAAGGGAGCTGCCCTACTGGCTGCAGTCATGGCTTTGTTCAGCCTGCTTTCCTATAGACTCCAAACCCACAATGGGCTGGGCCCTCAGCATCTACCAATAATTAAGTAAATGCCTACAGCTGGGTCTTCAAGAGGCGTTTTTACAATTGAGGTTCCCTTCTTTCAGATAACTCAAGCTTGTGTGTAGAGGCAAGTCCGCCCACTTTGGGGGCTGGCCCGCCTCGGGCGAATGTTTTACTGATAAAGGGGGCACGCAGACGCTGCTGCCCTCCCCTTCCCTGCTTCCTGTCTCCTGTGCACCGCGGGAACCTTGGTGTCCGTGAGTTTGTTTACATTACAGTTATATATAAATACTTATTACTATTTGTCTGAATTAATTAAATCTGCCTTCACTTGTGTCAAGTTGACACAAAACTAGACAAGACAATACTATAGATTTAATTACTCATTTAACAAATATAAAGTTCATAAAATATGAATATAGGGCTGGAGAGATGGCTTAGCATTTAATACACTGGCTGCTCTTGCAGAGGATCTGGGTTTGATTCCCGGCTTCCACATGGCAGCTCACAACTATCTATAACTCCAGGTCAAGGGAATCCAATGTCTTCTGACCTCCTCAGGCATGAGACACACATGCAGTGTGCAAACACACATGTGATGTGCAGACACACATGTAGGTAAAACACCTACCACACACATACTATAAAGTAATTTAAAATAGTATGTCAAAACTGGTTCCCCAATATAAAAAGTATATATCCAATGAAAAATGAGAAAATCAAATAGAAAAGAAACCAGACTTTCATCAACTTAGTATTTCAGTACTAACGTTCATGTAAATTTAACAAGATTTAAATTTAAAAAGATTCTTAGAAAGCTGAGGAAATTCTAAGTATTAGGCCCCCAGGCAAATCCAGAAATCTGAAAATTGCAAGCTGAGCCAAGCTTTGACCCGATAATAAATTAGTGCTATCCTGACAATTTGCTAAATATAGGTAAGTATATATCTTTATAAAAATGTATTTGTTATTTCTGGTTGTGAGCCTAGCCTCTGCTGAACCATCTCTTATAACCACTGCTTGTACTTCTTTACTGAAAGTTAATTATCACTGAACTTGACCACCGAAACTATGGCTGGAAGCTTTCTAATGTGAGAACTCCCAGGTCACACAGTTGAGTGCTGAGGGAATGTGGCCTTCTGCTGGAATGTTCTTACCTAGGACCATTCCTCCCTTTGTGAGCAACTTAGAGTAAAAAAAATTACAGGAAACACAAATTGAGTTTATAGCCTTGCCTTTTTACCTGAGGTTTGTATCTAGGCTGTCAAATGGGGATAAGAAAATTCCTCTTATAAGATTATGAGTGTTCCCGGATGATAAATGGGCTGAGAAAGAAATCAGAGAAACATCACCCTTCACAATAGCCACAAATAGCTTAAAATATCTTGGAGTAATTCTAACCAAACAAGTGGAAGACCTGTATGATGAGAACTTTAAATCTTTGAAAAAAGAAATTGAATAAGACACCAGAAAGTGGAAAGATCTCCCATGATCTTGGGTAGGTAGAACTAACATAGTAAAAATGGCAATCCTACCAAAAGCAATCTACAGACTCAATGCGATGCCCATCAAAATTCTTCAAAGACCTCAAAAAAAATGGTACTCAACTTCATATGGAAAAACAAAAAACCAAAGATAATCAAAACAGTCCTATAAAATAAGAATTTCTGGAGGCTCACAATCCTTAACTTCAAACTCTACTACAGAGCTGCAGTGCTGAAAACAGCCTGGTATTGGCATAAAACAGACAGGAGGACCAATGGAACTGAATCAAAGACCCAGATATTAATCCACACACCTATAAATACCTGAGTTTTGACAAAGAAGCAAAAAATATCAAATGGAAAAAAGAAAGCATATTTAACAAATGTGCTGGCATAACTGGATATCAACATGCAGAAGAATGAAAATAGATCCCTATCACCATGTACAAATCTCAAGTCCAAATGGATCAAAGACCTCAACATAAAGCCAACCACACTGAACCGTAGAAGAGAAAGTGGGAAGTACACTTGAACACATTGGCACAAAAGACCACTTCCTAAATATAACCCCAGTAGCACAGACACTAAGGGAAACAATTAATAAATGGGACCTCCTAAAACTGAAAAGCTTCTGTAAAGGACACAGTCAACAACACAAAACAGCAGCCTACATAATGGGAAACGATCTTCACCAACCCCACATCAGACAGAGGGCTGATCTCCAAAATAGACAAAGAACTCAAGAAACTGGTCATCAAAAGAACAAATAATCCCCCCCCCCCAAAAAAAAATGGAGTACAGACCTAAACAGAAGAATCTAAAATGGCTGAAAGATTCTTAAGGAAAGGCTCAACATCCTTAGCCACCAGAGAAATGAAAATCAAAAGAACTGTGAGATTCCATCTTATATCTGTAAGAATGGCCAAGATCAAAAACACTGATGACAACCTATACTGGAGAGGATGTGGGGCAAAGGGAACACTTCTGCATTGCTGTTGGGAGTGAAAATTGGTACAGCCTCCTCTGGATGTCAGTACGGCAATTTCTCAGAAAATTAGGAAACAACCTTCCTCAAGACCCAGTAATACCACTTTAGGGTATATACCCAAAGGATGCTCAATCATACCATAAGGACATGTGCTCAACTATGTTCATAACAGCATTGTTTGTCATAGCCAGAACCTGGAAATAACCTAAATGCCCCTTGATCGAAGAGTGCATAAGAAAAATGTGGTACATTTACACAATGGAGTACTATACAGCAGAAAAAATTATGACATTTGAAATTTGCATGCAAAACATCATTTTGAGTGAGGTAACCTAGACCTAGAAAGACAAGTATCATATGTACTCACTCACAAATTGTTTTTAGACATAAAGCAAAGAAAATCAGCCTATAATTCACAATCCTAGAGAACCTAGACAACAATGAGGACCCTAAGAGAGACATACATGGATCTAACCTAAATGGGAAGTAGAAAAAGACAAGGTCTCCTGAGTAAATTGAGAGATGTGGACAATCAGAGAGGGTTGAAGGGGAGGGAAGAGAGAGGGAGGGGAACAGAGAAAAATGTAAAGATCAATTAAAATGTAAGATTTAGTTAGTAACAAGCCTAAGCTATCAGCTGAGCATTTATAATTAAAAAAAAAAGATTAAGAGTGTGACATTGGAGCTTCCGGCTTGGCCCTGCACATGCTGGGAAACCCATCTGCCTTACTTCCCCCAGCCCCTTCCACACTGAAAAAACTGTGAACAAAGGTGCTGTGCAACAATCTTTGTACATTATAAATATGTGTTATTCTCACTGGTTAATAAAGAGCTGACTAGCCTATAGCTTGGCAGGAAGCGATTGGGCAGGAGAGCCCGACTAGGAAGATACGGGAAGAAGAAAGGTAGATTCTTGAATATCTCTAGTCAGACACAAAGGAAGCATAACATATCCAAAGCTATTACAAAATGAGGTAATGAGCCATGAGCCACGTGGCAGCAAGTAAATAAATATAAATGGGTTAATTTAAGTTATAAGAACTACTTAAAAACAAATCCAAGCTTTAGATCAGACATTTATAATTAATAATAAGTCTCTGTGTGGTTATTTGGGAACTGGAAGGTGCGACAGAAACTCCACCTATACAAATGGCACCAAAACCCCAGTTCTGCATTTTTAGCAGCCAGTGCAACCACCTTGCTGGCCTGACCAGCCCACCCAAGTGCCCACTCATGGACTTAGCCCTTTGACCATACTTGGGCACCATCCGGCTCCTGGCTGGCGGGTCATCCCTCCTTGCCTGAGCTCTACTACCCCTGCCCCTTAGCTCAGGAGCGTGACTTCTCTGGATTCATTCTCTGAGACCAGTGAACCAGCCTGAGAGTTGCTTTGTTCTCAATTAACCTGTTGCTATACTTATAATATGACTTGACCCAGTTTGCCATGTCAGTAGGGAACTTATAATTTGGGGAAAAAAACCATATCAATGATGATAAGATATTAGATGTGAAGTAACTTGAAAACACAGAATCAACAGTATCAAATATACTCCATGAGTTTTGGAAAAGTCTTTGTGCTGGTTAGTTTTTGTTCAGCTTGGCAAAACGGGAGACACCTGGCACGGGGGAACCTCAGTGGAGAAATGCTCCCATCATAGGCATGTCTGTGGGGCATTTCCTTGATCAGTGGTTGATGCATGGGGGTGGGTAGTGCCATCCCAGGCCCTGGGTTATATAAGGAAGCAAGCTGAGTAAGTCATCAGGAGCAAGCCAGTAAGTAGAGTTCCTTCATGGCTTCTGCTTCAGTTCCTGTCTGCACGTTCCTGCCTTGAGTCCCTGCCCTGACTTCCCTAGAGGTTGGCGCGCAACCTGAAAGTATAAGTCGAATAAAACCTTTCCTTCCCAAATTGCTTGTGGTTAGTACTTTATCATAACAACAGGGGAACAACCAGGACAAGACTGTTTGAGAGTTGTTTTTGTTTAGCTTGTGTATGGTGGTTAGCATCACTAGAGAAGCTTTGGTGGAAACAACACCAAAAAGAAGAAAATTACCTTCGCTTTATTCTGCTTTTATGTTTAAATATTTTGATGTCTAGTTGTCATTCCAAAGACAGTCTCACTGTCTCAAGGCACCTTTAACACAGCCTTATGGTTTTAGCCCAGTACCACAGACCTGCTTTTAGTTACTACACCTTTAAAAATACACGACTCTCTTTTGTGGATAATCTAGACAGAATGCCTCATTCACGCCCACATCTTTGTCACAGTCTCAGAAACATTTCTCGGGACCCTAGTTATACAGCTTCATGGAAATGAACAAATAAAAAATGTGTTTTGTGTCATTTGAAATTAAACAGATCTGCCATTTTGTAAGCTTTACAGAGGGGTGGTCTAAGAGATAATGAACTCCTGGAAACTGCGCGGCACACTGAAAATGAGGCGAACATGCGTGGCAAATTCCAGCGGCTCAATTGCTTTTGGAGTTGATCTCTCATATGAGCTGCAGGGCCGTGTGCTTCTGACAGGAAGGGAATGGCACTCGGCAGAGTCACAGATGCTATTTCAGCTTCGGCTATAGCTCCAAGGTCGCAGGTCCAGCAGGTGCAGGGCTGGAGGCATGGAAGGGGCTTCAGGATACAACAAACTGCAGATTAAACTGCAGATGGCTCCTACTACTCTCTTGGCTCCCTAGAATTTTGACTACCTGGGGTTTTATACATATCAAGTTCAATTAGCATCTACTTATTGCTTCTAGTGATACCCTGTATGGTTTGCAGGTGTGAAGATGGGTAGGGTATATCAAATGTCCATTGGTTTCATCTCTTCTGTCCCCCCTCTCCCCCCCCCACACACATACACACACACCAAACTGAGTATGTGTGTGTGTAATGCACTTCTTGGAATTAGTAAAGATCTCTATTTTAAATCCCTCTTCTATTTTATTTGTTTTGTTTTTGTTTTTTGTTTTTTTCGAGACAGGGTTTCTCTGTAGCTTTGGTGCCTGTCCCGGAACTAGCTCTTGTAGTCCAGGCTGGCCTAGAACCCCTCTTCTATTTTAAATGGCTATTTAAGGTACCACTGTTAGTCATCAAAACTTGATATGGAATGGGGAATTTACCAAGCTCCCTATTCACTTAGCCTATGGACGGTATTTCAGTATTCTAGCCATTGTGATTATGAGTGAAACGGGAGGCAGAAAGCCTGAAGTACAGGGCACTGACCAGAATAGACCCTTGGAGTGCCACGAGGTGGCTGTGCCCTGCTATGCCCGAGGCATTGTGCTTTAAGTTATCTCAACATGGTGTGAAAACATCTGACAAAAGCTCTTTGAAAAGAAAGGGTTTCTTCTGGCTCCCAGTTTGAGAGCATAGTCCATCGTGGCTGGACTGTATTAGCAGCCAGTCACTTGCATCGACTACAGGAATGTAGTAGAGAGAAATAAATATGAATTTTGGATACTAATGCTCAGCTTGCCTTCTCCCTTTTATTCTACACAGGATCTGAGGCCAAGTGCTATCACTTGGTGGGTTTTCCATATAGGTAATCCCCCACAGGCATGCCCCAAGGTTTGTCTTGTAAGTGATTCTAGACCCTGTTGAGTTGAAAACCACTATAAATCATCAACAACAGGAGTCTTGGTTATGAGTTTTTATTGATGTGAAGAGACACCATGACCATGGCAACTCTTCTAAAGAAACCTATGAAAACTGCATTAAATTCTGAGTAAACAATGACTCATCACTTCTGTACTTTAATCAAGATTCTCAGAGAAATAGAGAAAAGTCATTGACCCTTACACATGGAGAAGAATTGGACTTCTTCTGCATACAACAGGCCAGAGAGTTGGAAGGTGTGCAGAAGGAAAAGGGTGAGTAGAAGAAAGAATGCACAAATTGTAGATGTGTCCTCCTTTATATTTATCCAAGACCACTAATTTAACTGAAGAAAGTAAGTGTCCAGGCCTGGAGGCACACATCTGTAAACCCTAGAGTTGCAAGGTGCAGGGAGGAGGGTAAGAAACCTAGAGTTGCCCTGGCTGTATCAAGTTCAACGCCAGCCTGAGCACATGAGACCCTGAGAAGAGAAAGAATGTCAAAGGCCAAGGTAAACACTGAGAGGACCTGGGGAAAGTGAGACACAACCGACAATGTGATTAAGACCTGTCTTTTAATTTGAGCTACCTTGAGCCCATTTCTTGTTTTTTTTCTCCATTCATAGATGCTAAGCCACTGTCCAGTATTTTGCTCAGCCTTGCCTGATACCCCCTTTTATCTATCCTTACACATTTAACACATATGCATACACACACAGAGAGACAGAGACAGGCAGAGCATGAGGGCGAACACCACACAAGTAACTTGCTTCAGTTACTTCTAGATCTGGGATCCTGGTTGCTCACAGCAAGGAAAAGGGGAAACACAGGATCCCAGATCACTGTAGACTGCTGAGATGTCTACCACCAAAAGCAATGAGGTGCCTTCAAGTGCATTTCAGCAAAGCTCTCTGAAAATGAGACGGCTGAGAACCAGCTTGGTCTGTCAAAACTCAGATGAAATGCAAGTAATGAACTTGACACAACAGCAGAACAAACCAGACAGAAAAGCACTGCTCCCCCCCACACCTGCCTCTCTTTCAGAATAAGGAGCTATTGCCATGGGGACTGTGCTAAGAATATACGAAAGAAAGCAACAGCTAGTCGTCCCTGGAGGGTACATTATTTGGAAGTTCTGCCCAAAGTGTTGCTTTAAAAAGTGCTTTTGGAGCTTGTATCTGACAACTTTTGAGGTTTTTTTTTTCTTCATCCATTGTCTTGGCACATGTTGTATATGTAAGACACTGTACCCGATAGTTGCAAGGTTATGAATGAGACATATCTTTATACTCAAGGGTTTTTTTTTTTTCAGTCCAGAAAGAAACTGAACAAATACAAAATAAAGAACACAATTGAAATGGCATGGGCTCTAGGAAAGGAATTCCTTGGGGCATGAATATATAGACTCCATGTCCTGTGCAGAGGAAAGGGCTCTGCATCCTGTGTGTAGAGACAGGTGATGGTCGGATCCGCGTCCTGTGCACAGGGAAGGATGATGGGCCATGACATGGTGCAGGTGTTGATGGAAAGGCAGCTTTACCTGGTAGAGCTCATAACCCGAGGAAGGATCCCAAGAAATGCGAGTTTGCAGTTGTCCTTGGATATATCATTAAAGAGTCTTGGGTGTTATCTGAAGATACTGGACAGGTAACAATAGATTTATAAACCCAAAGTCAAGGTGAGAACTTACCAAGATTTGGCACAGAGGGAGAACGACTCAAAAGTCTAGCTAAATAGGGGCAGAATGCAGTCTAGGGAGAATTCGGACTAGGAAAACAGCAGAAGAACAGAAGATGATAAAAACAAGTGAACATGCATTGGCCTCGTGGTCCATGGTTCAGAAAAGCACACAGCTGAAGAACCTGGAAGGCAGGGTTCTCTTCACACTCCTTGGTCTTATCCAGCACACACCATCTAGAAGCAGTGATAAAGACAACCCAGAGTGGTTGGCAGTGCCTGCTGCATGGCAAATTTTCCTGCGGAGACATAAACAAATGTCCACTTACCCCAGACCTAAGCGAGGATTCTACAAACGTCCATCTTGGCTAATTACCAAGTCTGCTGTAGATACTTAGGGGAGAAGGGCTGAGGCAGTTGCATCTCTGAGATGCCAGTGATGCCATGGTGATCAGTCATGAAAACCACATCCAGGAGAACCCTGAGTGCCTTCCAGATGGCTTCTCCTGGCACCATCGGCTGCTTATATAACCTTGGGATGCCTCCGGCACCTTACATTTGGACTTTCCTGTACATGTAAGTTTTGTTTGCATCCCAAGACTCACGAGTTTGCCTTCCCCCTCCAGCCAGAAGGTTTCAGTTCAGAGGAAGCCACTAGACAGTACTTGGGACTTTCTCTTTAGCGCCAAAAACGTTGTTCGCCAATAAGTTTGGTAAGCTGTGGGTAAGCAAAATAAAAGTGTAGCTTTAACCTCACAGAAAGGTTAGGATTAATGGAACACAGGAAAGAGAAGGGATAATTCACATTGGGATGTTCAGAAAATGGGTCACTTTTAGGCTATTTGTGTCTTTCAGAAACATGCTTTTAATGGATTTCTCTTAATAACATAAGGTTCCATTTAAGAATTTCTTTGCAACATCAGCAAACATTTCTTTGCAAAATGGCAGCAAGGTGAAAAGCCCCAGAAGACTGGGAACCCTCCAGAGCCTCAGGTCTAGACCGAATTTGCCATTTCAGGGCTGTGTTGATGTAAAAGCAGGGGCCACAATGTACATGATCACTTCAAGTGTCATTTGAATGTGCACAAATATTAAAGCAAGTTTCAAAGAGCCCGAGTGCTATCCCAACTGGCTCCCCCTGCAATCGTGAATCTTTGACCACCATGCTACAGAAAGGCTCTTGGCATTTCTTTAATGGGAGGAGAAGGAACTTACATATTGGGTACTCTAGAATTAGATGTGTAAGGGCATCAAACCATACATCTAGTTTCCAGAAATTCTGAGGGGGGATTTGAAATCCTCCCACAGCTGAGATTTACACCCTTGGTATTTGTGTATTTCAATAGGTGTTTGGCCACAGAAGAAAGAATTAAGAGTTCTATACATGGTGGAGGCAAGAATATCCAACCAAGGTGTTAGCTTTTAGGTAGTTCTATGTATTTAGAGAGGGAAAATCTGGAGGCTCCTTGGCATTAACTACGATATGGAACTTAACCATGGTCAACAGACTAAAGCAAGTTTCTATGCTAGATTTAGCACTTACAATGTGCTCAGAGGATATGTACATAATCACACATTAATACTCAACCACGGGAGGATGTTAAGGCCACTGTAATTCAAAGAGAAGGTCATAAAAGGGAAAGTACTGGCTTAGGACACCCTAACACCAAGTTCTCAGCACAAAGGACAGAGGAACAAAGGGCAAAAAAAAAAATTAGACACAGACAGGAGAAAGAGGATGAGGGAGAAGGGGGGTGGGGACAAGGGAGAGGGGAAAAAGGTATTTTCTTTCTTCTGTAGGACAAAGAACTGCCTCTGGATAGAGGGGTGACAGATGTGGCCCATAGAAAAATGGAAGTTTACAAAGATAGAGGGGAAACCCTGTGTTAGGAGATGAGGTGTTTAATTTTAACTGGACATGTTAATTAGGTGAGCCAAAGGGGGGCTTTTGATTGTTGGACTTCAATACTTCGATAGTTGGACCTTGGTACTCAGCCTCAGGAGGAGAAAGTAGAGGCTAGCTTTAGGAATGCTAATCTAATGGGTTTCTTTTAGCAAGGCAGAGGGCATGGGAAGAGAAGGCCAGAGTCCCTTCAGCAGGAACTACCGGGTCAGGTTGGACATGGGGTGTCTTCACTTACTGGGTTCTAATGAGCGATCCCTTCCTGATGAACATCTCGGTCTGCCTCACTCCAACGCTTCATTCTCTCAGCTTTCTAGTGGAGACAAATGTTCTCCCGCTTTGTCATTTAAACGCAAGTTTTCATTGGTTGAAGCATGTCTCTCCAAAATGCCTGTGTTAGTCCTCTCCCCGAGTAGCTCAGAAGGTAATCTTCATCAGAGACAGGACTTTAAAAGAGATCAAGATAGAAGCAGTTACTACTCCAATGCACCTGGAATCCTGATAGGAAAGGCAGGTTGGTATCCTGTGGACACACATACATCATACATACACACATACATACATACATACATACATACATACATACACAGAGAGAGACAAGGACAATGAAAGTGGAGACCAGTCTGATGTCTGTTAAGGAATATCAGACATTGTTTGCAAGCCACCAGAAGCAGAGGAGATATGAAATGGATTTTTCCTTCACAGATATCAGAAGAAGAAGCCCTGCCCACAGCCCCAACTTGGATTTCAAGCTTCCAGAGCTGCAAGGCACTGATTCTGGTGTGGGAACCAGCCTGCTGTAGACTTCATAAAGATGACTCCAACCAACCACGGGCGTTCTTCATGATGACAATCTGCTGCTTATCTCTTGGGCTCACCCATCTCTTCCTTTGCAGGCTTTGCATCCCACTGCCACCCCACAAGCTAGTGAACATGTAGGGACCTAGAACTATCTTATGCTTGTTTCCCTTTTCAGGAACACCTGCACCAATATAGCAGACTGACCACCATCCCTTACAGGAAGCCTTACTTCATCTCTTTTCATGCCCAACAACCAAGAAGAGTTACCGGCACTGCATGTGCTGAGACTTCCTCTTTGGATCATCTCCTGTGGTCACCGTTACCCTACACTGCAACCTGATACTTATGTGTCTGTCTTTGTGTGACCACCTAGTCAGAACACACACACACACACCACATACACACACAACGTGGCTTGGGGTAATGTTTGGTTCCTTAGGTGTTTGACAACAGAGAAAGAAAGGTAGCTTGGATTATATCAGTGAGTGTGTTTCTAGTCTAAATGATACCCTTGTCAAATTGAATTAATAAGCTGTCATTCTGTGAGTTTGGGGTAAGTGAGAGCCAGTGAATCAAATCAATTTGGGCCTGCAGAAAATGAAAAAATAACAGCATGGAGTGTAGAAAGAGAAACTCTAGATACTAGGGGCTTAAAAATAGAGTGGATTCCTCCCCTTGTCCTTGTCAGTCATGAGCGTCTGCATATAAATCAACCCCTTCACTCCTCCACCTTATGTTAGAGACAGGGCGTCTCACTGAACCTGGGGCTCATTGGTTGGTTAGACTGCTGATCACCGAACTCTGGGAATCCACCTGTTTCTCTTCCCCGGCGCTGGGACCGTGGGCATGCGCTTTTCTCAGGAGTTCGAGCCCTATCAGTACTCAGGCTCAAACAGCAAACACTTAACCAACTGAGACATCTCCCCACACCCCTAAATATCTGTTCTTAATCCCCATGCTAAACTACATCTACACTTGCTTTGTGTTTCCTAATTCAGTTTGTAAGTGAAAAAAATTTTGTCTTTGCTTGTCACGTGTCCTGGATGTAGCAAATCAAAATGTCATGAAGACTTTTCTATGGTGTAGGACAGAAATCCAATGGAAGCAGCCCCACTGTCTACAGACTATGATATGTTACAACTGAAATCACATGAAGCATAATGTGGGGAGTGTCCAAGGAAACATCTCTGAGACTCTCCCATGAGCTTTGAAGACTTTAGGAAGTGTGGGTTGTCTGTGGTGTGTCCCAGCCCTGAATCCAGCACTCACACATGGGTGAGAACTTGCACGTTGTACAACTGTGCATGCCTGCCTGAGCACACTCACTGGTGACAACAGCCAGGTGAAATTCCGTAGCCCATTCCAGGATCTCCAAGGCTCTCAGTCAGCCCCGACGGGCGCCATTTTGAAAGGTGTGTCCTATGAGAAGGAGGCTGTCAACGGTGGAGTGGCTTAGTTCCTATTTCACATTTCAGAGACGTTTGTGAGCTCTGCCTCATCTCAGTATCTCTCATTTATACCTGAGTTCTCTAGTGAGTTACACAAAGCTTGTAGCCGATTTCTGCAGGCTATAATCCATATCCCAATAGCTGGATTATACCTGCTATAATGCTATTCTATCTAATTTCCCCACCAAGAATGTAGAACTTAGTCAGATTGCCAGGTCAGGGGAAGTCCTTGACTTTTTGTGTAGATAAGTGTCCATTAGATGTGAAAGCTGACGCGCTAACGTTCCAGCTCTAGCTCTTTTGAAAATACGTGTTCCATGGAACTGTCTAGAACCCTAGCAAAAGAGTGTGATGAAGTGAATTCATAGAACTCTGCATGGTTTTTCCCTTTAAGCTTTGCATTGTGACTCGCTTTATTGAAGGCCCCAGATACCCCACAAAAATAAGACCTGATTAATTTTATATAACCTGATGTTCTCCAAGTAAGACCTGATCAAGAAACCCTTAAATTTTTCTTTCTCTAAGCATATTATCTTACACAGAAGCAGTAAAATATTGAGTGTTGGAAATCTTGTCATCAATTTCTTCTGGGGTGGCGTTATTAGCATATATTTATTGTACAACAAGATAAATTGCATAACGACATTTGCTTAAGTATGTCATAAACTCAGATAAAATTCACTCCTCTCACCCTTTCTTGTTTCCCCTTCCCTTCTCCATTCTCTCTGTTCCCTTCTGAAATAGTCTCCCTTCTATATTTCATGTTACACACATGTGCACACACACACACCATATATATTTGTCATTTGGCAGGTATCTGGGACTGACTTTTTCTTACAAATGACATCACTCTATTCCATTGATCTTTATATGAATACAACCTTCACCAGTCTTCTCTCCCATTTATCTGTTAATGAACACCTAGTCTTGGGGAAGAGTGCTTTAATAGCATGGGTGAGCAGCGTCCCTGTGGTGTGCTGACTTAGATCCTTCAAAGCATTCCCAGGAGAGTCTAGCTGGATACTAGTTACTGATTTCTGAAAAAAAAAATCTTTATTCTGTTCTTGGAATTCCCTCCTAGCTCTTAGAACCGGGGGAGGGGGGAAGTGGAGAGAGAAACTACCCTCTGATTTTCTAAACATGGGGATATAATTCAGACCTGTTTTGTTTGTTGTTAGGTGAGTAACCGACCCAGCTTTTTTTCCAGAAGAAACTGAGGGAACTATGCGTGTGAACTATAATGTCATATGTGGTCAATATGTATAGGAAAATGGAAACTTCACCCCCACCTTTTCAACCTTCAATAATGTGGTGATGTTTTGATGGCGCTTTAACAAATAAAGCTGGCCTAAAGATCAGAGTACAGAACTAGCCACTAGTTAGCCACAGAGGTCAGGCAGTAGTGGTCACACCGTTTATCCCAACACTGAAGAGATAGAGGCAGACAGATCTCTGTGAGTTCACCCTTGGCTACACAAGACTGAATCAGTGTAAAAGAGAAACAGAACCAAGCGGTGGTGGCTCACACCTTTAACCCCATCACTAGGGAGGTAGAGATGGGAAGTGATATGGCTGGGCAGAGAGAGGAATCTAGGGCGGGAAGAGACAGGAGCTCAGGATTTAGTCTAAGGACTTGTAGAGACAGGATACCCCATTTGGTCTGAGGATTTCATAGAGGTAAGAACTGGTGGCTGGCTGCTCTGCTTCTCTGATCTTCTGACGTGCCCTAATATCTGACTCTGGGATTTTATTATCAAGACCAATTGGAAACCACGTGACACAATCCCCACTGCTGCACACACCTCCAGTTCCACGATGGGCCTCGCATTGTGAAGACCCAGGCCACACTGTTCCCGTTTACCCACCGATTTCTGCTGTGCCTCAGGAAAACACTGCGGAAGGTACAGGGCTGCACAAAGTGACAGTAACGATACAATGTGTTCCTGAAACTGAGCACTGAAGACAAGCTCGTCCCCACAGTGGTGGCGTCAAATACGGAGTGACACTTTAGTGGCTGTCTTCTTTGTGCCTAAGAACACCTTTGCCAAAACATACGTAAATAATGAGAGAAAAGTGGCTTTTGCCAGCACACAGGATTAACTGTACTGTTGAGGCTTTCGGGATATTTGGCAAGACTTCACAACTTCCAATCCTGTCCATGCCCTGCCAAGGATTCTCCGCAGAGTCTTTTTTCTGTGGAGTAGTTAAGTAGACTGACTTCGCCTCACATTGGTCATGGAGGGAATTAAGACGATAACTGTTGAGATAATTTATGCTGCTATTCCCTCTCACCCCCCAAACACACAACATAGTTACTCGTAGGAAATAGCTCTAGCCAGCTCAAACATCCCAAGGCCAAAGTCAGGGGTTCTATTTAACACGATGTTTTGGCTCAGTTTGTTTTTGCCTCTTAGCTGCTCTGAGCAGGGAAAGCATCCGCCCATCCTCAGCACAGCCCATCCTCTTGCTACGAAGCCGGCATTCTGTTAGGTGAGCTAAGGTTAGGTTGTCCCCTGAGGATCCTGCTGGTGCTTCCTTCACCAAAATCTTCCAAGGTAGACCTGAGGGAGAATCTCGAGTTCTTTTCCCAGCCTTGCTCTGTTCTGTTCACCCACACCGTAACACAAAAGTGAGAAACTAAGAAGAATTGGTACCCAGTAGGGTTTGCTGCGCCTGCCTATACCATTTTCATTCTTAGCCTTAAAAAAGTGTGTGTGTGTACAAAGGTTGATTTAGTCTTTCATATGCGACAAGCAGCCTTCTTCGTGAAGTGCATTGTGGACTATTTATATCTGGGTGTTATCTCAGATTAAATAACTGGGGAATTTGATAAATATATTTAAATCTGATAGGCACTTAATGCTATCTACCAAGCCGTAGATCCTGGATCCTTTGTGGCCATGAGTACAAAATGTTTTATAATGGACCCCACTCTTAGATCAGCTTGAAGAGCACTTTCATCTTCTTTCAAATCCCTCTGGTGATGAATCTGAGGAAAACTCCATTCATTCCTTCATTTATTTATTTAGAGACTGGGTACCCATACAAAGTCTGTCTGTCTAGAACTCACTATACAGACAAGGCTGGCCCAAACTCACAGAGACCTACTACCTGCCTCTGCCTCCCAATGCCTGTGCCAATACACCTGGCTGAAATTGAATATACACTTAACTTATTTAGGACTTGTAGTTTGTTTGTCTACGGGATTTAAAGTTCTCACAAGCATACACAGTCCAGACAGGCTCAAATTAGCTAGCATTCAAAATCTCTGGTAAATAGTCTTGAGTGGGTGGATGGTGATCCCACCTTCTGTTTCCCCCACTTAGATTCGTAGCACCGAACCCAGCTTGGAGAACGCTGCCTGCAGCCATAGTCTACTTACTTTGATTGGTGCTTTCTACTCATAGCATAGTAGAATGTAGTTTGTTTAAGAACTGGAACATATCGTCAGGCAGTGGTGGCTGTGGCCTTTAATCCCAGCACGGGTGAGACAGAGGCAGGAGGATCTCTGTGAGTTTGAGGCCAGCCTGGTCTACAGAGTGAGTTCCAGGACAGCCAGCCTGCACTAGGTCTTATCAGTCTATTCCAGTTTCCCTTTGCCTGGATCTTAGGGTGGGCGAGTGAACTCATGAGTCACTCCTCAGACACCACTGCCTGTACCACTGTCTTTAAACTACCAAGCTACACACGTTTCTGCAGGACTTACCAGCCCACAACACTACCCTGCAGATTTCCATGCTCCCTGTCTGACACCTTCTTCACAGTACCGCCTTCGTGACTTTGGGGATTTACCAGTTCAGGTCTTCGCCATTACCCTACAACCTAGAGCAAAGCTAGGCCTCTAAACAGGAGCTTTGTGTATATTTTTGACTTAATAGTAGATAGATAGATAGATGGGGACAAACACTCAGTAAGTTTGCATTATTTTCAAGAAACAAAATGTTCTGATAATGGTGATAGTGAATTGTGTCAATGACGGTGGCTGATATAACTGTGGGTTCTGGGTCTAATAGCATCATTGTCTGGGGTCGGTGAGCCTCCAGGCCTCGCTATGGAAGCCCCACTGCTGCCTGGGACTGAGCCCAGTGTGCCACCACCAAAGCCTGTGGTGGCAGCCAGTTGCTTCATTCAGTGCCTTCCTCCTGGATTTTCTCTGGCCCTGGGGTGTCCATTCTACCTCTTGGGAACTCTCAGCTCTACTCAGGTAACCTTTAGAGAACACTCCAGATTAAGTCTCTGATTCTAATAGCTTCAAGGACATGTATTCTTCCCATGATGCTTAGCCCTCTGCTTATAGCTCACTCTTGCCTGAGAGTAAGTGGCTGCCAGAGCCTCTCTCTTACTGCGTCTTCCTCTATGGCCTCTCTGTGATCTTGTAGCGCAGTCTGATCCATTTCAGTCTTCCCTGTGAACTCTTAGGGAAGCTCCGCAAGCATCCCAGCAGTTCTCTCTACAACAACACGGTCTGATCCTTGTCGTTAATCTTGTTTCCTAAGATGTCTGGATATTCACTGGCACGTTCTACAGTGCTCACTCACTCCCACAGATGATATAAAGTGACAACAGCGACAACAAAGAAGCTAACACCGAGCAGCCGAAGTCCCAAAGTCCTTTTGGGAGAAAGACTTTGGGAAGAAGATCACTCACTATAATTTGCTTTAACGCTGACAGATATTGATGTCAATGTGGAGAAGACAGAGTGTGAGGGAAATGACCAGAGGGAGATTACTGAAATATTTAACTTTTCAAGCCAGCATTGATCGAAATGAATTATGATGATAGAACTTTGTATGGAAGATCAAACTGAAGGCATAAATAATTATGAGAAGGATCTGTCAGGCATTTTCCCACTTTTAAGAAGTAAACTATATGAAAGAAATCAAATGATTTACCGAGAGTCACAGACTAAACAAATGACACATCGCAGATTCAAATCTGTCCTCTGACTCTATTTCCGCCATAGATTTTGGCCTTAGACCTTACCAAGGTATACACAAGAGGGTAATTAGGTTATTGACATAGGCTGCGGCACTGTATAGGGCTGGGCTAGCAGAGAGAGGAAGAAGTAGGGCAGCCTCCTTCGGGCAGGGTGGGAAATGTTCTAGTAACAGATATATCTGTGGTGCAAGGCTGGACATGATCCAAAATGCCTCAATCATGGGAATGTATCCCAATTAAAATTTTTAAATAGAAGACATTGCATTTTAGAACTATGTCTATAAGACTATCAAACGCATCCTATGCAATCCATTTAGGGAACGACCATCAGGAAATGTCCCTGGTAGAGACGCTCGCACCAAGGAAAGGCATTTCTCTTGTTTCTATGAGTTGGGGTTAGGAGGAAGCATTGGAAGAAATCAGATGTGATGTCGTCATCCCGCACCGTGAACTCCTCTCAAGCTGGCACACCGTACCCTGGAAATACGCTATTTGCCTGTGCCAAAGAAATCCGGAACACAAAGGAACACAGCGAGTTGACGTCTGAGTTAAGTGGCTTTTCAGAGCAATCCCGTCTGCTAAGCAAACTAGGATGCTGCTTATGGCAACGTCTGGGAGAACTTCCTCAGGGGTTGTCTTTATTTTGTGTTAATTGAACTTAATTTACCATCATTCTCTACAGTTTCTTCTTTAATTTTTGCAAGCACACATTCTCTCTTGCTTTCTCTCTCCTGCCCTCCTCCATGCCTCCCTCCTATTATATTAGTTTGTTATCTATTTCTGTGATGAACAGCCATGGACAAAAGCTGGGGAGGAAAAGGCTTATTTGGTTTACACATCTGATTCACTGTCCATCGCAGAGGGAAGTGAAGGCAAAAACTCCAGGAGAGACCACAGAGGAACACTGTTCACTGGCTTGCTCTTCATAGCTTGCTCAGCCTGCTTCCTTACACAACCCAGGACTCTCTGCCCAGCAGTGGCACCATACACAGCAAGCTGCGCCCTCCTACATCAATAATTAATCAAGAAAACGTCCCCCAGACTTGCCTATAGGCAAGTACTTTCTCAAGTGAGGTTGCCTCTTCCCACATGCCCCAGCTTGTGTCAAGTTGGAGAAAACTAACAAGCACCCTCATCACAACCTTCAGAACCTGTCATTGAAAATGTAGCAAATCAACTTCCTAGCTCTGCCCAGAGGAAGGATGTAAGGGTGGGAAGGCGGGAGAGATGGCTCAGTGGTTGAGAGATACTGCTGCTCTTGCAGAGATCCCAAGTTCCGTTCCCAGTACTCACACTGGGCAGCTCACACCTACCTGAAACTCCAGTCCAAAATTTCCTATGCCTCTGGCCTCCAAGGGCACTGGGCTGCATGTGCATAGCCACACATATAAACACAATTATAAATGGATTCCAACCTCTTTAACAAGATGAGACAGAAATAAAATATGTGGTCAAGGCCCAAGAAAAATAACAGGGTTTTCATTCCTTCCAATGACCAGTTCCTCTTTTGTATTCCTAAGAGAGTTAGGAAGTTGTAAAAAACACAAGCAAACAAAAATGAACAACCACAATGCCGCCCCCAGCGTTTTGAACTCTGTGCTTCCAGCTCTGATACTTTAAAACATAAAAAAAAAAAATTGGTGATAGTTTATGACTTATTTCCAATATCAAAAGAGAGGAGTCTTTCAGCATAAATGGGCTTTTGAATGGAGAGGATCCTCTGCTTTCTATCTGAGCTCATTGTTGCTGCTGGAATCTTCTTTTCTCCATCAAATGAGCCTCTGGCACCAAGAACTGGAGTCCACGCTGGCCACGCTGCTCTGCACCGACTGTGATAGAAAATTCTGCCCACGTAAGACACATCTTTTACCTGATACGAAAAGACAGCGTTTGAGTCTATCTTAGCACTATGAAAGATAAATATTGCTGGGCTATGTGTGGGGGGCTAGACTTATCGTCAATGGCCACACCTTGAACTTACCCCAAACTTACACTGACCCAAAGGATAGAGCTGAACATAAAATGGCCAGAAAAAGAATTCACAGACCAGTTTTCACTGTTAGAGTTTTAAAGAAATCAAGGAGACTTGTCTCCAGAGACACACGTGGCCTCGTGGAATAATTGAAATTATAATTAAATGAAAGCGTGACATCCCGGGACTACTTAGGTCTGTAGCTCCCTAAAGATGGTGGAACTATGTCAGAAGGGAAGCAATTGCTTTGCAGCTTTCTCAGTCTTAGAGAATTCTCCAGACTTTCCGAGTTGGAGAAGGAACCGAGAAAAAACCCAGCCATGCCCCCACAGGATAGCAGTCCATCAACAGTGGACACTATATGTAAGAATAGCACTATATGTAAGAAATAACATTTTTAGGGTATATTCCAACTTAATTTTTAAAAGGCAGTGGTGTATATGGGCTGTGGAACTGTGTTGCTGAATTACATCAATGAAGCATCCCACAGCCCTTCTTTACCTGGGTCTTAATAACGTCAAGAGGCCACACTGATTGACTGACCTACACCCCTCCCCAGATGTCTTTGTGTTTGTGGTTCTTGTACAATGACAAAATTTCCCAGCAATGGATTTCTTAAAAAACATTGTTTAGAGATTGTGATGGTTAAATTTCACTGTCAGCTTGACTTATTTTAGAATCACCATGGGAACACACTTCTTGGTGTGTCTACTTCTAGGAAGGTTTAGCTGAGAAGGGAATATCCACTTAAATGCATGAACTCACAATGGAATAAAACAAAAGAGGAAGTGAGGTGGACACCGGCATTTAGCTTTCTCTGCTTCCTGATGGATGCAATTGGCCAGCGGCCCCTCTCTCCGGCTGCTGAGACATCCCACCATGGCGGACAATGCCCTGGAGGTGTGAACAAAAATATATCTGTTTTTCCTCCAGTTACTTGCCAGGAATGCTGTCACCACACTGAGAGCGATTAGTGCAGGAATAAATGGCTGTAAGTACAGGGCAGACAAGGATGACATTACCCACTCCCAGTCCACCCAACTCCACCACCATCAGCTGTGCAGAGAAGAGAATTCACTACACACGTCGTCATCAATGTCCTCAACTCCAGAATTAGCAGGCCAATAGCAGCACGAGTTACAGAGTGGGTAGGATGCCATGCAGCCAGAGCTTATGGGTATATCTGTATTTCATAAGTAACGTATCAGATGAAAGACGCACAGAATGTTCCAGAACTGCTGAAGGAAATGATGGCATTCGCGCAACGAGCTCAGAAATAAAGGCAGACTGTCGTTGTGGAGCTGGAACTAAAGTTGGAAGGACTCAGACAAACACAGCAAGGGAGTTGGGAGAGGCTGGGCTGGGTCGGCCTTGAGCGCTGCCCTCCCTCCTATGAAGACACGAGAAAGCCAGGGAAACTGAGGAGTGAAGAAAGGGGTTCCCTTTCCATAGGTCAGTTTATCTATTCCCAGCTCAGAAAGCGATCCAATGTCTCAAGTTACACCTCTTTCAAAAGGTCATCTACTGGGGCTAAGAAATGGCTAACCTGTTAAAAGCAGTTGTTGCCCTCACAAAGATCCGCTGTTTGGTTCTCGACACTCACATCAACCAGGAGGCTCACACCCATCTGTAAATCCAGGTGCAGGGGATCCAGCAGCTCTGGCTTCTGAAGGCCTTGTATTCACACACATGCTTGTGCGCACGTACACACACACATAATTTAAATAATAAAACAAATCAATGTTTTTAAAAATCACTCATTGTTTAAAAATCAATGCTACTACATTGAATAGGATGGCTGACTGTCACAGCACTCACCAATAAACTGCTGCTGGTGCAGAGAGCAACGCTTGCACACTTCTGGAGGGGATGTGCTTACACACTCCTGGAGGGAATGTAGACAAGAGCGCTTACACATTCCTGGAGGGGATGCGCTTACACACTCCTGGAGAGAATGCGCTTACACACTCCTGGAGGGGATGTGCTTACACACTCATGGAGAGGATGTGCTTACACACTCCTGGAGGGGATGTGCTTACACACTCCTGGAGGGGATGTGCTTACACACTCATGGAGGGGATGCGCTTACACACTCCTGGAGGGGATGTGCTTACACACTCCTGGAGGGGATGCGCTTACACGCTCCTGGAGGGGATGCGCTTACACGCTCCTGGAGGGGATGCGCTTACACGCTCCTGGAGGGGATGCGCTTACACGCTCCTGAAGGGGATGCGCTTACACGCTCCTGGAGGGGATGCACTTACACGCTCCTGAAGGGGATGCGCTTACACGCTCCTGGAGGGGATGCGCTTACACACTCCTGGAGGGGATGTGCTTACACACTCATGGAGAGGATGTGCTTACACACTCCTGGAGGGGATGCGCTTACACACTCCTGGAGGGGATGCGCTTACACACTCCTGGAGGGGATGCACTTACACACTCCTGGAGGGGATGCGCTTACACACTCCTGGAGGGGATGTGCTTACACACTCCTGGAGGGGATGCGCTTACACACTCCTGGAGGGGATGTGCTTACACACTCCTGGAGGGGATGTGCTTACACACTCATGGAGGGGATGCGCTTACACACTCATGGAGGGGATGTGCTTACACACTCATGGAGAGGATGTAGACAAGAGCACTTACACACTCCTGGAAGGGATGTGCTTACACACTCATGGAGGGGATGCGCTTACACACTCCTGGAGGGGATGCGCTTACACACTCCTGGAGGGGATGTGCCTACACACTCCTGGAGGAAAGGCAGACCACAGCCTCCAGATAAAGCAGCCTGACAATTCCTCCAGACATTCAAGATTTGACTCACCAATCTCACAGCTGCATACCCACCCACGAAATCAGGAAATATGTCTACACAAAACTTGTTCACTAATGTTGTGCAGTTATATCCTCCTTAGGGGGCACAAAAGCTGGTCAGAATCCTGAGTCCCTCTTGAAGCTCACAAGGTCCCTTCCCCAGAAAACAAATACGTGGTGGGAGGAGTCTTCTGTGGAGTTCCATGCAAGTTACTAGGGAAACCGGAAAACGTAGCTTTTGGGAGTTGAACCCATGGTGTAGTGGACTTCACAGTAATGCAGTAGCCCGAACTTCCATGCTTTTGTGAGTAACCCCAATAATCTTGTCATTTCACCATGTTAGACTTTGGGAGAATTGTTTCGAGGACTGTCATCAGTGCCCCATCTGAGGGGAATAGTCAATTGTGGACATCCCACCCTTAAGAAATGTCACACAATAGGAAGTATTCATAGAAGCATAATTTTAATAGTCTCCAAATATAACCAACCCTATCAACTAATAAGTAGATATGTGAAATACAAGCTATCAATACAGCTGGGGCCATAAGAAGGAATGCCTTGAAAATGTATACTGAGTAAAAGGATGCAGACACAAGATCATGTGTTGTGTGAGTCACTTGTATTGGATGTCTGTAACAGGCAAAAACCAGAAGTGAATTAGTAGATTTGTAGTTGCCAGAGGCAGAGAAAGGAAGAAAGTCACTGGCCACACATATATGTGGGACTTCTTTCTGAGATTATAGCAATGTTCTGGAATTGGATAGCGGTTTTGGTACATGTCTTGGTGAAAATATTAAAAACAACAAATTTATATATTCAAAATGTAAATTTGTGAAGTATAAATCATACCTCAGGAAAACACATAAAAAAATCAGTACCCACTTCAATTATGTTAAAGAGATGAAAGGTCAGGGGGCTCCTCGCTTTTAAAATGCTTTCCCTAGTTAACTACCTGAGCATTTGTTTCTGCTCCAGTCCTTCTCTTCATCTGGTGAGAAATCAGAATAACACTTGCCACCCACATTGTGACAAGGCCTGTGTTTATTTTTGAAATGCCTGCTTCCTAACAAGATGTGATATCCAGATACAAGGTATTATTATTATGAAAAAGGTAACATCACACAGCAGATGGCTTTAAATAGAGTCAGAATGTGGTGGCTAAACCTCAAACATATGTCCAGCTAATCATTGCTCACTACCAGGAAGCATCCCATTGAGTACCTCATGCTCAGAGCTGGTCATCCATGAGAGCAAAGCCTGAAGAATACTCAAACACGTGTGCACACACATGCACTCAGACACATAGATGCACACGGGAACACACACACAAGTGCAACTTACTCAATGATACAATGATACTTACTGAAATACATAATTTTCATTGGGAAATGGGTGCAAATTCGTGTACATTTGTGAAAGTGTGCATGTGTCTACATACGTGAATGCTTGTATGTGTATATCATGGAGCATGTATATATCTTGTTTTATTTGGAGAAAAGCCTTCAACTTTCTACTTACTTTTCCATATGTAAACTCAGGGTAACCTCACTGAGATCTCACTATAAAAATTAATAACCCAAGTTAGGACACAATTCGCTCCTACACAAGGACGTTGCTAAAGAACAGATGGAAGCCAGCATTTCCTCCGGGGCCTATTGCTGAGTTAATGGGCAGAGAAAGAGCAATGGCGTGAACAGCCCACCTCCCAGGCAGAACCTGTAAGTGTGCGTGTGTGTGTGTGTGCCACCACTGCTGCCAGTTCTAAACTGCCCTTGAAGAGGGGTTTCTATTACACAATCAACTGCTTTATCTGGCATGACGGCATTTTTAGAGAAGGCTGAACAGGAATGACCAAAAACAAATTTCTTTGTTGAAATTGCTTTGATCTCACTGGGTCACTCTTGTTCTCTCTTTTTGAGACAGGCTCTCACTCTAGGCCAACATGGACTAGAACTTACTGGGTAGCCTATGCTGATCTTGAACTCAGTAATCCTGCTGTCTCAGACTTCAAAGAACTGGGATTATATGGGTATGGCAATACATTCAGCTGATTACCTTAAATATAAATTTGAAAAGCTACTCTCAAATCTTGGGATGTTAATCTCCCTTTACAGAAAAGTGACTCTCCGTGTATAATAAAGAATAACAGGCTGCAGAGATGGCTCAGCAGCTAAAGGCACTTGCGGCAAAACCTGGTGACCTGTTCTGGATCATCAGGACTGTCATGGCGAAAGGAAAGAAATAACTCCCGGAAGTTATCCTTTGACCTCCACACCCATGCCCTGACATGTGTACACCCGTCTACACACACACACACACACACACACACACACACACACACACACACCTTTAAAGTGAGCAGATACAAGCAAAAAGGATTTGTATAGATTTACAATGGATGTTTACTTTTTCAATTACACAAACACACAAATCTATATGGCAATGTGTTCACTGGAAGAAAACCCAAATGATGAATTTTAAAGTTCTTTACATTGCTTTCTCAGGTTTCAATGACTGACTCTGGTTTTCAAGTGTCAGCTATTGGACTTTGATGATCGAAAAGGAAAACCTGCTTCCGTGTGTGTCAGGCTCCTCAAAGACTAATATCAATTCTATAATCACTCACGGTAGCATCCAGCTCTGGTAATGAACATTGTATGCAAATCCACCCATTAAATACGACCTTGCAACTATTTCCCTAGCAATATTCTACAGCTAGTAACTATCTTCTGAGATGCTCAAAGAAGGGGGTAAAAATATCCAGGGCCCTCACTGTGCCAGTCAGTGAGTAACTCCCACAGTTCACTGCTGTGGAGCACAGGGTAAGCAGTTCCAGCTAGTTACTTCCAGGGGTCATATGAGGGACCACCCAGGCTGACCTAACCAGCCCTGGAGTTGGCCTCCCTGCTCCAGGTCAGCCAGCAGAGCTCTGGTGTTCACCCTGGTTGTATCTGAAGTTGTCCTCTGACATGACTGAAGGATTTCAAATGCAGTATGAAAGGCGGCATCCATTTTCTTCTCAGCTCCTGGCTAAGCCCCAGCTGCCCATTTGCAAAGAGTGATTTGTGCAAAGGGAATCCGCACAGCAGTCACTTCAAAGAGCCCCCTCCCCCATCTCCACTGAAACCTTGCAGGAAAGAACTTGGTAACACCAGCTGAGAGATGCATTGAGTGCTGAGGTTTAGCTTTCTCCATCCCTGATTTAGAACTATCGGCATCTGCTTTCTGATACAGGAGTGCGAGGCAGGGGCCCAAGAGCTGGATGAAGGGGAATGAGCTTGTCAGTAGCCAACAGCCAGCACCTTCTTCCTTCATCCTTGCCCAGGAAGTCACCAGCAGCCAGTTCAGAGCACACTCGGGCGGGCAAGGGGACCAGCATGCATTTACCTTTTCATTGGAATGACTTAAAGAGTCCTCTTCTGGGAAGAGAAATTTGAAAGATTGGTTTCTGTGAGTCTGAGATAAACTGACTCTACTCAAAGGAGCAAGCAGCCGGGAGAGGAAATGTATCGCTGCCCCGCCTCCTCTCAGAGGTTCCTAGCTTTTCAAACCTTGCATTTTGCTGGCTGAAGAACTGCGGGTGTTTCTGTGGTGAATGTTGTTTATGTTGTTATCTGTGGGCAATCATTGCTAGAGCGGTGGTGTGTGGTAATGTTACATCTCCTCATCCCCGAAGGAGGAGTGTTTGTTAGTAGAACAGAAGAAAGCATTAGAGACGCTAGCCTGTTCACAGGTTAGGTTTTATCTCAGACTTTCCAAGTCCTTAAACCAGAGTCATATGAAAACCTTGTTAAAAGCATGGCCTCCTCATCCCAAGCAATCTTGATTCCGTAGGTTTTAAGAGGAATCTGTGTTTCATCATGCTTACAGATAGTGTTGAAGCAGGCTGAACTTTGCTACCATTTGGGTTGGAGGTACACTAAGAAAGTCATTTTGATTTGATCTAATAACTTTATCCATTCAATTAAAAGGAAGAGCACACTAACTGGCTATCCAATAACAAATGGTCATCCATGTGAATGTATAAACAAGCAACATTATGCAGACCGAGAAGGATATATGCAGTAATATAGATTATGTATGTACCAACAATTAATGGAAAGGGGGGCCAGGAATTTAAAAGAGAAGAAGGAATTGGAGGAGGAAAGGTGAGGGGGAAATGATATAATCATAATCTCAAAAATAAAAGAAAAATGATACACTGCAGAGGTAATCAAATTTTACAAATCTTACAGGGACCACTGTGGTAGCTTTCGGGAGCCTGTCTTCATCCACCATCTTTCCAGTGGCTCAACTCAGGGTGTCTCGCTTCCACATCAAATGACTTTACCCACTGAGTCACTTTGCCGGTCTACAAATCATTTTTTTTTTAATTTTATTTTTTGGGGGTGGGTGGATTCAAGATAGGGTTTCTCTGTGTAGCAGTCCTGGTTCTCCTGGCACTCATGTTGTAGACCAGGCTGGCCTTAAACTCACAGAAATCCACCTGCCTCTGTCTCCTGAGAGTGCTGGGATTAAAGACGTGTGACTCCACTGCCCAGCTAAATCTTCCTTTCAGACTGAGATGTAGACACACCCTAAACCCCTTCAGGAATCCATTTGGCTAATGTGTAAAGGAGAAACCTGAAGGCCTTCTGGGTGGTGGAGTTCAGGTTTGCAGCACCAAAGTTCTGGGAAAACCTGCCTGGAACCACGTGCTCTCACGGGAATCAAGTTTTCTTTGGTTCCTAGCTCTTAGCAAACATACTCAAGATTCGCAGTCCTACCAATTAACTGTCAGCTTCTTGAGAGGTGGAGCCTGCCACGTAGATGGGCACCTCCTGCCTTCCTCCTGCCTTCCTCCTGCCTCCTCCTGCCTCCTCCTGCCTTCCTCCTGCCTCCTCCTGCCTCCTCCTGCCTCCTCCTACCTCCTCCTGCCACACAGTAACAGCAATGGTAGGCAATAAGTCCTCTCCCTCCCTTCTTCCCTCCCTCCTCCCTCCTCCTACCACACAGTAACAGTAACAGTATGCAATAAGTCCTCTCCCTCTCTCTTTCCCTCCTCCCTCCTTCCCTCCTGCCTCCTCCTGCCACACAGTAACAGGTACGCAATAAGCGCTCTCTAAATGTATCTTAATGTTTACTAGCTTGTAAATTTCTAATTTATACTAATTTTTAAAAATTAAGAACGCGGATGAAATTTAAATGTAATTACTGTTAACAGTTTGGAAGGCTTGTGTGAGTCTGCAAGTGTATTAAACCCTTTGAAGAAAAATGTTTCCTAATCTCAAGTTATTTCTCTCAGGAATAGAAAAATGCTGCAATTTGCTTAGAAATGGACTCCAAAGTGTTGATTTAGCATCTTTCATAAATACAATCCCTTCGCCTCTGCTGTGTAACTACTTTTAAATAGATTGGCAATGGATGTGTAATGAAGAACTCGCTTTACAAACATCTAAAAATGCCATTCCAACACACACAACAAAACTCCACATGAATTTGGCAAATACTTAATTATCCTTCCTAAGCATCTAACATGACGAACACACCAATAATCTGCTTCCTGCTGAAATAACACAAAGGAATGGGAAGGGGGGGGGGGGGGGGGGGGGAACACGAGCAATGGTGCCCTGCCTCACCACAGTCTTCAAGAATAAGAGAACAGTAATCAGTGTGTCAGTAGCTATCCCAAGTTAGCAGAGGCCTCTAAAGTAGTCTGAGTCCTTCGTGAGCTGGAAAGGTCAGGCACATCAACAGTTCATTACTGTGAGAGTCAGAGAAGGCCAATACAGTGGGAAGAAAGAGAGACCTACCCTGGGTCAGGCTTAATAGACTAGAACCGCTGATCGAGTCTTGAAGGGCAAATAAGAGTTCACCCAACAATAACTCAGTAGACAGGGTTAGGTCTACAGAGCTGGTTCTTCAAGTTCAGGACAGCACCTTGGAGGGTGCTCTGCAAAGGCTCAACAGTGAAGTGTATGTGTCAATAAGGCCTGGGAAAGACGTCAGTCTCAACAGAAGCCGACAGTCCAGTCAACACTATCAGACCGTATACAATCTAGTCATGCTCATGAACATGCAGGCAGCAGGGTGTCCTGCTTGATGGAACAGGGAAACGGAAGAGCACATAAAATGGGATTTGTTCACTTTTCCTACTGACGGCCAAACCCCTCCGTGTGTTCTTGTCAATTCACAAACCTTCTCATTTATTTTCCAAGGACCCATCCTGCTGTTTCCAAATAACCGTTAGAGATAATCGCCGAGGTTTGATTTAGGCCGCATGACCTTAATTTTTATTTCTGCTGCACTCAGCGCAATGCTGCCTATTCGCTGATGTCCGGAGTTGGACATCCAATGAAATTACTTACCGACACCTAGTGGCAAAGATCGGAACTAGGGGCTATCGCGACAGTGGGGCTTACCTGTCTCCCTCCACACTTTGTCCAAAACCCTTGCGTCTCGTTTTCTCTTTTCAACCCACATCATGATGCTACAGTTGATCCATGCCAGCTTTTTTGCCTTAAAAATATAGCTGAATGGAGAAATGTTAATCAAAATTGAAAAAAAGAGAACCACCTAGGGAACAAGACCAACCATAAGACATAGCCATACTAAGAAACAGACTGAAAGTCAATTAATACTTTAATTCTATCTTTTCTACTTATATTTGAAAGATTCGAGTAAGCATATATAAGGTAACCAAAATCTACAATAAAGCTCAATTCGGATTTCATTTAAACTAAAGAAACTATGCTGCTGTCGTATGTTGTAAAGCATCTTTCTAGTTCCTCAATTGCCGTTCCCTCCGTCCCTTTTCCTTCCGCCCTATGACATCGACTTGTTTTTCCTACAAAGGCATCTATTGAGATGAGAACATTAATCTGTGTACTGCTGTTGTCCTAAGAAGAAATCTATGGCTTGTTCTCCCAGCATGATTGTCAAAAGAAAAAAAAAATCCACCTAACTAATCAAAGAAGTGAAAAATAAAAAAATCATGATAATTAATGCACTATCTTTTCAAAGCCAACAAGCTCACAGAAGATGCTGTGAGGACCTCCAACAACTTGGAGTGAGGGGAAGGAGACCATCCTAGACAAACGCTACGTGTGGTTCTTGGGGAAACCACACAGGAGTCAACTGCCTCGTATCTCTGGGAAAACAGAAAACAGGAACAATGCTGATGAACTAGATTCAACTTAAAAAACAAAATAGATGCTGAAAGACGCAGACAATCATCTTATAATTCACCAAGACACGGAGTTCATCACTTTGAGACTCAAGCCCTGCTGGACAGTCACCCAAAACAAAAGGAGCTACTTGCCCCTTGGCGGTAGATGTCATAGACTGTGTGATACAGCGGTTGGGATGCTTAGGTCCAAATAAGAGAACTCCTCCATCCCTGAGTCAGACTGGTGTTGCTAGTCACCTTCCACTCAGGGCCTCCTTGCAAATACTGTTTCCTCTGTCTGAAGTGCCAGTGTATACACCAATCTTTAATCAAAATACTGCACTGGACAAAAGTCAGTCCAAGAGTCGAATCTACTTGGGAACCATGTTCCCAAAGCTGACAGAAGACTGATTTAATGGGCACACATGTTTCTAGATCAGCAAAGTATCATGATCAGGGGGCAAAGTTCAACATAACTTCCACCTGCTGAAGGGAGAGCCATTTTCTGGGCTCCCAGTCCTGTAGAAATGGTCAAGAAGAATCTGTGATACTTGGCAGTTGGATTTTAGGCTTGTATGAGTGATTTTTGGGAGAATCGCTCTGCTTTATCCTTAAATAGAACCTATACAAAAGGTTCTTGTTTAGAAAAACCCTACATTAGTACTGAAGAAATGCCTGATTAGCACCATACACTACTGCTGCCAAACTGTGAAGTCTTGTCTTATTTTAGGATCAAAACTTCACACATATATTGCTTTAATGTATTATATGTGATAGCATACATTTCTAGCTTTATCTACCAATATCACTATTTTGTTGATATTCATTATTTTTACCTTTCTATTAATATTATGATTATCAGTAAATTATCAACAGGCCACAAACTTGTCCTCTAAATTTTTGCTTACTGAAAACGAGCAGATAATTTCATAATAACTAAATGAAATTTAAACTTGAAATCAATTTGCATTGTTTATTTTTCTGAATATTCTAGAACAAACATCATTGCTTTCTTTCTTCTATGTAAATATATGATATATACTTTAGACATATTGTGAATTAAACAACAATGATGACAGTTTTGTGTTGATGTCTAAAAGCCCGACTTTCAACTGGTGCCTGTCCCCAAAGGAAAATGGGCAAATAGCTACCAACTGCTAAATGTCTTTTAGTCAGAAGGCTAGTGTTTTTCTGTTGTCTTATAAGAATGATCAAAAACTCACCTTAAATTATGTAGATGTTCAATATCAGCCCTTGGATCCCTTTACCAGTGAGAGAGAATACAGCTGTCCATTTACTGTCTTTCACTGTGGAGTTATTTTGAATAAAATGGGGGGGGAGTTGAATGAAAGCAAACTTTATTTATTTTGGGGGGGGGTGTTTTTCGAGACAGGGTTTCTCTGTAGCTTTGGAGCCTGTCCTGGAACTCCCTTTGTAGACCAGGCTGGACTCAAACTCAAAGGGATCCACCTGCCTCTGCCTCCTGAGTGCTGGGATTAAAGGCGTGCGCCACCACCGCCCGGCTGAAAGCAAACTTTAATGAATGAGAGTACTCATTGTAATATTTTTTCACCATCAAAGCTAACAATAGCAATAATATTTGTTAAAATCAGTGTCTAAATATGCTATAAAGATCTTCAAATAGCATGGTTAGGGGGCTTACGGGTAATGGATGGTGTAGACTTGTGATAATGCAATGAACTAAAATGCTCACAGTGGAAATGAGATGATGTATCTGGCAATGATTGCTCCAAAACTTCTTCAACCGGTCTCTGTGTTTTCTTAAAATTGCATTGCTGTGTATTTATTATACAAAGATGAGGGTCCTTCAAGTGTATCTAATACTTTGCTCTTATTTACGTATTTACTCTGCTTTGCTCTCTTCCGTCCCACAGTCATCCCACCAATGGTCCTATTTCCATGAAAACTGTGTTTTTGACTCTCATTTCTCTGGTGATCTGGTGATGGCATTTGCACATTTTGGGAAATGTCTGTTTACTTTTCCCCTGTAGTCTTTGAATTGGTTTGGTTTTGCAGGGTAGTCAATTTTGAGTTCTTCTTTATGCCTTAGAGATTCTCTCTCTCTCTCTCTCTCTCTCTCTCTCTCTCTCTCTCTCTCTCTCTCTCTTCACACACACACACACACACACACACACACACACACACACACACTCACACAGCATCAGATGTATAGTTGGGTCAGATTTTCTCTCATTCTCCAGTTTTCATCTTTCATGTCTAGTTACCTCACCTCATATATTATTTTCCAGTTCCATTCATTTTCCTTCAAGTTTCATAATTTCACAGCTGAATAAAATTCCATGGTGGATATGTACTACATTTTTATTATCATACATCTATGGATGGGTATCTGGGCTGCTTTCATTTTCTTGTTATTGTCAAAGAACAGCAATAAACAAGGATGTGCGAATGTGTCTGTAGTGTGCTATAAAATTCTCTTGGGCATATGCCCAGGAGCGGAATAGCTGGGTCATAGTTTTAACTTTTTGAGAAACTTACGTACTTGTTTGCACTGTGGCTGCACCAGTTCACACTCCTACTCCATCAGCATAAAACAATTCACAACCAGTAACAGAGTAGAGGCAGAAAGGCCAAACTATGGTTTTGATCGATGTGATTGTATTATCCAGAAGTATGGTTAATCTTTTCAACTGAAAATTGCAGTCAAAACATTTTTTTTAGAACAAACTGAAGCCCAGAACTAGTGGTTAGATGGCAAAGGAGAACTCAGTTTCCTTGGGTAAGATAGTTTCCAAGACGGAGGGATGGCATCACACAGTGCACAGGAATGGACAGAACTACTCCTTAGGAAACTCACTAGGAAGCAAGCCCACGGTGAGACCTTGCCTCGGGCTTGTGCTATCTGCCTAACTTATATCCTATCATGCATCTGCTCTGGCTGGGTGATTGGTACCTGCACGTGGGGGCTCAGCTGAGAGAGTATCTTCTTTAGAAAGCTTGCCCTGGCTCTGGCTTGCACAGGGACCATGGCCACAGGTTCCCTGAGTATGCTGATGGCACTGCCCTCAGAACTCTCATCACTAGACCCTTGTAACCAGGGCAACAATGACTCATCATCACCCCTGTCGCATCTCCAACATGGTACCTGGAGCAGAGCTAAGTCCTCAATGGGGAACCTTCTCCCATCAACAAGTCAACTGCTTCGTAAGAGCATCTCATTCTTTCTCCTTGAAAGTTTTTCCTTTTTGGACTACAAAGCTAAATAGAGCACATTGCCTGAGCATGGAGTCGTCACTGTCACTATGTGACAGAATTCTCAGAACCTGGGAAGGTTAAAAATGCTTTGTCCCATCTAAAAGCTTCAGTAAGTCATATCTAGAACATCCTAAGCTACTCAGATCATTAAAATGGCCACAACAGTTTTCTCATAGCACAGCATTTGTAAGATGTCAGGATTTAGGCTAAAGAATTTTTTTAAATACTCCTAAGAAACCTTAAAAACCATTATCCTTTGATATTTTATATTTGAGAAACAGGCTCTGAGGGGCAAACGGCCCACGCAGATGGTAGCTGTGAGAGATGTCACGGCTCCACTTCCACTTTCAGTCTAGGAACTTTGTGTCCCGCTCTCCAGTCTCAGTAACCAAGGGACACAACTTATACAAAAAGAAAAAAAAAATCTTCTATTAAAGTTTCGGAACCTGGAGTGCAAAATCGAGGTTGATCAATATGACCGTGTTCCCATTGAGATTTGGAATCTAATCTGTCCCTTACCTCCCTGCTACTGCTCGTGACCTCCAGGGGTTAGTACCTGTTCAGCCGCAGCAACACTGCAGCTTCCACTTCTGTCAATCCCGGATGGGGTTCCCGTGTGTCTGTCTCCACATTACCTTCCCCGAGAGGACATCGGTCATTCTAGATTGCGACCTCATCTCAGCCGCGTACACCTGGAATAACCCTACTTCCAATAATGTCACAGTCGTTGGTGCTGGAGTTAGAGAGAGCTTCAACATATTTTTAATGGGCACAGTTCAACCCCTAACACACCCTCACACCCTTCCTCTCTCTCTCTCTCTCTCTCTCTCTCTCTCTCTCTCTCTCTCACACACACACACACACACACACTCACACACACACAGACACAGAAACACTGTTATGCTGTTTGTCTGTAGAAACAAATTAATAACATTTTGCTTAACCTAGAGAGCACAGAGAACAAACTGTTCAGAAGAGATACAACAGAACAGCGGAATGAGGTAGAGGAAGCCTTAAAAGCATAGCTCCATGCCACTTGCTTTATTTCTACTTTCCACCACTAAGCATCAGTTAATAAAATATGTTCCCTGAATCACTTCTGTGTTTATAGAGATGCTGTTGTCATGGTGAAGTTTAACAGAGGGAAAGATGAATTTTAGGCAGCCATATTGGTGAGACTTGTGTGTGTAGCTTCTGACATTTCTAGTGACACAGTCACACAGAAAACTTGCTGTTCCTCTGGCTATTACAATATGTCCACCCCCTTTCCCACAATGGTCCCTGAGTCTTGGGTGCAGTAACTGTATCAATTGGGACTGAACTCTGCATTTTGATCAGTTGTGGTATTATGTAATGGTTCCGTTTGCTGCAAAGACGTTTCCTTGATGAGAGGTGACAGCAACATTGCTCTGTGGGTGTAAGAAGAAATATTTAGAGTGTAGTTGGGAGTTATGATGATTTAATGAAGGTACTCCTCCAACATTCATGACTTCCCTATCCCTGGGTAGGTTACCCAAACATGGAGACACCAATAGGCATGCTAGCATGGAAGGGAGAAGGTTCAGGAAACCTCAACATCACACAAAGAACTACGGGCAACTGAGGAATGCGGACAGTAAGAGAAATGGTCTTCCCCAGGAAAGAGTACATCAACCGGCTGAACAATACCAAGTGATCAGCCTAAAAATACACACAGAAGTAACACTGCACAAACTGAACAGGGGGTATCTGTGTGTTTAGCTATATGTGCATGTATGTACATACACATACATATACACATATACATTTGTGTGTGTATATATATAATGTTATATATATTATATATATAATAAAAAAAAGAGGTCATGAATTTGAAAGACAGTGAGAAGGATGTTCTCACTGTTTAATAAAATATGTTCCTTGAATCATTTCTGTGTTTATAGAGATGCTGTTGTCATGGTGAAGTTTAGCAGAGGGAAAGATGAATTTTAGGCAGCCATATTGGTGAGACTTGTGTGTGTAGCTTCTGACATTTCTAGTGACACAGTCACACAGAAAACTTGCTGTTCCTCTGGCTATTACAATATGTCCATAAAATCATGATATTATAACCTAAAAAAGGAAAAAAAAATACTAATTTTCTTCTCTTTGGAATTTGACTTCATGCATTCGTTAATGTTTATTGTCAACTCAATGAGATTTAGAGTCGCCATGGAAACACATGGGGATGTGTCTATCAGGGTGTTTCTAGAAAGGCATAAACGAAGAGGAACACCCAGCCTGAATGTGGACGCTGCCATCCAGAGGATAGGTCCAGGACTGAGCAGAAAGAAAGTGTGGGTGATGTGCCAGCATTCATCCCAATCTGCTTGCTGACCATGCGTCCGTGGGACTCACTGCTTCCTGCTTCTTTCCCCATGACTTCCTGGTCATGACCAACTGAACCCTTAATCTGAGAGTGAAATAAACTCTTTCATTGTTGTTGTTGAGTAATAGCAATGAGAAAAGTCACTAATCTTTGTGGTGGTGTTGAAGAACATGGCCCCCATAGGAAGTGGCACTGCTATGAGATGTAGCTTTGTTGGAGGAAGTGTGACTCTGTGGGTGGGCTTTGAGGTCTACTATGCTCAAGCTATGCCTAGTGTGACACAGACTCCTTCTGCTTCCTACAGATCAAGATGTAGAACTCTCAGTGACCTCTCCAGCACCATGTTTGCCTGCACGCTGCCAGACATCCAACCACGATGATAATGGACTAAACCTCTGAAACTGCAAGCTAGCCCAGTGAAATCTTTTCCTTTATAAGAGTTGCCATGGTCACGGTGTCTCTTCACAGCAATGGGAACCCTAATTAGACAGTCCTCCACTAGAAAGGTTAATATGACAAATAGAATTACATGGCGAGTCAGGTTCTATACAGGGTAATGCAACCTTGATGGTAGGTAGACAAAACAACGTAAGAGAAACCATTTGTCTATATGCAATTGGGGCTTCCACTTTCAGAGTATACTACGGAGTATGTGATGATTTCTCACTAAGGGGGTATAAGTTGAGTGACATGTATCACTGATAAATTTTCTGTTCTCATCTCCCATCCACTTGTTGGAGGAGAGGCCATCAAGGTTGTAGAGGCGGTAGATAAAAGTAATCTAAGGCCCCGAGTCACTGCGTAGGGAAAAATGACTTCCCAATCAGCATACTTCCTGGGCCACAATGTTAGGCAGGACTAACAAGATAGTATTCACAAGGGAAAGTAATTGGCTCGGTCATCAGCAGTACAAAAAGTTGTAATTTAACAAAGCCTTACTAGAAAATTTTAAAAGTTGTTTTAGCTTAGAGATTGTGGACAGGCAGTGAGAAAACAGACAACACATACTTGAAAAGCTATGGAAATTAGTGTTCCACAGAGGAAACGTTTTTGGCAACATAGCCTGTCCTCCCATCAAAATATCTTGCGTCTATTGAGTGTGGCTTCAGGAGAAGGAGTTGGGAACAGCTCTCATGAATAGTGAGTGCCTTTTCGTGCTACTTTTAGCAAGATATTAAATGAACAGCAATGACTTCATGCAAAAATTGGCTGGCTTGCAGTCGGGCTTGGAAAGATCAGAACGCACTAAAGCAAGAATCGAAGAAGTGAAAGACTGAAAACTCAGATCTCTGAAAGATTTATTCCCAGTTAATAAAGTGATTTGGTCCTGTGGCAAGCTCAGCATGCACCAGTCCCATTCAAGCCTGTTCTCTCCAGTGCCTCCCAATCAGTTCTAACCAAGTCAAAAGAAAGAGACACAAGAAGAGGAGACTGATAAAACAGACATGGGAACTTACCTTTCAGGAAGATTCTGCAGTGTGCTTGGTTACTGATGCATGGAACTCACTGAAAACATGCAGATTAGACGTGTACTGTGTTTATGAGGAATCTCTACTGCCAGAGACACAACTAACAATCCATTAATTGTCTAAGTGTTAAATACCGGAGAACCTCAAGCTTCCATAGAAAAACCCAGTGTACTGGCTGGTTTCATGTCAATTTGATACAAGCTAGAGTCATCAGAGAGGAAGGAGCCTTAGTGGAGAATATGCCTCCATGAGATGCAGTGTAAGGCATTTTCTCAATTAGTGACTGATGGTGGAAGGCTCATCCCATTGTGGGTCAGGCTATCTCTGGGCTGGTAGCCCTGGGTTCTATCAGAAAGTAGACAGAGCAAGCCATGAGGAGCAAGCCAGTAAGCAGCACCCCTCCGTGGCCTCTGCATCAGCTCCCGACTCCATTTCATTTCTCCGTTCATTGTAACTCTGTTATGAAACTGAAATGGGTCAGACTAGTGTTTCTATTTTGAACTTCTTTTTTTTTTTTACCAGACTGGTTGATATAATATTTAGTTTGGAAATTCAAAATTATGAAATAAGGTACATGCTGAGAGATTCCATTCTCTTCCCCTCCCTTCTATTCTTTCCCCACACACTGGAATAACTAACCTCTGTCATTTCTGTGTTTCTTATCCAGATACATGTTTAGTAAGCTATAGTACATCGACTAATCAAGTGCTGTATGGGCATAAAAATGAATGAGCAATACTTCTGGGAGCATCAGTGATCTCCACAATATATTATAAAGTGAAAAATGCAAAATACACATGAATACTTCTTAACATAATAAAACACAATGAAATCAATGAGAAATAATAGAATATTGTGCATTAATGTTTGTCCAAGCAGAACCATGGGGAAGTTAGCCAGAAAACAGTATGACTGAGTAGCTTTCATAATGACAGCCTTTTGACTTTGGTTTCTTTTGTTTTGTTTTTTTTTAATGGATTTTTATTTTGAGGGAAGAGTCCCTGCTGTGTTACCCAGGTGGGAGCTCATAAAATGAAGAGGTTAAGGTTCTCCTGGAATGGGGACTTAGCCCACTAGGTAGAAGATTTCCCAGACTGTGTGAAATTTGAGTTCCAGCCACAGCGCATGAACTGGTCATGCCTACGATCCAGGCACTGGTGAGAAGGAAGAGAAGCTCGGAAGTTCAAGATCATTTTTGGGTACATAACAAGGCTGAGGCTAGACTGAGCTACATGAGATGGAGGGAGGAAGGGATGGAGGGAGGGAGAGAGAGGGGGGAGAGAGAGAAAGAGACAGCAAGAACTCTGGGACTACAGACATGAAATACCATCATCCAGCTCTGTGGTGTGTGTGATGTGTGTAGCATGTGTGAGTGTATGTGTATGTACATGTATGTGCAACACAAATAGCTATTTCACCTGCTGCTGAATATTGTCTTTATGATTTTTCCATTGTTTTCATTGTGTTTGTTTCGGGGGGGGGCAGAACCTGTTGCAGAGAGATAATTGATTGATAGATATCTCAGATTGCCACACATCAAGTTCACCAGGGTATTCTCACCAAGAGCAGCAATAGCCCCCTACTGGTCCCAGCAAGGGTCAAGTTGCACTGTTTCCTGAGGTTCTTCTGTTCAACCCTCCCACTTCTGCACTGTTTACAGGTGGCAGACCCACCCCACTGTCTGGACACCCACACTTTGGATCATTTCCCCTAAGTCAGTGGTTCTCAACCTTCCTAATGCTGTGATCCCTCATGCTGCGGCAACCCCACCATAAAATTATTTTTATTGCTACTTCATAACTGTCACTTTGCTACTGTTATGTATCCTAATGTAAATATCTGATTGCAGGAAATCTGATCTGCGGCTCCTATGAAAGGGTTGTTCAACCCTCACAGGGGTCGCAACCTCAGGTTAAGAACTCTGCCCTGAGTGGTCACTCATTGCTTTCAGTAATTATTTCCTAGGCTGATGTCTGTCTGTCTGTCTGGCATCTGCTTCTCAGCCAACTCTAACAGTGTAAGACCATGCTGCCTCCTTTACAAAATGAATCACTCTTTACTAAGTGACACATAATACTTTAATTTTACTTCTGATTTTTTTCTCTGTTATAAATGTTATCCAGGAGTTTATTTCCAAGTATTTGAGATTTGGGAGTCACGTTTTAAATGTTATTTCCAACTTGGTTGACTATGATCAGAAATCATGGTCTAGAATACAAATATTTATTTTTTTCTTAATATTTTCTTTATAAAAGCCTGAACAACCAATCCTTACCCAATGCCCATAAGCAGGGAATCACTCATGCGGATGCATGTTGAATCTTGTCTGTCTATGTAGTCTGTGTGCAGGTAGCTCCTCACTGGAGGCTGTTTGCAGCTCACTCTGCATACACATTGAGTCTGCTGTCACAGTAGCATTTGGGGCACGTATTTCTTGCATTTAGAACATGTTTCTGTATATATTTAGCTCTTAGAATCTCGTGGCATAGAGTGTGACAATCAGAGCATCTTCTTGTAGTGAATACACACAGGTACACAGTTTATCCTGAATTGTTTGCATAGCCCCATCCTTTCTTCATTTCCCCAATAGGCTTGAAAATGAAATATCAAATATTTACTTCTCTGTGCTTTCCCCCTTGATACTCTTATAAAATATCTGCTCAGAAAAACTCCAGTATCTCCTCTGTTCCCTGATGACTGACTCCAGATATTACTGAAATTATTTAATTTTTATGATTATAGGTTTAAATTAGTTGCATTTAAGTGTTGCACACTCCCAGATAGTCTATTGTCTATTTGGATTTAACTGAGTTTCACTGTTCATCACCAGGCCTAACTTTAACATTTGTAAGACTACAGGATAAAAGACAAAATGATGTCTACACTTAGACTATAAATTCAGGTTAACAAACTACAGAATTAAATGTGTTTTTTTGCTCCAATGTTGAATATATACTTAAGGTTCTACAAGATAGAGAGAAAGAGAAAGAGAGAAAGAGAGAGAGAGAGAGGGGGGGGGAAGAGAGAGAGAGAGAGAGAGAGAGAGAGAGAGAGAGAGCGCACTATGGCTTTTAGATTCCTCAAAGAGGACAAAGTGTACACCCAGACTGACTACAGCTCGTGACAGAACTGTCTGCATGTCTTCGTGTCTGTTGATGATACAGTTATCTCAGTCAGTGTTTGTTGCTGTGAAGGACACCTGACCACAGCAACTCCTATAAAGGAAAACATTTCTTTGGGGCTGGCTTACAGTTCAGAGGTTCAGTCCATGATTACAATGGTGGGAAACATGTCATCATGCAGACAGACATGGTGCTAGAGAGGAAGGTAAGGACTCTACATCCAGATCCCAAGGCAGCAGGAAGAGAGTGAGACTCTGGGCCTGGCTTGAACTTCTGAAACCTCAAAGTCCACCCCCTCCCCATGACACACTTCCTCCGACAAGGCCACACCTTCCAATAGTGCTGCTCTCTATGAGCCTATGGGGGCCATTTTTATCCAAACCAGAACCTCAGTGGTGTTTAACTAGCTAATCAACTAGTTAGGCTATCTGAATCAGCAAGCTCTAGGTTCATGGACCCCACCTCAGCAAATAAAGTGGAAAACGATTGGGGAAAGCCCCAAAGGTCAACATCAAGCCTCCTATATCAAATGCACACATATGCAGTCTCTTCCACACATATTAGTGTGTCTATGCACATGTGAGCATGCATACACATATAGACATACCATATCAGTATATACAAAAAAAGTTGACTATAATTTCATCAAAACATAAAATAACGTGAAAATAAACTGAAAAGTTTTCATATCCTCAAAATTTTTTGCAAATATGTTTATCTGTTATTTCTAGTGAGTGCTTTTTCCTGCAGTTATGAGACCTGACCCTAGACATCAAGAGATGTCTACATCCAGGTGTGTCAATATAGTGTTCAAAACCCCTCAGTGGGTCACAAAACAAAAATCGTGAATGTGGGGAGGACATTGGAAGGCAAGGAGCCACCTGTGCACTGGAGATGGCCTTACACAAAACAATGGAACACAGTATTTCTCTGGATTATCTGTGACTTCTCAGGGAGCAGTAAAAAGGTTTATAAAGTACAAAATATTGAAATATCAGAATTATCTGTGTCTGCTTCATAAAGTTTTATGGAGCAGAATAGATTCTAGCTTAGATTATGTAGCTTTTCTGAGTTTCCATTTATATTAAATTCATTAAATTGCTGTTCATGGCTCTCAGAAAAGCATGCCAGCTGACCATATGACCAGTCAAAGTTGTATTTCTATCTTTTGAAGGTGTCCGTTCTGCTTAGAATAAGTATGTTCTGTTGTTGTGAGAGCAAATGTCATGTGCAGTTTTAGAATAAATATTGATTTATTGATTTCTTCTTCAGCCAATGAATATCCGCAAAAAAAGAACGTATGGTTTTTATATACTGCAGATGTCAAGTTGAATACACTCTTACCTAACCAATAATTAGCATGTAGTGTTTTAAGATTAACAGTTACATCTGCAGGAGACAGAATCCAATGCTAAAAGTCCAGCTCCTTCCCAGGAGACTCCTTTCAGACAACCTTTCGAGGAATTATTAGAGCTTAGGTTTTGTTTTTTCAAACGCTATTGGCCTTCAATTTCATTGAACGTGTTTCCCCTAATAGCTTTGTTGTTTCAGGTTCTCTTTTCTTTGATCCACACAAACAGTGCTATCAGCTGGACAGAACACCTTTTATAAGCAAAGACTAATTAGAATGGCTTTTGGATTTTAGGCTATTGGAAAAAAAATTGTATTTGCTTGGATTAAATGAGAAATAAATTTGCTGAAGTAGTCTAAGACTCAAGAAAGACACCAGGAAACAAAACAAAGATTTCTTGAGCAGGGCCTGGGACTTTACTCTGTCGTCCCAGCTACTGTGAGACTGAGGAAGGAGGAAGTCAAGTTCACATACATAGAGTGAGTTGCAGAGCAGCCTGGGCAACTTAGACCCTCAACCAGAGGGAAAAGAAATAAAGAACCTAGTATACAACTCATTAGCAGACATTTGGCTACCATAGTCTACATATTCAAGACTCTAGATTCAATGTTCAGTATCGTACACACACACGCGCGCACACACACACACACACACACACACAATTAAACAAAGAAAAATAAAAGAGAGAAAGGCATTCTAAAGCCACTCTGGAAGCAAAGGAGAGCAGAGTGGTTTTGCTTCCATATTGCCATTGTCCTCGAGTGTCTGTATGGTAAAGGACCACTGCTTTGAAGTAGGTTATCTGGAGACAGGAAACTCATATATATATATATATATATATCACGATATTGACAACAGCATTAATTGATAGTATTCTCTATGAGATATTTGTCTATTGCTGCTTACACAAGCCAGTTCCACCTTTTCTCAGCTAATAGGATCCAGATTTGTTTGGAGAGGAACTCGGACCAGGAATAAATCATAATCTCTCTGAACCAGGCATTCTAATTTCAATCCACTTGGGTGTGACCGGTCTGGTGACCGGAAGGTGACCTTGTGGGTGGACCTGAATAGGGTTTGCTTTCCTAACTAACAAAGCAAAGTTGTTAAAAAGTAAAAAGGAAAGAAAAGAAAGTTTCGACTCTTTCATTATGCAAGGAATATTGCTCTGATTTTTCATGTACTATGGATACCTCGTGATCCTAGTTAAAAACCAAAAATTGACAAAATGGGCAAAACCCATTACTTGGTACGACTGAACTGTTGAGTCCACTCCAGATATTAAGCTGCAATAGACTACCTCATAGCAGTGAACCAGTCCATGGTTTGCTGTGAGAACCTTTTGACAATAGCTAAGCAATACTGATGTCTCTGTTCAGACCCCCTCCAAAGTAAACTGTGAGGAGGCATGGGGGCGCAAGACATTCTCAGAAGGAAACATTAGAAATGCCTGGGGAAGTGAGACACAGAAAAGAATGAAGCAGAGATAAAAAGAATACAGCAGCAATCCCATCTCCCCTGTGAGAAACTCTTCAAAAGAGGGGAAAGCATTGTCCCTGGGTGCAGGGGAGCCAGGGCATTTATGCACCGGCTCCCACTAACCACTAGTTGGGGGCGGGCACTCGCAGGAAACATTAATTCCCTGGCCTATCCGTTTGCCACACAAAAAGCAAATGGGACTCCTGTGGTCAGACAAAATCCTCAGGGGAAAATACACGACTTCGGAGGTGGCAGTGCAGCAATAATAATATGCTATGTTATTGTGCTGTATTAATATGTTATTGTGTTATAGCTATTTATGTTGTATTATTACATGCCAGGGCTAGAGAAAGTGGACAAACCAAGCACTTGCTGCTACAAGACAAATGTGTTGACTTAGTGCGAGTTACTGTGTTAGTTCCTATCAAGATATTTCAGGGGCATTTGACAGACAGATGTATCTCCCCATGACACCAAGCTTAGGTCAGGCCAAACTCCTCCATCTCTGATTCATCATCATGGATGGACCGGTAATCAGATTGTTGACTACCTTAATTGTCACCATAGACCCTTCACCCAGCAACTGATGGAAGCAGATGCAGAGATCCACAGTAAGCCCCTGGGTTGAGCTCCCAGAGTCCATCTGAAGAGAGGTAGGAGTGATAATACGAGCAAAGGGATCAAGACCATGATGAGAACACCCACAGAAACAGCTGAGCTGAGCTAGCGGAAGCTCACTGACTCCAGACTGACAGTGGGGGAACCTGCATAGGACCAAACTGGGCCTCCTAAATGTGGGTGTCAGTTGTGTGACTTGGACAGTCTGTGGGGTGACTGGCAGTGGGACAGCATTTATCCTGAGTGTTTAAACTGGCCTTTTGGAGCCCATTCTCTTTGGAGGGAGACCTTGCTCAGCCTAGATACAAGGGAAGAGGGCCTTGGTCCTGCCTCAAAGTGATATGCCTGACTTTGTTGACTCCCCATGGGAAGCCTTACCCTCTCTGAGGGGTGGATGGGGCATGGGGTGGGGGAAAGGTGGGAGAAACAGGAGGAGGGGAGGGGTGGGAACTGGGATTGGGGTGTAAAATGACAAAAGATTGTTTAAAAAAATAAATTTAAAAAGATCTATTTTAAAAATCCCTGAATTGCCTTGTACTTACAGTCAGTGGTAAATGAAACCGGCTTGGCTGAGGAAGGGAAGAGGGTCGTATTTCACTGCTTTCACGCCTTGTATCGTGTTACATGAAGTATGACCCTACTCTACCATAAAGAACACCCCCTTCCCTTCACTCTCTACACTCTGCTCTCTTAAAGCCTGGTCATCCTGTCTCTTAATGTCTACTCCGCATTTATAGTAAGACTCCATGATGCCCTACTTCACTTACATTTTATGGTAATAGCACGCTTTGGAGGAGGCAGGAGAAGGCTGATAACAGAGATGCTGGCATACCAGCTTTGTAAGGTCTCCGTGCTTAAACCAGATTTGCACAAATGCTGGGTAAAGGATCAGGTGCCACTCATTTACCTCCTACAGCACCTGCTTGTCTGATGAACAAACCAACCCAGTAAGTATAGCCTACCCTGAGGGTCTAAGTCTTCCGCTGCTCTAGAACCTAGATTCGCTCCTAATAGGGTCTCCATAGAGCAGTGGTTCTCAACGTGTGGGGTTTGACCCCCCGTGGGGGGAGTCACATGTCAGATATCTTGCATATCTAATAATTACCAATTCACAGCAGTAGCAAATTTATAGTTAGGAAGTAGCAGTGAAAATAACTTTATGTTTGGGGTGGGTCACATGAGGAATTGTATTAACTGGTTGCATCATTAGGAAAGTTGAGAACCACTGCCATAGAACTAGGCTAGGAAACAAGGCAGCAAACTAGCCCCTTGATTCAATTGAGAAAATCTAAGATAATCTTTTCCTCAAACTCAAATCCTGCCACTTGGAGCTGAACAGAGGGTTCAGGGGTTGAGAGCATTTATTTCTCTAGCAGAATTCAGTCCCCGGTACCCACTCACACGAACCAGCTCTTTTGGAACGCCATCTTCAGGGAACCAGTGCTTTTGTCTAACCTCCATAGATACCTGTGTCTGTGCATGTGCATGTGTGTGCATGTGTGTGTGTGTGTGCATGTGCATGTGTGTGCGTGTGTGTGTGTACACTGAAAGAGACAAACAATAAAAATAAATCTTCAAATCTTACCACCTCTCTATCTCCCGATGTAGGTGCAGTTGAGCATGATGTGACAGTTTCCAGTTTCATTGAGTATCACACCAGGGAAGTGGGTTTGCTCTTTAAACCTAGAACTCGACAAAAGAGCAGGGGAGTGGTAAAAAGTAAAAAGTGAAGTAGGGTGATTAAGGAATATAAAAGCCAGTCAAAAAGAAAATCATGGGACCCCAGGAAGATGGAGAAAAATAAACTTTGTCTTGTTTACCTTTTTCTGCCCAGAACCGCCTCTAAAAATTCCCAGGAGAGCCCCACGTCATTTGTGAGTGGAACATTTTGATAAAAGAGTGGACTGACACTTTTCAAGAAAGTTATTTATAGAGGCCAGAGGAGACAGTTGGGACGAACCATGCAATTAAATAAAAATATATATTAAGTTATTACTTTTTTCAAATAATAATCTTGCCTTTCTTCTAAGTGGATATGCATCCATACTTTGGGAGTCTGACCAGGAAATTTAACAGTAAATAAATTGAGTTTAAACAAATAAAACTTTCAGGAGGTTGGGTGTGGTGGTACATACCAGTTAGCTTAATGTTTAGGAGACTGAGGCAGGAGGATCATGATTGACCAAGTTCTAAGCCAGTCTTGGCTACACAGCAACATCATAAGAGACAATCCAAGAGAAAAGGGATGTAGGAATGGAAGGATGGAAGGAAGGAGGGAAGAAGAATAAAAGGAAGAATGGAAGAAAGAAGGAAAGAGGGAGGGAAGGGATGAGGGAGGGAAGGGATGAGGGAGGGAGGGAGGGATGGGGGAGGGAGGGAGGGAGGGAAGGAGGGAGAAGAAAGAGAAAGGGGATGAGTCGGAGGGGAGGGGAAAGGAAGAGAAGGGTGGAAAAACTTTTCAACAAAGTTTATGTGATAGTTTTAAAGTCGTTGCTGAACTCTATCTCCTGCTTACAGAGCTCCACAGTGGTTAATGTGGTCCAGAGGAGAAAAGCCTGCTGCTCAGTGCTTCCTGGCCATGATCCCCTGTTTGACCACCACTCAGCACTCTTTCACTCACTCAGAGAAGGAATGCCTTCTTATCTGAAACTGCTTCCCTTCACAGCTAAGGTGGGAGTTAACTCGCCCGCCATCCAGACCTAAAAAGGTCAGTCAGACGCAGCACTCTCAGTCTGGAAGTGGCACGTCTCCAGCAGTCAGCTTGGTCTTGGTCCAACCTGATGGCGTTTGCACGTGATCGGAGGAAAGCGCTCCAGAATTGACGGTGAGTTAGCCAGCTGCCAGATTCTCCTGTCTTCACTGAAAGAAACCAGGGCACATCTCTGGGATTCAAGTTCTATTTGTGTACTCACCGTGAATCTTCCTGGTCTGTGTCCCCCAAGAGTAGCCTGAAATCGGAGAGACTCTGGCTTCAGTAGGACGGCCGCTAGTCAAACATGGATGCCGCAAACTGTGATACAGCTTGTCTTAGTCTATGTTCGAATGCTGTGAGGAGACACTGTGACCACGGCTGCTCTTATAAAGGGAAACATTTCGTTAGGGTAGCTCACAGCTCGGTTTAGTCCATTATCATCATGGTGGCAAGGATGGCAGCGTGCAGGTAGACATGGTGCTGTGGAGGTAGCTGAGACTTCCACATCTGGATGCGGTCGCGGGCAGCAGGAAGAGATTGAGACACACTTGGCCTGGCTTAAGCTTCTGAAATCTCGAAGCCTGCCCCAAAGTGGCAAAATTCCTCCAACAAGGCCACACCTACTCAAGCAAGGCCACACCTCCTAAGAGAGCCAGCTCCCAGTAGACCAAACACTCTGATCTATGAGCCAATGGGGCAGTCTTTCCCAAATGACCACACAGCATGAGATATTTGTTTCTCTCTCCAGGATGGTGACATAGAATCATTACACTAGGGCAAGGGGCACACAGAGAACTGATGGAGAGAAACAGAGGCTGTCCAGGAAAAACCCTTCTTCAGATAGCCTGGGTAAAGCAGACCTCTAGAACTTCACCCAATGGCAGAGCACCAGGCTCTCGCTTGCTCTGCTCCCGTACATAAAACTTCTTCTATCACACATTTGCATTCGTATTTTGCATGGATATTTTTCTAGGTAGATTCTGACAATCTTGTAGAGATATAAATTAAGTTTCATTCCTCTGACTGGAGTGTCCCAGGGGTTCGTATTGGCACTGGCTCCATTTGATGCTTGCATTTGAATCCCTACATAGCTAAGCAGCAATCACAACCCAGAGAACAGTTGAGTAAACTGATTATCCAGTGTGCTTTGTTAACAAGGATGAATGATGTAGGTAATTGATAGACTAGCAAATTCACGGCGCTTCACAGAACTCTTGATCTCTGCTTACCTACACAGATGGAGATTTGAAAGAGTACTGCAAAAGAGTGCTGCTTGTGAAAGGAAAAATATTTTAGACTATTTTATTTATATTACTAGAGAACTAAAAAAATAAAAATAGAAAGTATAATAAGTTTTTTTAAAACTACAGTGTGTGTGTTGGGTGAGTGTGTTGACTGTGTGTGTTGAGTGTGTGTGTGTGTATTGAGTGTGTGTGTATTGAGTGTGCGTGTGTTGAGTGTGTTTGTTGAGTGTGTGTGAGCGAAAGAAACTGTGTATGTGTGTGTTTCTGCTGCCTACAGAAACCAGAAGACAACTGGCAGGAATCAGTTTTGGCCTCTACCAAGTGGTCCTCAGTCTTAGCTACAAGCGTTTTTACCCCCAGAGCCATCTCATTGACTTTCAAACTGCTTCATATCATTTCAAATAGGAAATACTTGAAAATAAAATGGGCAATAATTACAAACTTTCCAAAACAAAAATAAGAATACCAAAGCGTGTCCGTAAAGTCACAAAACCCCAACCAATGAACCATTTAATGTGCTCCAGTGGGGAGAAAGAGACATCAGGCCGACATTTGGGCACATCTTATGGAGCAGGACTCCTTGAAATTCTTCACATAGCATGCCCAGGCTACATTTTAATTAAATGTCATGCGGAAGAGCTCAGCCTTTGAATCATGCAATTTCCCAGGACAATAAGGAAATTTCCAGGGAGGAACTGGAGTTGCCGAGAAGCCATTTCTGAAATTGTCCTTTGCTCTGTATTTCATGATAACGAATTATCTTGGCACTCAAGAAAGAGCCACTTTAATATTCCATCTCTGATAACATCGATGGCAAGCTTTGAGAGCATAATAATAACCGATATTTGCATATGGTAGCTATTTGAAATGATTTTCACATACTGCATCTCTTCAGAGCATAACATCACTGCAATGACGTCACATCACATGGTTTTCTGATAAACGAGAGCACTAAGACTCAATGTAATTAATCCTGAATGCTAAGGCATGGGGCAAGAATTTTAACCACAATTCCAAAACTTACTCTTAAACCCAAGAGTGCCATTTAATTGGCTTGTGGAAACTATTCTTTCAGAAAAACCGGCAAAATTTTAGTGTTTTCTGTCACAAGCACTGGTGACAATTCTTTTATCTCAATTTAATTACTTTCCCTATGTACTTTAAATAAGAGTTCACCAAAAAATATCATCTATGTCCAGCACTGACAGATAAACTCCAAATGAAGAGCCAGAGGCATTGAAATAAAAGCCAACAAGTGATATATAACCATAAAAATATTATTTTTAGTGGGGAGGGGAGAATGGAAGTATTTTGGTGGTGCAAGGATTTGTGTTTTAAGAAGATGAAGCCTTAGAACTGTGTGTTGGTGAAGATTACACAGCATGCATACACTTAATATGGATGATGGAAAAGTTTGTGTTTACTTCCAAACAATTAAAATATTTTTCAAGATGACTAGGTATTCATCCTTTGAAAAGTCTGAGTTCTGTGTACATTAAGATTAACTATTAAGAGTCTTAATTTTATATAGGTAATTATTTATATTTGGCTTGCATAATTAAAATGTGCTTTCTTTAAAAATAACAACATGAGGAAATATTCATGATGTGCTATCAGAGTAGAGGAAAAATGCAAGCCATAAAAGAGTATGAAATCACGTCACAGAGTCCCCACTAAAATTTGCAGAAGTCCTAAAAAAAGGGGGGAGGAAGGAAGGAACTATTATAACTAAAGCTCTTAATAGTTTAGAAGCCATTAACTGGAGGCCTCAAGAAAACAGGATAGGAGCAGGTTTGGTCTCTAGTAGACCAAATTAATCAAGGGTGATTTTTATTTCCCTTTTTATACTTTTCTACCTTTTCAAAATACTAAATTATGAGCCTGTGGTGCTGTCTACAATGTTAACTGGCACCATAACTGCCCTATAACCACAGAGCTCACACATATTCTGCAAGTGATGCTTTTCCTTCATCATAAAGTTAGTAGCATGTGACTGTCATGCCACAGGCTACCTACGAAAGCTGCCCAAGGTCTGAGAGCTGCCCCGGAGCAGATGGACTACGCTGAGTGAGGAGAACATAGCCAATGCCCCCACCGTGCCTAACGCAAAGCCCATCAGGGAACTTTGCCGGTGTGCCCTGGAGTTCTGTTTGAAAAATAAACTAATATATCTAGATGTCACCAACTACAAAATGAGATAGGGATGTTATGATGTTTAGAAAACTGGCAGTTTCTGTCTGGAACAATATTGTCCCTTGGAAGCCATAGAGCCATTGTGTCCTTGGGGCTGGGCTCTAGGCTGGGTTTCCCTTGTGTCCATCTCTCTGAGAAGAAAGCAATGCAAACAAGAAGCACTCGAGTGCCAGTATTCTTCAAATGACATAATTCTGTTTTTCTCCATGACTAAATAAAGCTCCATTGCATGTATCAGTCATGCTTTATATCTCTGCATCAGTTTATAGAGCTCTAGACTGCTCCATAGTTGGCCATTCTGGAAGAGCTTCCTTAAACTCAGATGTGCAAGTTTGTCTGAGGTGTGATGTCCTAGGTTGCCTTTGGAATTCAAAGTTCATGCTGTCTTCTGTCCTTAAAGAACATAGCTCAAGCCAAGTTGGTTTTACATTTCCTGACTCTTTCCAAAAACACACACCTCTCCCTATAGACTTCCATCTGTTTCTTTATTTCCTTTTCAATCTTCATTTTCTACTTTCGGATTGTCCAAAGTGACCCTATTTTAGAACCGAAATGTTTGTGTTTGTCAATCAAATTTTTCAAAGGTATTTTCCTAAATGCTTGGTTCCATGGAAGGAAAATTCAACAGGAATGAAAATTTGTCTTTCAGTCATCTTGGGACCAGGGGGCGTTTAGGGTTTCATGGCGATGCCACCAAGTGACAAGAGAACTTTCTGTTACTTCTGCAGGGGCACGATGTTCAGAAAGAGCCAAGAACCAGCCAGCAGCTCTCTGACTCAGAGATGACCAGGCTCTTACTCACAGGACAGTCTTCATGTCATAGCAATCAAAACAGCAAGATGTTTATCTAGCGGATGAGGATGGCAGAGTCCTGGCATGCAAATTACAGATTTCTTACTCTTCAAGGGGCACAGGAAGATACAGCTCCAGAAATAGCTCAGAGCCTCATGACCCCCTAACATTCTTTGGTTATATAGAACCTGCTCTAATTAAAAAGGATTTCAGGGAAATGCCCCTGTGGTCAGAGGCTCTGAAGAGAATTGCATTAATGGAAATAAATGAAAGCAGCAACAAACCAAAGACGTGGTCCAGTTCCTCTTCTGCTTCGACAGGTTCTTTCCCTTTGACCTGGATGAGCTTGCACAGTTTGTAAAAGAGCTCGTGCTGGGAGAACCTGTTTCTTCTGTCACAAGCGAAGGAAGTGCAAGGCTGTGGAGTCAAAGAAGCGGTCTGCTACTCCAGCGTGCTCGTATCTCAGAAGTCGATTTCTCGAATGTGTTCCATAGTCATTTAGCAGCCTTCTCTCAATTTCTAGAGATTTTTTTTCCTTTTTTTTTTTTTTAAAATTCACCTTAACACTTTGAAAAGACAGGTCTATCTACTAAGCACGCTATGCTTTGGGGACATTCTTTTCTTTTTTTCTTTTATTTATTTATTTATTAAAGATTTCTGTCTCTTCCCTACCGCCGCCTCCCCTTTCCTCCCCCTCCCCCCATTCAAATCCCCCCTTCCTCGTCCACCAAAAGAGCAATCATGGTTCCCTGCCCTGTGGGAAGTCCAAGGACCACCCACCTCTATCCAGGTCTAGTAAGGTGAGCATCCAAACTGCCTAGGCTCCCACAAAGCCAATAGGTGCAGTAGGATCAAAAACCCATTGCCATTGTTCTTGAGGTCTCAGTAGTCCTCATTGTCCGCTATGTTCAGCGAGGCCGGTTTTAACCCAGGCTTTTTTAGACCCAGGCCAACTGGCCTTGGTGAGTTCCCGACAGAACATCCCCACTGTCTCAGTGTGTGGGTGCACCCCTCGCGGTCCTGAGCTCCCTGCTCGTGCTCTCTCTCCTTCCGCTCCTGACTTGGACCTTGAGATTTCAGTCCGGTGCTCCAATGTGGGTCTTTGTCTCTGTCTCCTTTCATCGCCTGATGAAGGTTGATATCAGGGACATTCTTTTCAATTAATCTTCACAGAGCTGGCCCAGTGAGGCCTGTGTTCGCTGTCAAGGATCCAGAAGACGCCCGGCTGACCCGGCTACCTGGCACTGTTTGCTCGGTGGCTTGATTACTTCCCCCTGGCAGCCGCAGCTCCAGTAATTACAGCCACCTGTTTAGTGGTGCGTCCCTTATTCCCTAAGAGGCCCAAACTCCGCGTGTAGCTCCACTATCAGCTCACTGCTGTCTGTGGTTGAATTAGCGTACAGGAGGGAGACCCCAACCCCAACCGTCCGAGAACAACCCTGCATTCCCAGTGTGCTTTGATTTGCACACACTACGAGCCGAAAAAAGCAAAGGTTAAAAAAAACTGGAATAGCATATGGTCTTTGATCCCGCAGGAGACTTGGAGCCTCCGGCTGCATCCTTTTATGTAATATGAGTGTTTTCAAGGGCCCTGCATCTCTCAAGGTAATGGTAGGTGCATCCAATGACAGGGAATGTGTTCTCTCCAGTGCAATAGCAGAGGAAACCTTCTCGGAACAAACCTTCCTTTTCCAGTGGTACAAGCTCACCAACAGGGCAGCAAAGCAAAGACAAACTGGGCATGTCATTGATCAGTCGCTGCTTTGATTGTGCCACACTGTGTCACAGTCACAGAGACAAAGACATTTCCTCCCCATAGGAAACAAACTCTGCCTCTCCGTTCAATCCTCGTTCTTCACATCCACACCTGAAACCACGGATTTCGCTCCCAGACGTCAGCTACTCAAGCACAGCTGCAAAGCTCCAGAAACAGTCTCTGCTTGGCCACAAAATAGCTTCGGTGTTTAAACCTTTCTTTATAGCTTGATGATTTGCAGATTTTTTTTTTCCTCCTTCGTCAGGCTGTTTCATCTTTTATCTTTTCTGCCAGGGTGTGGGTAGCAGAACCAAAGCATCTGTTGCAGCATAAAGGAAGTGGAGGTGTACCTCACCTAGAAGATACTGTATTTAACAGAGAAAGCTGTGCTTGCTATTCCACCAAACAAAGCTACAAATTCAACCATAGTAAAAGTTACCCCATAGCTTGGTGAGCATCTGCGGTGTCACCCCCTCACCCCCAATCTTATGTAAAAGACCTTGGGTCCATGTACCACCAACTATCATCTGAACTATGGAAGTAAGGGCTGGAGGATTACTTTGGTTTTAAGACCCAAGACTAGAAGCAGCTTCTGTTTCATTTATTAAAACAAAAGCCCTAAGAATAAATGTGTGGGGAGGGCAGAGGCCTAAACGGACCTCTGTATCATGCCTGCTGCCCCCAAGGCTCAGAGATTAACGTGGGGGAAAGTTTGTGGAGCCGGAAGCAGGGAGAACTGGTGCCTTCTGGACATGCCAGCGCCATCACAGCCACGAACTCAGCACCTGTGGTTCCGTGCACAGGGCCTGCTCAGGGTCAAGCTAATTCACAGCCCAGCATGACTGGGGAAAGGGCTTGTGAGGCCCCACCTCTACTCAGGAGCCATTGGCTGTCGATAGCTACTGGAGGAGGGAGAGTCATGTATCTACAGGTACGTGGCCCTGCTAAATTGCTTATGTTTCAAGGAAGGGCTCCAAACCCATTCACAAGGACAGCACTGAGCTCAGTAGGTTTAAAAAAATTAAAAAAGACATGAAGTTAGGGGTGGGTGGGCAGTAGGGGTTGGAGGAGGGGAATGGAGATAGCTATGATTAAAATACATGTATACATGTATAAAGTTTTCAAACAATAAATAAAAGGTATTGTGTTGAACCAGGAGAACAGCGACTTCCATGAGTTTCCAGAAAGAAAAGAAGACGTGAGAAAACAGTTTTGTCTTTGCTGGAAGTCTCATTTCCTTTCCTGCCATTACGTTCTGAAGACACCAGGGAAGAGCAGAGTTGGGTCCAGGTTAGATATTATCATATCATTCGTCTTTGATGTGATGGTGGGAGATTTTATGTGTGTGTGTATGTATATATGCGTGTGTGTGCATGTGTGTATGTATATATGTGTGTATGTACATATATATATGTGTGTATGTATATATGTGTATGTATATGTGTGTATGTATATATATGCTGTGATGTATATATGTGTGTATGTATACATATATATGTGTGTATGTATACATATATGTGTATGTGTGTATGTATATATATGCGTGTGCATGTATATATGCATGTGTATGTATATATGTGTGTGTGTATATGTATGTGTGTGTATGTGTGTATGTATATATGTGTGCATGTATGTATATATATGTGTGTGTATGTGTGTATATATATGCGTGTGTGTGCATGTGTGTATGTATATATGTGTGTATGTATACATATATATGTGTGCGTGTATATGTGTATATGTATATATGTGCATGTATGTATATGTGTGTGTGTATGTATGCTGATCCCATTATTTCCATGTCATAAATGAGGAGGTTCAAATTTAGAAATTTAGAAAATTTAGGAAAAAAAGAGAAATTACAGAACCAAAGTTGTATCTCAAGATGTTTCTTTGATTTTGTCTGTTTTTCTGTGACATGTCTAATTCGCCAGATCTTTTCACATGTAAAATTCAGGATGCTGGTTTTTATTATAGCCAGCCTTTAAGAGTACAGGATGCATGACCCTGGGCAGAGGCTGCTAGAAGACTTGAGAGTCTTAACCTCCCTCTGACCCAAGGCTCCCTTTCTGTCATATGTGTTTTGTAATTCTTTCTTGGAAAACATGAAGCAAATTCAGAATGAACCCTCATACTCAACAAGCAAAACTAGATCAGAAAATGGAAGTAGTTGTATTAGTCAATGCTGGGTAACAAACCTCAAGAACTGGTAAAAGTGAGCACTGGTTTCTCATAAACTCAGGGTTAATGAGAACACTTCTGCTAGAGTGACTGCACTGTGCGCCCTCTGCATCCTCCCAGCCTGTAAGATGCAGGCTCGGAGCTGGCCCTGCATTGCCCTGCCCAGCTTCACTGGCTGGAATTTCACTGAGTTACAAACTCCAGGGACAGAGAAAGATGGTTCCTCTCATGACGAAAGATGCTGAGTTACGACAGCGCATGCACTCAGGCAAGGACGGAGAAATGGCCCACTAACTGCTTGCACTCACTAAGTGAACTATTGTGAGGCCTTCAGGACCCAGAACCCATGCCATTACCCCTCTATATGCAATTGGAACCATGCAGTGTTTTGTTTGTTTGTTGCTTTCTGCTGTCTTGATCATATACCACAGGCTAGATGGCATAAACAATTAAATATATGTCTCGAGCCTGGGTGCCAAAACTCTGTAATGAAGGTGTTGGCATGATTGGTCCCTTCTGAGGACTGGCAACACAAATCTGTCCCATGCCTCATCCCTAGCTGCTGGTGCTTTTATGCCCTTATTGGTTTTCTTCCCTTGGCATACAGATCTCACCCCAGTGTGGCCCAAATCAGCAGGAAGGGCCTTGAATGGCTGAAGATGAGAAATAAAGAGACAAAATCAATAGCTGGGCCAGGAAGTCTTGCATAAGCTGACGACTTAAGCCAAGGAAGTTTATGTACAGCTTCATATACACTATTTGCAGGCGTCAGGGGATGACTGATGTCAGTAGAGACCTAAGTCAGACAATGCTGGCCGAGAGAACAGGGGATACAGGGGAACCTCAGATACAGTTGCCTTAGGACCACAGCATGGGGCAAGGCCTTAGGACTGATAACCACAGCACGGGGCAAGGGCATAGAGCTGTGTTCCCAGAAACTGCACCAGAGACTCTATGAGACACTGGCTGCAGTGTCAAACAGGTCTTGCCGCATCCATTCTTGGACAAGGACACACAACTAGCTTCCTTTTGTTCCTTTTTTAAGGCCTGGATTGATCTGGCTGCTTACACCAACATCTTACACTATCTTCAGAAAAATGTTCTTTCTTCCTCCGTTGCCCCTCTCCCATATATCCAAATTACCCCTTTTCATATGTAAGCCAGCTCATACCGGATTACCAGATACTAGATCATACTCCAGTATGACATTAGCACAATTATATCAGCTACGATCCTATTTCTAAATAAAGTAACAGTCTTATGTCTTGGGGATTAGGAGCTTGAAGTTGCTAATTTTATGTTAACTAGGCTAAAGGATGCCCAGACAGAGTGTTAAACCCGGCCTCTTCCTCCTCAGAGTCTACTCTTCCAGGGCATCCTACCAACAAATCGGCAGTATTTATCTTGAGAATTTCGAATCCAAACTGTCAAAGGGCTTTGGTTATATAGCCGCACATTTACACAGCTAGGTCGCAGGTCACTGGAAAGAGTTCACTTGTCATCTCCTTCCGCTCCCCACGTACCCCATTTCAGGGGGTCATAACCAATTCAAAACTTTGTTTGCTTTTCAGCAGGGCGTGGTGGTGTAGACCTTAAATCCCAGCACTCTGGTGGCAGAGGCAGATAGATCTCTGTGAGTTCAAGACCAGTCTGGTCTACATAGTGAGTCCCAGGACTATGTAGAGTTACCCTGTCTCAAAATCAAGAATGAAAAACTAGTTTGCTTCTTAACGGTTGGTGCTTTAGTCCTTGGATTTTTTTTTTAAAATCAGGATAATGTTTTCTTTGAAATAATATAAAACAAAGCTTTCTATCCTGGCAAGTACACTGTGAGTCAGAGGCGGTGCTTCTTCTTACGTTTCCTCACTGATTGGAAGAGCGTGCTCTGTCCTGACAGCTCTTCCAGATCTCCGACCCCCTTACAGGAGGGGGCCTTATTCTCCAGTATTTTACGGATTCCTCCGCTTAGATGTGAAAGACAGCGTGTGAACGAGATAGGGGCAGCAATTAATCGGGTTATCTATATTCCAGAAAGCTTTGTCACGGACATCTAGAAAGTAATTACTCAAATTGAAGAGACTGGCAAGATTAGACACCTCGCCTGCAGGTATTGTAGCCTTAATACAAGTGTGAGCAGCCTTAATATACACCGCAAGTGTGAGCAGCCTTGGTATACACTACAAGTGTGAGGAGCCTTGTTATACACCACACGTGTGAGCATCCTTGATAAACACCACAAGTGTGAGCAGCCTTGATATACACTACAATTTTGTGTGTCCTTAAAATACACTGCAAGTGTGAGCAGCCTTAATATACACCACAAGTGTGAGCGGCCTTGGTATACACTACAAGTGTGAGCAGCCTTAATATACACCAGAAGTGTGAGCAGCCTTGATATACACCACAAGTGTGAGCAGCCTTGGTATACACTACAAGTGTGAGCAGCCTTGTTATACACCACAAGTGTGAGCATCCTTGATAAACACCACAAGTGTTAGCAGCCTTCTTCAACTATCTTGGAAATCTTACCCAGCTGACATAACACAGTTCTCGAGGTCTTGCCCTGGAGGTCAGCCCTGCTTTTGCTGCTCTGAATTTTTTCGAAGTGCTGGGCACCTGGGGATGAGCACAAGAAAGTACTGGAAGATTTTCTCTCCTGATTCTGCATCATCATTCCTCCACCTTCAGGGCTTTGTCCAGCCACCCTCGGAAACCACGCACGTCCAGGTGTCCGCCACGGAGTCACTCTGGTGACCACGCACGTCCTGGTGTCCGCCACGGAGTCACTCTGGTGACCACGCACGTCCTGGTGTCCGCCACGGAGTCACTCTGGTGACCTCTGTCATTGGGGGATTTTCTGAGTCTCATGTTCCCATAAGAAGTAGGAAAGAGATTTGCCTAAAATGTCAAAAAAATTGCATGTTGACAGGATGTGAGGAGCTACTTTACCTGGTTTCTCAATTCTAAGTGAAGAAACTGAAGTCTATAAGACAAAAGGACTTGGTAAAGATGCATTTGCTGTGGGACAATGGTCTGTACCCTGTCACTTGTATTTTAAATAAACACTGATTGGCCAGTAGCCAAGTAGGGAGTATAGGTGGGGTGACCAGGCAGGAAGTAGAGGCAGGGCAATGAGAATTCTGGGAAGAGGGAAGTTTCAGTCTGCAGTTGTCACCCAGATGCAAAGGAAGCCAGACACAGAGCAAGCAAGATGTGACTACCTCACTGAAAAAGGTACCAGGCCACGTGGCTAACACAGACAAGAATTATGGGCTAATATAAGTTATAAGAGTTAATAAGAAGCCTGAGATGCTAGGCCTATCAGTTTATAATTAATGTAGACCACTGTGTGATTCTTTGGGACTTAATGGCTGCAGGACTGCGTGGGGCAGAAACCTCTGTCAACACACATCCATGTATGTTGTTTTTCATACTCTACCTATATGAGGAAGAGAATTGCACTATTTACCTGTGTAATTCACATGACCTCTACCCCTAAGGGATATTGATTGCTTGATCTAGATGTTGCTAGCCCATGCTACCACAAGCTGGCCTGGACAGCCACCACCAACAGCTTAGAACTCTCAAGATCAAAGCAGGACCTTCTCTCAGCGACAATTCTATTAAGAGCATAGCACAGACACTTACAAGAAAGGAAAAATGAAAGTTGAAAGGGCTGAGCTGACTTGGTGAGTGAAGGTGCGTACTGCCAAGACAGATCATCTGGGTTCGATTCCCGGGACCCTCGTGGTGGAAGGAGAGAACAGAATCCAGCAGTTTGTTCTCTGACCTCTGAATGAGCAAGCACACACACACCCCTCCTGCACATCTACTAGATAAAATAAAATGCAATAAAAATATTTTTAAAACACTTAAGATGCACCTTTGAAATATATCAGTTTGTAATTAATTTTAAGACTGAAGTGAGGCACAAGGATACAACATATTTGTATTGTTCCCCATGTATTCCTAAGGTTTCCTATTGCTTTACACAGAACATGTCCACTGAATAAACCAATCAATTAATGAAAACATTTCCTATTACAGGAATCTGCAATAATAGCAAATATGTTACCTCCAATTCCCATTGGCTTGGAATTCCCCACCGCAATGAAATGAAATGCAGGTTCATTTCTATGCATACCCATCTCTACAGCAAAAAGAGAGAGCTAGAAAAACTAGGGATAGCCACTGTTGTCACGGGTGCATCTTGGTCTCCCAGTAATCCTGCTGCTCACGTGTCTCTCCTTGGTCTGTGGACCACTGCACAGCCTCAGAGAATGCTCATGGGGGTAGCAGCACAAGTATTTGGAGCCACCTCAGAGGGAGCTCAACGCTTCCAGGAATTAAGTCACACATTGACAGGTGCTTCCTGTTTTCTCAAACACCTTGCCCATCTTTTGCACAACAAGCAACAGTTCAATCTGCAAGCCGTGACCCCCACAGGAAGTTGCCCACAAGCTCAGGTAGTTCTTCAGGCTCTTAAGAAGGCTTGAACATTCTTGAGAAACACCAACAAAAAGTGCAGTCACCTGAAGAAACAGATCTGGAGGAAAAACACCTTGGACCAGCACCGAGAGGGTGAGAGTACTTTGCCTTGAGAGAGGACTTTACAAAGTACATTTTTAAAGCAAATAAATGTGTATCATTTAAATTTAGTGTTACCATGGGTGGAATTAAGAAGACCAACTGCAAGTGGGTGGTGTTTGTCATGCTTCTGATAAGAGGTGGAAGGGAGGGGGAAAGGCTTAGATCTCCTAGGATGGGGGCTAAGGGGTAGGATGGGCCAGGTCCGGTCAGGGGAAGGGATTGCTCAAAAGATGTGCTTGTTTCTGGAAGCTCACACATCCTCCCTGAGATTTCAGAAATAATCTGGAAATAAGTACAGAGAGCCTCTATCCAGCTGTTTTAGTAAGCTTTAGTTGAACGATTCTAGTAGCATGATCCCAGGGAGACTTGTTGGACTGGGCCTGACAAGGGCTTTGTTGTCAGTTTGCAAAGGGATCTAGTCCCTTTAAAGATGTCCTTTATGTCAATGATGCTAACTCTCACACCATAGTTCTTGGACAAGGGAACTTATCTTTTTAATAATAGAATAATGACAGGGGAAATTGTAGTTTCTGATAATGCTATAGGACTAGCTCCAGTCGGTGGTTTTTGTTTGCCTTTGCTGTGTTCTATTTTTACAATCCATATTGCCTAATGAAGGGAAATTACATGAACTTTTGTTTAGAAAATTGAAATTAAATTAAAATCAATATTCTTAAAGTAAACTTACCAATTGGCTGACAAAAGGGATACAGGGTAGAAGTAATCTCTCCCAGGTTCAAACATTGTCTCTGTGACATTCACCCATCTGAAATGGCTCCCATAAAGCCCAATAAGACCACCCGTAGCAGTGGATCAATGGGAGCTGTTAAGAATGATTGGTTTTGTTTTGCTTATAGCCACAAACCTAGAAACACAAACCTAGGATCCTCTTCCAGGATAAACAGAAGCCTTCTGATCCTCACTTCAGACATAATAGGATTTGAAAAGCGTTCATGATTATGATTGTTATTATTATTTGAAGTTGCAAATGGTGTACACAGTGTTTCATCCTCTTTGACCTCTCTTATGTGTTATGCTCAGTTGGTCACATGATGGTGCGTGATTTTCTCATGGTCATGTGTGATTTTCTATCATTGTATTGGTACTTGGGTTTTAGGAAGACCCAGGAGTAAAGATAGTATGAAAAGGTACCACTGGCTCTCTAAGCTGATTCTGAGAAGAGGAGACAATGGGTACGCTTCCATGATTAGAAAGAGTTTGACAACGGGGCTGGGGGGGGGGGCAGCTTCTCCCCAGCTCCTACATAAGTTCCCTCCCCTGGGAGTTGCCTCAGTTCAAATTCCACCTCCGAAAAAGCCCGTCAAATAGTGACCCCTCCCCATGGAAGGTCGGGACCACTCCTACAGGCTATTCACACTGCCCTCCCGAGAAAGAACACACAGTCTCTGGGTTTCACACAGTCTCCTTTTTCTCTCGCTTCCCCTCTCCACGTTTCCTTGGGGTCACCTGGGAGCATTCCATTAAACATGGGCATCTTTAATTCGGTTTGACTCGGTCTGATTGGGATTGTTTGCACTGGCAGAGAAGCTCACCTAAGAGAAAATACCCTAACATAAAGATGTGGACTAAGCTGGGAAATGGGCAGAAGCTGAGAAGGTAGAGAGAGAGGAGAAGTTCACAGGTGACAGCGAGATACTGGGTACTGTATAAAAATGGCCAAACCAAACAACTTCTGAGTGTGCATCAAAGCCCTCTTCTTTTGTCATGAGGAAGGGGCATGATGATGGGTGCTTGCAGAAGAGGCTTGGATACCGACAGATAGATTGACACTATCTGCCAGCCAGCAAAACTGCAGCCTCCTAACCCCTGCTCTCTGCCCCCAACCTCATTCTCTGTTTCCCCCGAGTCTGTCCTGCCTCCATGCCAACTCCGGCTCCAGGGCCAGCTTTCCAGATGCTTGTCCCGCAGCTACCCTGTGTCTGTACCTCAACTAGACTGCATAGGAAAATTCTCAAAAGCACTGACAAAGCCAGAGCAATAGCATTTCAAATGTACAGTCATCGTGCCAATTGTGTATAAGTTAGACAAAACAATGGTTGCAGTTTAGAGATGTTAGCCTAGAACCATAAGAGAACAGACTGATTTCTCATACGCTTTATTTATTTCTGACTTCACTGCAGTCAAGGCCCTCCCTGACTTCCTATGCCAGATGTGGACTCTCTCCCAGCCTCCTTATCATCAGAGCTATCATGGCCCGGTCTGGCCATGTCTCCATGCTGAGCATTAGCAGAGGTGGGACACACTTGCCTTAAAGTTTCACCACCATCTGCATGATTAAGACTCTCTGTGCTAAAAAGAGATTAGAACACTCCCATTCAGTATCGGTCCTTTTTAGTTCCTGCTATCAAGAGGGACAGCAACAGCACAGAATCATGTTTTCTGGCTTTAAACCCCAGCTAAGCTACTTAGTTGGTTCCCTTTGTTTCTCATCCTTTGTGAAGCAAGGTGATAACAGTGTACAGTCCTCAGGACTTTAGGAGGAGGAGAATCATGGGTTAGCATCTGCAGTGCTGGGGGATGTACTATTAGACAGTGAACCCCCACAGTCCCGCCTTCCTCATACAGTTGGAGGGGAATCGTGGGTTAGCATCTGCAGAGCTGGGGAGTGTACTATTACCCAGTGAACCCCCACAGTCCCGCCTTCCTCATACAGTTGGAGGGGAATCGATCGGTTAGCATCTGCAGAGCTGGGGAGTGTACTAATCACCCAGTGAACCCCCACAGTCCCGCCTTCGCTCATGCAGTTGGAGGGGAATCGTGGGTTAGCATCTGCAGAGCTGGGGGAGTGTACTATTACCCAGTGAACCCCCACAGTCCCGCCTTCCTCATGCAGTTGGAGGGGAATCGTGGGTTAGCATCTGCAGAGCTGGGGAGTGTACTAATACACAGTGAACCCCCACAGTCCCGCCTTCCTCATACAGTTGGAGGGGAATCGTGGGTTAGCATCTGCAGAGCTGGGGAGTGTACTAATACACAGTGAACCCCCACAGTCCCGCCTTCCTCATACAGTTGGAGGGGAATCGTGGGTTAGCATCTGCAGAGCTGGGGAGTGTACTAATACACAGTGAACCCCCACAGTCCCGCCTTCCTCATGCAGTTGGACTTCTTCGAATCGTGTTCGTCTGTGACCCATCCTAGAAGCTGTGAAATCATCTCCAATCTACCTTCATTCTTGTGCTCTATTGCCAGCATCCTGATTCTTTCACCAGCTCTTTATCGCCGTGTTCCATGGCCTCCTGGTCGTCCTGTTCTTATTCCGACATTCACTAGATTTATTTAAAAGCCAATGATGCACTGAGCGGTATTCCAGATGGGAGCAAATGAGCCTTTGGGACAATAGACACATGAAGAAGGCAATAGAGTGTGTGCATACTGTGAGAGGAAGTCACCTGCAGGGTTCACTGGTGGGACAGACAAGGAAGAGGTCAGACACATCTCCTGATGTGGGAAACAGGAGAAATGAGCAGCTGGACTCCTGTTCCATTCCGGCCTCCTCTGAGCTCTAGGGTCTTGGCATGTTTGCTTTCCTTGTTGGTGTCTTTGTTCTTCTACACCCATACTTCAAGCACAGAAAAAAAGGTATTTAGAATGAAATAAATATTTTAATATGTATTGTTAATACACATTTAATACGTATTCTAGCATTGTTTTTTATTTAATTCTTTTTGAGGACTTCATAGATTTGCGTTGCATCTTCATTACCACCTCCTCTCCTTCCAAGTCCTCCAGTGCCCCCGCTGTCCCTCCCAAATCAATAACTTCTTAATTATTATTGTTACACATTCACACAAATGTGCACACACATGAGCATGTGCACACACACACAAATGAGGTCATTTAACATTCTTCATATGTGCAAGATCTGGAGATGACCGTGGGGTTAGGCAAAGCACATAGTTAGCATTATTATTCATATTTTTTCATGACTACTGTATATTTTCACAAGGTTTAAGCTTGTCATACACCACCTATTGACTCTACTCTCCTTCTCCATATTTCTCCTCAAGAGAAAATTTGATATTCATGGCTCCCATGTTCCCATATTTATGTTCCTTGGGTATCTACAAATAACAGTAATAATATTCATTTCTAAGGCTTGTCAAAGTACTCTGATATCTTGCACTTATCTTCATATCTTGCTTTGATCATTCAACATTCATTTTTTGTTAGTTGTCCACGCAGATACAAATAATTTTCACTTTATTATTTTTACTTCTATATAGTAAAGTAGACCACTGAATATTTATTTCAGAATATGTCCATCTTTTATCTTGTGATAGTACTTGGGTATTCCCAATGTTCCTTTATGTTTAACAGTGTCCTAGGGCTTCTACTGTTGTGAAAACACCATGACTAAAAGCAACTTGGGGAGGAAAGGTTTTATTTCAGCTTATATAACCTGATAACAGCCCATCATGATGGTAGATCTGGGCAGGACGCTGGAGGCAGGAGACTGTTTACTGGCTTGTTCTTTGTGACTTATGCAGTCTGCTTACTTATATACACCAGGGCCACCACCCAGAGTAGCACCACCCATGATGGAATGAGTTCTCAAAAACTAATCACTCATTAAGAAAATGCCACACAGCCGGGCGGTGGTGGCGCATGCCTTTAATCCCATAACTCAGGAGGCAGAAGCAGGCAGAGCTCTGTAAGTTTCAGGCCAGCTTGGTCTACAAGAGCTAGTTCCAGGACAGGCCCCAAAACTACAGATAAACACTGTCTCAAAAAAAAACAAAACAAAAACAAAAGAAGGAGGAGAGGAAGAAGAAGAGGAAGGAGGAGGAGGAGGAGGAGGAGGAGGAGGAGGAGGAGGAGGAGGAGAAGGAGAAGGAGAAGGAGAAGAAGAAGAAGAAGAAGAAGAAGAAGAAGAAGAAGAAGAAGAAGAAGAAGAAGAAGAAGAAGAAGAAGAAGAAGAAGAAGAAGAAGAAGAAGAAACCATATAGGCTTTCCCTGGTGGCATCATTTTCTCTATTGGGATTCCCTCTTCCCAAACAACTCTAGCTTGTATCACATTGACATAAAACTAGCTAGCACAAACAGTGCTGCAATAATGCTTTTGGAAGTATCAAATGACCTTTAGATCTATGACAGAATAGATACACTTCAAACTGCACACAATATTGTGCTTCCCCAGGGCTGTGCAAGAGATGCCATATCTTTGGGCATGCGTGCAGTACTTTCACCCAGGGGTCTTAGCAATGGAAAGTTTTTTTTTTTCTTGGAGTTGATGATTGGTGCCACAGATCCCGACCAAACACACCATCCATAATGATGATGGGGATATCTTTACCTCCCAAGCATTGAGAGGCATTCCATGGAGGAATTCTCCCACTGTAGGGGAGATGCAGCGCCTAGGGTGAATGGAGCAGTCTAGGGACTGAAGACGAGTTCAGTTACGCCTTCATATACTCAGCAATCTCCTTACCCTTCCTTCAGAACAGAGTCATGGCCCCCAGGAGAGGAGGCTTTATAAGATGATGAGTTAAATGGATGCTTTATTGTCTGGTGTGGGTATAGAACAAATCGGGCACAAAGCACAAAGCATCCAGGCTCATTAGCAGCTATCAAAGCATTATCTCAGAAGCTCACTGAGAAGGGCAATAGGCAGGTGATGGCACGGAGGTTTTTTCGCCTTCATGAATTCCTAATTACATCTGCTATAATGAGAACCAGATGTTTATTGATTAAATCAGCAAATCTAGAGTGTGTGTATGTGTGTAGATATGTAGATCTATATATGCATGTATGTGTGTGTTTATGTATATATGTATATAGGTGCATGTGTGTATATACATATGTATGAGTATATATGTATGCATGTTTATATGTATGTGGTGCTTTACCCCAACTTGTCAAAAACCCCACCCCACACATACAACTCCTTAAGACTAGGAGAAAACTGTGTACACTTTCAAAACATTTGGGCAAATGTTTATGAAATGACCACACAATGCATCTTAGCAATTTGTTAAGTATTCTGAATCTGAAAAAAAAGTAAGGTACTCTAATACATAATCTTAGAATATAATTTTGGAAGTAAAAAAGAAGACATGTATTTGTGTGTAACACAAGTAACACTATGCATTCCAGAAGTTTAGAAAAAATGTGCATCCATCCCTCACTCAGCAAACATGCGAGCAATGCTTCCTGCGCTGGGGATGACACGGGATCTGTAGTCCAAGAATGCCTGGGATCTTCTCCTAGCAAGCGTTTATGTGGCACGCGTAAGAAATTTAAATACAACATGGATGATAAGGTTAGTCCAAGGCCTGGAGCTGAGGCAGGAGGGCAAAGTGGGGCCACGGGGAGGAGCTCTGCCTCTGCTCAGAGTCTAGCATCCCTGAGCAATTGGGCTAAGCCGGCAGGGACATTTTTATTCTTAAGGCTCACAAGGACTACACACTGACCCAAACGCTTTGGTGAGCCAGAGCTGAACTCTTAGTAGTTTTACAACCAGAAAGTTTGATTTTACACCCTTACTCAGCAGTGAAGCACATGTTATATGACGTTCTTGCTACATCTGCACAGCTTGCTGGTCTGCTTCGGAAGACCCCTCTTCCAGCTCTCCTGCTCAGGTCCCCTCTCAGTTCCCACAGTTAACGTTGGGCTGGGTGGATGAAAATGGTCCTCTTAGGCCTGTAGAGGTGTGGCTTTGACAGGGAAAGTGTGTCACTCGGGGTGGCTTTCAGGTTTCAAATTCTCAAGTCAGGCCCAGTGTTCCTTTCTCTTCTTGCTGCCTGACAAACCAGATGTAGAACCCTCAGCCACCTCTCCACCATGTCTGCCTGCATGCTGCTGTGGTCACGATGTCCCTTCACAGCAACCAAAACCCTAAGACAGGGTGAGAATCAGGCAGGAGGAGGGAAGGGACCGCTTACTTCTCTTTTGCTAGCAGAATAAACAAAGACGCTCAGGGAACCTGAACCTTGGCCATTCAGAGTAGTTAGTTCTGAAAGACCTTGATTTAAAAGCTTGTTTGTCCATTTCTTACCTTGTGACTTTGGCAACTTGTTCCTTTGTCTTAGTCAGGATTGCTTAACTACCACCAGACATAAATCAGAGTTTAAAGCCCTCACGCAATCATTTGTCTTTGCTTAGCTCAAGAAAACATATTAAATCAAACAATAAAATAAGCTGTAAAGATGTCGGAACTAAAATATCATGTAGAGAATTAGTATTTAGTGTCTGTAAATATATGTATATACGTCATCAGAGGACACAACAATAGAAAAACCCTTATTTACAATAACAATGAGGAAGATTAAAAACTCGGGTACAAACTTCAAAGGAAACTTGGGGAACTGTGAGGAAAAACATCCGTGAGAGATAGAAACGTGAACTTGAACTAAGGCAAAGACGTTCCTGGTCCGTGGGAAGCATGACTTTGTCTCATGAATGTTCATCTCCCAAATCAGTGCATAAATTAAACACCATCCCAATAAAATATGAGTAATAAATAGGCACATTTTGTATTCAAAACACATAGAGAAACCAACCAACAAACAAAAGTCTCAAAAACAGCAAAGAAAATACTAGAAAGAGCAAACCGAGGAAAGGCCAGCTCCACTTGATATTAAAACATAGTACAAAATCCTTGTAATTAAAGCAATATGGTGCTGGTGGAAGACTGGATAAGCACACCCAGAGCATGTATCAGAAAGCCCAAAGCTAGATTCCCGTACATTTGGAAGCTTAGAACAGCAGATGATAAAAAAGACATCACAAGTTTACTGGCAGAAAACAAATTAAGGGGAGCTCTGGGTAGTTCAATAATCATAAAAGCAAAATAAATTTAGCGCATACTCCGTGCCATATATAAGTATGTCTCCAAATGAAACTGAAATATAAATAAAATTAAAATTACTGGGAGAAAACATGAATAAATTTCTTTTGAGCCTGGTTGCAAGAAGTACTTTCTTAGCAATAACTCATAATTTAGACACGTTATAAAAACATTGATCTGACTAAACAGAAATAGAACTTTCCTGGATGGCAGAGAAGATCATAAGCAAAATCAGACTTGCAAAGTGAATCCACCCATACATAAAACACAAATATTAGCGCTACACAAAGAATTCTCAAAAATACAGAAGCATCTGTCTCTTCTGTCAATCTACTCTAACATCAAAAAGGAATTTGACAAACATCATACCCAAATTAGTAAGTTTCCCAACCCTAGAGAGGTACAAGTTAGTAATTTTTAAGTTAATTCATGTAGATCCCATGAAGTACATAAGTAGATAAGGAAAGTAAATAAATAAACTAGGTAATTAGAGGCAGATTTCTTAGCTTCAGGGTCAGTTGTCAAGAGCCCCATGGTGTTAAATTGGAATCAAATTAATGACGTGAATTCATGTTGGTACATTATCAATGAATAGATAATAGATGAGAAACAGATGATAGATAGCTATAGACAGATAATGGTCAATAGCCATGTATCAATGATTGTGTGTGTTTGTGTGTGTGTGTGAGAGAGAGACAGAAGATGGTAGCAAACAGACAGACAGATAAATAGATAATAGATGGATATAGGTAGATGATAGATAAGATATATAGGTCATATATATCCATATATGTAGTTTGCATACATGTGCACATGTTTTTATAAACTTTCGTTTGCTTGTTGTTTTTTGTTTCAAGACAGGGTTTCTCTGTTTAACAGCCCTGAATGTCCTTGCTTTGTAGACCAGGTTGGTCTTGAACTCACAGAGATACACCTGCCTCTGCCTCCTGAGTGCTGGAATTAAAGGTGTGCGCCGCCACCGCCCAGCTTTTTAGAGTTTGTAAACTTGTTGATAACTATGTCTGATGAGAAACTGAGAAGTAATAACTGCAGTACCAATTAGCATAGCAAGCATCCAGATATTAGCTTCTAAATACTAAATATTACTCTTGAACAGAAGAAATAAAGGATCCTTGGAAAAAATTACTAGTTTCTGTGTTGGAACAGAGAAAGAATAAGATTACCCTGGTATATCTGGTGGTATAAACAAAAGCAAGCAAACAAACAACTCCCCCAAAAACCTCCAAAAAGATGAGGGCCTCGCATTCAAAGGAGTCACACTGGAAGTGATACCTAATGATTAAATTTGGGCCAATTTAAATGAAGTCAATGTTAACTGTGATGAATGGTAACATACAAAATAAGCATTTGGGACCATATCCTAATCTAGAAAATTAATTAATTAATGAGAGTAAAGGGGACTCTTCTTACAAGAATTCCAGTTAGTGGATATAAGAGATGTTATCGGGCAGAAAAGTCATCAGCTGGAGATGATGCTAGGCCAATGTGCAAAGAAAAAATACAAGGATGGTGGCATAGTCCTAAAGTATCTCTCCACAGGTACTAACCAAGTAAAGAGTTAAAAATAGCCATTTTACTATGAAGATAATCAGCAGGTGAGTGCTCGACATTAATATCACCAACAGTTTTTAAAAATTCAAGAAAATGGACCCATTGATAGGATGTACTGAGAAGTCCACAGTACAGCTTCTGTGGTATGTGTGTCAGCTACACTTACTCACTGCTAACTTGTTCAGTATCTACATCCCGGACAATACAATGGGCATTAACATGCCAATTATGGTGGTGATTTCATAAGAGGCACATGTAGTTAGTAGTGTGATGTTAATGATAGCTTTCTCACTCTCGAAAACCGCATTGGAATTAAGGAAGACATTGCCATTTGGAGTTGAATGACAGATACATAGATATTCTTTGCTCTGTCTTTATTTGTAGAGATCATAGCTTCATTAGGAAAAAAAACTAGAAGGATTCCAAAGAGTGGAAAGACCTCTAAGAGAGAAATGCCTTCTTTTGCAAATTTTGATTAGTCTGAAACTATTTAAAGATAAAAAGTTAGTACAAAGTTTGAAAAGGATAAAGAAATTGGAATTAAAAGAAAACTTCCTAGGAACTGTTAAAAATTTTTATTGTAAAAGGACAACTTAACATCTGTCCGTGGAAAAGGATACTTCTCTAAATAAAAGGTTTAGTATGCCCTGTTTATGAAAATCATTAAAAATACACAGAATGACATATCTATTACATAATTATTCCCCAGATCAGTATGTTTCCTTTCTGACTCATTGACTTAATTTTCAAATTATTGCTCCTATTGTCAGAGGATACAACCCACAGAATGATATGGTGTTTGGCAAATTAACTGAATGACCACTTATTATCCCAGGAAATTTTTGAGCATCTTAGTTTAATCTTACATATTGTACATTTTTCTTGATGACTGATTTCAGAAATCTCCATTTTTGCCCGTCACCAGATGTGCCAAAGAAGGCTTGACCCACAGGTAGCAGGGACTCGTGGAATCATGAGAATTTCCCTCACTGTTTTAAGAAGACAAGTGGAGAAATGAGGCTAGGATTAATGCCATCCCTACTCTAAAGAGTTTGGGTCAGTCCTGCAGACCACACACTCTCACTTCTCTACGATTCCCTACCTCAAGTTCTTAGTATCCAATATATATAAAATGTTGGAGTTCTTATCCCCATATGCTCTTTATGTCAGACTCTAATTATGATGAATGCTGCCCTAGTTTTTATAAGCACCAGGTCATTACCAAACCAACCTAGTGCTGAGAATAGAAAGCAGGAGAAAAGCAGTGCCCCCCAATAAAGCATGGCTAGCTGGCCAGAGTGTGGGTGTCTTTAGCCTGGTGTGACAAAGTGACTGGACTCCCGTTCAGAATAACCATGTGCACCTCCCAGTGCCCACGTCCTGCTAGACCCTGCTGGGTTCCTCTCCAACACCTCGTCTTGGAATTATCCTGCCTTACTGAATTTTCAGTGGGATCCAGTGGGGAAGAGATGGTCTTGGTTTTGTTTCTAGTTCAGGAATAAACACAATGAGAAATAGAATCAACACACCTGCCCATCGTGGCAGGAAAAATCAGAAAGATGTTGTTATTTAATTTTTAGTGAAATGTTTTACTCCAGACTCCCAACAAAAACAGCAGAACTCCTGATTTCACCACCAGAGGGCAGAAAACATTAAGATATGGGGCAAACAAAGCCTACTTTGTGTAAGAGCCTCTCAATAGTCGTGTGGAACTTTAGGTGCAGGTTTCAAGAGTAAACTCACTCAGAAACCAAATAAGCTCTGTGTGAATGAGGATGTTAAGGGATTAGGATGGGAAACCTCCTGGATTTTTCAGGTCAATAAAATCCTCCACCATGCTCTCATGACTCACTTTTATACGTTTAATTACAATATTGATTTAAACATTAAATATAATGTCAAGTAAAATTGTGATGATTCCCTCCAAGTGATATATGATCCTTGATATATATGATCCGTGATATATGATTCCGGAATCAAAGTGGCCACGATCTTGAGTCTGAGTCACATATGGATCAGTGAGTGTCTCTCAAAGCAGGGCCACAGTTCTCTCCCTGACCAGCAAATGGCCATGGAGGGTCCCAGGGATTGTGATGGAACAGAATAGTCACACTGCAGGACCAGCCCTGCCCTGGAACAATAAGGCCAAGAGCATGTCCTACTGTGGTGTGTGTGTGTGTGTGTGTGTGTGTGTGTGTGTGTGTGTGTTAGGGTTAGAAGCTATTTGGAATCAGATAATTCAAATGTCTCCTGTTCCATTTTTCATCATGTCTTTCTTCCTTTCTTTTTTATTTTGTTTTGTTTTTCAAACAGTCCTGAGTCCTGGCTATCCTGGAACTCGCTCTGTAGACCAGGCTGGCTTCAAAGTCTCAGAGATCTGCCTGCCTCTGCCTCCCAAGTGCTGGGATTAAAGGTGTGCACCCTGGCCATCACTTCTATATTTATTTTCTTTATTACCATTCTCACCCTTTCCTGAGCCCTGACCCATGTCTTCTCCTTTCATAGGATGCAAATAGAAAGGATGGTTGAGTGGTTGCTATTAATGATTCAAAAATCATTTCAATTATGCTAATAAACTTGCCAGTGTAGAAAGAGCCTGAACAGGAAGGTGATAATGACCTTGCAAATGAACTCGACTGGTCTATTCCAATTCCCTACGTGAGGCGATACCATGCCACATATAAGACATTTTCTCCTCATTGTTTATAATTCTTTAACTCTTATGTCATAGAAGAGCTATACATCTTACTTAGAATCAGTAGTTATTAGTATATTCCAAATATACTATATTTTCCCTGGAGCTTGAGAATGGTCATGACAAATAACACACAGGTGAGCTAGAAATCCCACGGGCCACATGTTTTCACATGTTACTTCAAACATCTCCAAGCAGAAAAAATTCAGGATCTGAAACAATCATATGGGCAACTGACAGTATTGTGGACATGTGTATCAAAGATAGGAATGGATATGCAAATATTTGTATAGTTTAAGTTGTTCTAATATGCTATAGACAATGGAATGTTCTCGTTACTTTTAATCATAATCCCAGACATAGCAATACTCTATCTATGTTCTTTGCTAACATAAGGTTACAAAAGTTCATTTCATCTAAAGTATTCCACCATTTCATTTTTATTTCCTAATGTCCTGACTTCCAGTCTCTCCTCCACTATGAGATGCTGTTTCTTTCTTTAGAGACAGGTGATGCTGAGGATGTTGTATTTGTGTGATATGGGTAAACAAAACCATCTTTCAAATCTGGCAGTCTGGATTGTTCTTATTATTGTGACACCTTTGGGAACCAAATTCTCCCTTAATGGAACTGGGTTAGTTCAAAGAAAAAACCTGATTATAATATGTTTTAAGCCGCCCAGGACCTGCTCAGCACAGGCCCTCAGAGACTGGTCCTGTCATTTTGCTGTAAGCACCAGTTAACCCAATTACTTACTGAATTCAAGTCAGAAGCATTTTGTTCTCTTCCAAACTTGAATGTCTCTCTGGCTCCAGTAGTCACAAGGCCGTATTATTTGTGAGAATATGTGAGGTTATGTGAGTGTCTACAGCATCCTGAATTTCCTGATATCCATGATGAAGTTGAGGCACACTGGGAAGATCCCGGCCCTAGAGATGGAGTTCTATTAGGACTTGGCCTGTGTCTCACAGGTTGCATGTGTGCAAACTTAATTGCTAAATCAAATTTAGAAAGAAATGCAGTCTCTCTGCTCTTAATCAAGCTGCCTTTCTTCGGACATCTCACGAGGATGAAGGAAACCCTGACCCTTGCCAGTACAGGGTAGTAAAGTCACTTTCCTTTACGTGGTCTCTCCTAAGATATAGATGCTCTGAGACAAATGCTCAGTCTGTCACACTTCCTCTCTCCCTCTTACCACCAAAGATGGCAAGGCTGTGACTGGCCTCAGAATGCAAAAACAGCAAGAAGCAAGAGGTACATCTGCAGTCTCTGGATGCTCAGGAGGTGATCTTGTCTCCTTCCCTGATGTAGCTCTGAGTCTACCAAGTCCTTGAAATAGTGCTGCCAGGACTCTGGTCCTTAACGTTTACTTCTGTCTGTGTCTTTCTACACTGCTGCTTCTTTGCCTACCTTCAGAGGGCCTCCAGTTACCTGGTCTTTTTTATAACCAGTTCATCTGTCCAATGTAGCTTTGAAGGAATTTTTCAGGGACTCGGGAAATCAAACTCCAGCTTCAACTATCTGGCCAGCTGCCAAGACCATCCTTTCACCCCGTTACCTCCCATGATGACAAACAAAGCAAAAACAAACAAACAAAAACCCTTCCAACATACTCCTTGCTTCCTAGAGTTCTCAGCGGTGATGGGACCAAATGTGACTCCTATTCGCACTTCTCTGAGCTGGATCCATACACCGAAAGCCTGTTTGGCTGATGTCCTCTCCTGTCCCTTTTAAGTGACCCTCTGACTCAGAAGAGTAATCACGTGGTTCTTTCTGAAAGATTTCACTCCCTTGGAGCTGGGAGCTTTCATCCGCTCTTGGGAAATGGGTGACAAACCATTTCTCATATTTGCTTTGGTTTTTCCAATCTCAAGTATTTCACTGGGTATGCGTGTGTCAGTGCACGTGTGTGTGCCGGTGTATGGAGGCCAGGTAACAACTCTGAGTATCTTTCCTCAGGAACCACTCACCCCTCCCTAACTTTTTGAAATGGGGTCTTTTTCTGGCCTGAAGCTAATTTATGAATACGCTAGACTAGAGGGTTAAAGGCCCAGGAATCCAACTGTGGCCATCTCCACATGCTAGGATTACAAGCATATGTCACCTTCTCTATCCTTTTTATGCGGGTTGCAAAGACTGAACTCTGGTTTTGTGTTTTGTTTTGTTTTGCTTTGCTTTGTATTTTAAGACAGGGTTTTTTCTGTGTAGCCTTGGCTGTCCTGGAACTCACTCTATAGGGTGGGCTTGCCTCAAACTCACAGAGATCCTCCTGCCTCTTCCTTCTGAGAAACACTGGTTTTTATGCTTTTTACAAGCAAGTTATGACTGAGCTCAATTTGGGCCTGAGTTAGTCAACTGGAAACATTTTTGAAAGAGATACTTCTACATTTCATTGAGGCCAGAAGAAGACTCCCTGATGGTGCTTAAGAAACAAGTTCCATTGGTTCTGTGGCCGCAAGGAAATGACTTTCTCTCCCCTGTGTAATGTTAGAGGAGGACATGAAACTAAAAGGAGACCCGAGTCCAGGACGGCGCCTTTATTGAAGGTCTTCAAGACCCCAGCAGATCAGTGAAGCTATACCTGGACTCCTGACCAGGAAATCTGAGATCATACGAGTAGGCTTTTCTAATCTCCTAAATTTGTGCTAATTTCACGTAAGGTAGTATAAAAGAATAATGCCATTGGAATTAGAACCAAACCACAGAGCACCAATATTCCCATCGCAACAGTGTAAACAATGAGTAAAAATCACAGGCCCCAAAGTCCTGCTGGGAGGATTCATGTCCTAGCCCCACCACCTCTCTGTTGTATGATCCTAGGCTTTCATTGCCACATGATGAAGTGAACTGAACCCAAGGGTGCTCATGGAATTAGTTCAAGGATTAATGGGTTTTTGCAGGGTCACTGGAAGAGCCACTGACACACGATAAGCGCTCTGAGTCACTAGGCATCCTTCGTGTGAGCCTCCTCAGCTCAGCACCAGGGGCCCTAGACATATTACAAGCTCTCTTTATGTCCCCCCAAATAAACATGAGTCATCACAAACACTCAAAACATTTGACAAAGGATCAGCTTATTGATGCATTGCCTTTCAAAACCAAATTCAGGTTAAAAAAAATGGATAAAGTCACATAATAAGCCCTGTTTCTATTTTAAACTGCAGAGCGAGCAAGCAGAAGCATGACCACATCTGCAGATCTCACTGCTTCTGGCTATGGTTTAGATATGGTTTGGGTGCATCTCTCGATGTTCATGCAGGGCAAGCTTGGGCTGCCTTGCGGTGGAGCTGAGGTGGGAGAACTTTACCAAGTGAGACTTGGCGAATGATAACTGGGTCATGGGGCTACATGGAGGTTAGTATTCTTCTCTCAAAAGAGGCCTCAAGGGTGCCACCCCCCATCTCTCCTCTGACTTCCTATCTCACCGTGTTTTCTCTTTTGCACATGCTCATGGCATTGTGGTACCATCTGCCATGTGGCCATCACCAGACTCAAACAGATCCTGATGTTGCCGTGATCTTGAGCCTCTACAGCCACGTGCAAAATAAGACTCTGTTCTTTCTGCGGTAGTCAGGACTGGGTTGTAGCCCCATAGCACAGGGGATGCTTAATTAACACTCGCAAAGGCCCTGGAGATGCTTCCTAAAGTACCAAGAGTCACCTAGGATGATTTTATAGCAACATAAAATGAACTGAACCAACATTTCTTCTTCCCCAAGAATCAGTCATAGTCATCACTAAAACAGTCATGAACAGCTTCCAAAATCTAATATTGTAATTGCTGTGTGTTAGTCCAAATGATTGTGCAACAAAATAAGATAGAATAAAAATATTTTATGATATATTATAGAGAAATAAATGGTCAGCTAGATGACAGACACGTGATAGATAGATGATAGGTAGATAGGGACATAGATAGATTGGTGAACGATAGATAATAGATACATGATAGATAGATAGATAGATAGATAGATAGATAGATAGATAGATAGATAGATAGATATAGAGAGAGATGTATCTTATAATTCTGATGTTAAATTTGGGGAGAGTAAAATAAAAATAGATTGATTTTTTTAAAAATCTCTATATTAAACAGTTTAGAAGATGGCTCATTTGGTAATGTGCTTGTCATGCAAGCATGAGTTTAAATGCTCAGCACCCTGTAAAATCTGGGCTCATTGGTAGTGTACATCCATAATTCCACTGCTGGGAAGGCAGACACAGGGGGAGCCCTGGACATCGCTGGCCAGCCAGCCTATCCAGTCACCCTCCAGGCTCAGTGAGACATGCCATCTCAGAAAGTAAGGAGGGGGGAGCCTGGGAAGATATGTAGACTCCTGGCCTACACATGTTGACCTGCACAATATGCATACACACACATACACACCCACACTACAAAGCGACAACAAAATTCTCTAATAAGAGCTAGTGAATGCATTCTGTAATAACAAGCATATTCCTAAGTGTCAGTAGGTAATGATGAGCAATGCAAATGAGTGTCTGTTCATAAACAGCTCTTGGCAAGGTTGAAGGAGAAGCCCTTCTTCACACAGCACCTAGTTCAGTAACCCAGACTCCTTCTATCCATGGCTTCCCCAGATTCTAGGGTTTCCCCGTTGCTTGCTTCTGTGAGATAAGAGAGAAATAGCACTGATGAGCACTGAGGGACGTGGTCATTGACAAGACAGAAAGGAGTTTTCCCTTTCATCCCACTAAAGAGTCACATGGTCACACCCCCCTGCAAGGGCATCTCTGTCATGAGCACCCCAAGAGATTTCCATATGCAGTTATATGTGGCTGAAAGCTGCCATTTAAACATATGACTTCAAAGTCCATGCCATCTAGGTTCCAAATTGTTTCTCCTATCTATGCCTTGATTTTTTTTCAGTTTCTCTTCTTTTCAATGGGGGTTAAAAAATGTTGTACATCTTTAGAATCATGTGATACTCAAATCAGATGCTATGTTTGAAATCACTAGAAGCATAACTGTCGTTCAATCAGTATATAAAATGTTTTAACTATGTTGTTTGTTAATCTGGGGAGGAAAGCAGCCATTCATTTCTGCTAAGCACTCAACCATACAACTGTTAGGATGAGTGTTGTGTTTCCATTGAGACTGCATAGACAGCAAAGGCAGACTCTTAAGGAAATGGCTGATGTTTTGCTGTCATGGAAGTTCCTTGGCCTAGGCTGCTGTCACTATGAGGACATTGAGAGGTCTCTTTTATGACAGCTGGGTCCTCTGCACCCTAGGCTTTAGCACATCCTTAGTTAGTGTAGAGATGCCCTAAGAAAGCATTGCAGAGCTCCGTCTCAGCTGAGACTGTAATTCCTCAGTAGAATATTATCCGAAGCTCATAGGAAGAAAAACTATTTTAATTTCAAACTAAAACTCCAAATGTCAAACAATTGAAATGATTAATACTGTAGATCTCAAACTGGTAGTTGCAAAAATTGACAACTATAATGAACACATATGACTACTCAGGTGATTTAAGAAAATTTTAGGTTTAAGTTTTGTCCCATACAAATGTGTACCACTTTGTTGGAAGAACTCCGAGCATCCCACAATGGGATCTGAGTTGCTTGGAGCTGTTGGGCATTGGATGTAAACAGCACCACTGCTGATAAGCTTAAGGCTTTGACATTAACAACGTGAGTGTACACTTCACACAGTCTAACCCATGCATAAGCAGAGGGTACACTTGACCGGCATGCCTCAAAGCCCAGGAAAGCACAGTCTTCTTCTAGAAGCAGATAATGTTCAGGAAGCCACAAGACTGTATCCGCGGCTCACGCCTGCCCAGACTGCAAGGAGGGATGTGGATGCACCTTACTCCGATCTCTAGGCCATTCTCCAACCCTCTCAATTACAAGTCCAGCATGCCCTGTGCCACACACACATACACACTTCCCCTGCGCCAGTCACACATATTTCGAGCTATCTTCCCCAGCAAGTATCTTACAACGTGTCCTTTTCCATCTGGCTTCCAGGGTTCTACCCAAGTTTAACCCTTGGTAAACTTCATGATGACCCCTGACTGACCTGTTATCCTGACCAGAGCCTGGCTCCTCAGAATAACTTGACAATGGAACAGTCCCGCTCTCCCTGTTGACTCTAAGCGCTTGCCTTAGCTACTTCTCACCAGGAAAGTGAGACAAAAGGAACATTTGGGTACCCTCCACATGACTCATGGAGTGCCTTTCCTGACTGCTCTAGGACCTTGAGATGCCCCTTCAATATTCCAGTTCCCCTTTCCGCCTCTACACAACAGGAAAGGCGACGGCTTCCTATAGTTAATGATTAGTGGTTATTTAATTCAACTGTCCTGGTGGTGCAATGTTTATTTAATTCTTTGCCATATTCTGGGTCTCTACCAAGTGTTAAGTCATATTTAATCCTCATGGCATTTCTGTGAGATGTTTATAGATGAGAAAGTCAATAAAGAGTTGTTAAGGAGCACAGGCAGATGGGGTGTAGCCCCTGGATCTTACAGAGCCGTTCGGGAACTAGTGTGGCAGGTGGTTTTCTTGCTTCCTAGAGCACAGAAGTGATGGACCTGTCGTGACCAGAGGCACATAGAGAATAAACTCCCAAATCCCACATTGCTCATCCAGGTTGGCATTGCCTCTGTGCTGACTTTGCTGCCCCGGCCTGCTTTACACAAAGTCAATACTGTAAATTTACATGCGACCTAGTTTAATCTAACTGTGGGCTGTGGTTCAATTATTCAGCAATTGATTACTAAGAACTTAAGAGAGCTTTTGACAACCGCTGTAAATGCAGCCTTTCTTCTGTGGTCTGTCTCACAAACTAACCTTGCTACTTCACGTTCCTATGGATACCCTGGAGCTCTCCCAAATACCCTAGAGATGCAGAAGGAGCGATGGCCTACAGCTATCATGGGTATAGAAGAGGATCCTGGGTGAATACTGAGCTGATGCTCCGGCTAATTTAAGTTCCAAGTGCCATCCTTAGTGCAGCAAACTCCCTGGCCAGCAGGAAAGAACAGCCACACGACGAGGATTCTTCTCAAATCATGCTTTATTGGAGCCTCTTGGTTGAAGGGAGAGCAGAAAGCAAGGGGCCCCGAGCTCTGAACTATAGCTGCTTATATAGGGATTCTGCCTAGCAACCTTTGATACTTTGATACCTTAACTGCCTTTCCGGAGACCCACCAGCAGGAAAGAAAGCAGGGGAACATCCCTGTCAATTACAGACCACAAGGAAGTTCCCCTGCCGGTCAGGGGAAGTGTGGGCAGCTAGATCATAACAACTCACCCTGTTTTCTGGTGGAAGAACTGCAACCTTAATATCAAGCGAGGCAGGAGCCAAATGCCATCTTGAAATGGCAGCCACTCAAATCGGCTCCCTGCAGTTCCCCCTTTTTGTTTTTCTCTGTAGGCCAGTGAGAAGGTCTTACTCCTGTTCAGGTCCTTACCTCATGATGCGAGGACCGATCAAAGGAGGCCTAAAATTCCTGGTACTCCTTCTCCTGTGCAATGGAATAAACTCCTGGGAGGTGCAAAGGCAGTACTTCAGAGTAAAAATGCATACTTTCCTCAGTGCAATGGAGAATTTCTCCCTGAGAGTGCAAAGGCTATGCAAGGAACAAACCTACTGGCCTTTTAGGACAGATAACCAAACTGGGGGTGAAACGCCATTCTCCAAAGCTGCTAACATTCGTAGAACCACAACCTTATCTCAAGATGCCTGAGCCTGAAGGTGACAAATTAACCATAGGCACAGCACCCACTCTCCTATGCAGCATGCAAAAAACATCCCCACCCCCACCCAATCCTTAAACAGGGAGAAGGCAGAGGAGATCCAGGAAGATAGTTCTTCTGCCATGCTGGTATCCATACGTGTGGAATCTGCAGTCACCATTGCCACCCGCAACTTTTCCAGTTGTTGTTCGAATTCACCAGACCAATTACCTAAAAGACAGCTAGACAAGTATTTAAACTTTTCATATCACACACAGCCCCAGATACTTCCATTCACAGCCAAGCTGAGCCAATTTCCACAACTGCAGCTGTGCTTGCGGCAGCAGCAAGGGCAGTCAGTACTGGTAGCAGAGGGGTCAGCACAGAGGAGAGGAAGGGGAGGCAATCTTGCTTTCCCCTTCCTGGCTTTCCTCTGCCTGCTCCTGTCATTAGGAGTGGCTTTCTCATTTATTCCTGTCAGCTGAGTGCATGGAAGACACCTTCTCCCTCGTGCACCTCTTTAGCTTCCCTAGCAACCCAGCTGATCCTGCTTCTGCTCTGAAAGGGCCCACTTAAACCATGTTTTAGGGAATTTGGGCGTTGTCAATCTCTCTGGCTACTTCCTGCTGAGCGGGGACGTTGCGTTCTTACTGCCATTTTCCAGTGGTCTGGACCTGGGCCTAAGTGTGGAGGTGTGGCAACGAGGTGCAGCCCACCGGTTGCCCTGGGCTGGGACAGAGGTTCAGGCCAACAGATCTTATCGTGTGCTGTGCTTCTATGCCCTGAAACAAGTCCCGGTGTTTGCAGCTTCGCAGACCCTCAGTGCTGCTTGGCCGTGGAGCCACCTAGAGCTCCTTGGCCTTGGAGCCGCAGGTGCTCGCACTCCACTGCAAACTCTGGAGGCCTTGGTAATTCAAACCAAATGAATATCACTCCCTTCCTTAGCGTAAGATTGCCGGAGGCTGAGAACCAAGGTGCAATGGTATCGCACTCCTCCAGGAACCTCTCTAAAGTGCTCCGTTTTATCTTCAAGTTTCCAGAACGAAGCAGCTCATTGAGAGCCAAAAATATTGGGTGCGAAGATGAAGCGCCCATTTGACAACCCGTTTGACTTTTAAGACCCATTTGACGTACAACACGTTTAACGTTTTTGACATTTCGACCTGTCCACTGTGGTCGCGGCTCTACTACCCCACTCTCCCTTCTTCTACTGGTGAGAGCGGAAAACCCACTTTTGTTGTGGATCCCCAGCCTTACCTGGAGACTGTCTTGAGTTTCTTTTTTTTAGGTATACCTTTTATGTTTTCCTTTTTTATGTTTATTCTTTTCAGTCTAGACCTGCCTAAGTCCCCCCCTTTTAAATCAGACTCTGATAGGCTGTCCCGGTGTGCTTGCAGTGCCCTTCTCCTTTTCCAGTGCAGCCAAAAAGCAGCACAGAAAAACATCAATGACGAGGGCCACAAAGATCAAGCAAAATACCTCAGGTGCAACCCCAGCAATCATCATACTTGGGAGACTCACCAACATCGCTGCTCCGCGTGTCGAGTTCTGAATCCTATTCAGCCCCTCACTCGGTACCAAAGCTTGTCCCCAGCGTCCCAGGATTTCGGCACCAGTTGTGGCGAACTCCCTGGCCAGCAGGAAAGAACAGCCACACGACGAGGATTCTTCTCAAATCACGCTTTATTGGAGCCTCTTGGTTGAAGGGAGAGCAGAAAGCAAGGGGCCCCGAGCTCTGAACTATAGCTGTTTATATATGGATTCTGCCTAGCAACCTTTGATACTTTGATACCTTAACTGCCTTTCTGGAGACCCACCAGCAGGAAAGAAAGCAGGGGAACATCCCTGTCAATTACAGACCACAAGGAAGTTCCCCTGCCGGTCAGGGGAAGTGTGGGCAGCTAGATCATAACAACTCACCCTGTTTTCTGGTGGAAGAACTGCAACCTTAATATCAAGCGAGGCCGGAGCCAAATGCCATCTTGAAATGGCAGCCACTCAAATCGGCTCCCTGCACCTTAGGCTTAGTTTATGTAGTACACTCCCGAAGCATTGGCACCTTGATTTTGCTTATTTATAACCTGCTTTCATTACTTTCCATTTAATGGGCAAGCTCACATGAAGAAGCAAACAGAATGATCTGGTAGGCAAGGGTTGAGAGAACAGGCAGATCGTATCACACTGAGACCCAGACTCATTTACTGGTTCCTTCCCTGATGGTATCATAGAACTCAAGAAAGAGGTTCAAGGAGGCTTCTGAATTGACCTGGCTGGTACTACAGAGGCAGCCACTATGTCATGAGTGATAAGACCCACCGCCACATAACCTGCTACACTCTTGTTCAGCCTACAAACCTAAGAGTGCTAGGACTAACGGGGATGGCGTAACAGATTCCCAAGCAAGCCTGGACTGTTGCCTTCCAGCTTGCTGTCTCTACTGCTCTGGAACGTTAGAACACGTGGTCATCTGCTTAGCATTTGCAAGAACTGATGCTTCTTCATGTGGGGGTGCTAAATTCATCACCATAAAACACAAAGTGCACTCTCTGCTCCTGAAGTAGCAGTGTGGGAGCCTAGCCCATCCGCCCTGGCATTATCCCTGACTCCTTTGCTCTATCTAGTCACTAGACCGAAAGTTTAGGTCGTTTGGTTTTTGTTTCTTTCTCATATTTTTTAACTACATGTCAAGTGTCTAAGTCACTTCAACTAAGGGTCTAAAAATAGCAACGGGTTTCTTAAAAATATTTTCCTATAGTCTTCTTTGTACTTTGGCCATATCTGCCCACACCACCCCCTACAGTCTTTCTATTCATTCTCCCAGAATCTCATTTCCTTCCTCATGATAAGAACCTGCTGTTTTGACTAATAAGGGAAGCTGGTTTCAGTCTCTTTCCAGGACTGGGTAGATAAATTTGCAAATGATCCACCTTTATACTCTGTCCCACTTGGAATAGACCCTCCCCATCCCACAGCTTCCTCGCGTGACTCTTAAGTTCAGTACATGAGAGCTATTATGTATGGGGAGGTGTGTGAGTGGATCAGTCAGAGCAGAAACCTTGCCACTGAAGAGGAAAAAGGACCAAGGAAATACTGCCTCTGGTTCTCCCTGTAGCAGAGAAAGAAGACCAATGGGAGCTTGTGTAGTCTTGCCTCCGCTAAGAACGTTTCATGGGGAATCATGTCAAAACGGCTGATCCCATTTTGGGATGGAGACTCTGGACTCCTCCCCTTGCTGTTATCTTGTGAGCTCAAATTCAACTAATGCTAGTTAGTATCTATTTATACACCACTAGCCATACCTATTGTTACCACGCCACGTGCATAGAGTATCCCCAGTATGTGAGATGCACCGAGGGGTCAGGAGGGCCATGTCACCGAGCACAGAAGGATGCGCAATGACCAATGAGAGCTTTTCTCTCTCTCCAGTGTCCCTCATTTTGGTTTTGTTCAGAACTGTCTTGGGAAAAGGAAGAATTACAAAAGACAAAGCAGGCAAACTAGATGAAACCAGAGGAATGGAAGCAAAAATAGAACCATCACGAAAGAGAATGGACAGAAGTGGAATGGCCGAGCCGCCTCAGTGCAGGTGTAGATGCTCCTGCCATGGTGCTGGCATTGATTCAGAGCCGTGTGCACAGCTGAACATGAAGTTAATGTCCTATTTTATAAGGCTCATTGGTAGCAATACTCCCTCCCAGTAACCGAGCAGAGGTTGAGGCTATTGGGTAACATTACCACGACAGGGGTCACCTCCCTTCCTACCAGCAGCTGTAAAAGCTCCCTCCCGATTTATATTCACTTTTCTATTAGTTCTTTGAGAGTTTCAATGTGATTTGATCACACTCAAGCCCCTCATCCAGCTTAGCAGGTCCACCCTTCCTTTCTTGCTCATGCAGATTTGTCTTTCTTCTTTCAACACTTCAAGACGGGTTTGTGCTGCCAACTCTTCTTGGTGGCCGGATCTCCCAGTGGAGCACTGTCAGTTTATTGGGACTACATTCTTAAAGAGCACCTCCCCCCTCTCTCCCAGAAGCTAACAACTATCAATATCTCCAAGACTAGGGGTAGGATTGTGTGCCCAGCTCCCCTACTCTATGCCGAGATTTGGACTGGCTAGGACTTACAAAAGCTTTGTGCAGCCAGGCAGTGCTGGTGCACGCCTTTAATCCCAGCACTCAGGAGACAGAGGCAGGCAGATCTCTGTGAGTTTGAGGCCAGGCTGGTTTACAGAGCAAGTCCCAGGACAGCAAGGGCTATTACACAAAGAAATCTTTCCTCGAAAAACAAAAAACAAAACAACAAACTAAAGTTTGTGCATCCCATCACAATCAGTGTGAGTTCCTATGTGCAGCCGCCCTATTGTGTCCGGAAGATAAAGTCTCCTTGTTGTCACCCATTGCCTCTGGCTCTTACACTCCTCCTATCCCCTCTTCCAAAATGGTCCCTTGAACCTTCATATATATATATATATGAAGCCTGCAGACATTAACTCCTCCTGAGTCTCTAACAGGCTGTTTGTGGGTTTAAATTACAATTATCTTGTGGGTCTCCAGTCTATCAACCTTCCCCACTAGCTTGTGGATGCACCAAGCTTCCACAATCACAAAACCCAATTCCTTAAAACAAATCTATTACAACACACACACAAACAACACACACACACACACACACCACCACCACCACCACCACCACCACCACCACCACCACCACCACCACACCATCCTGGTTCTGTTTCTCAGGGAAACACTGCCCCTAAGTGATACACCAATTAGATGGAAAATGGCAGCCAAGTAAAATGAGTCCCACTCCTTGTGGTTGGATAACTTGTGCACTGTAGCCAAAGCACAATAGGGGATAAAAGGCAGTTAAGAGATGGGTGTGGTGGCACATTTAATTCAAGCACTTGGCAGGCAGAGGCAGGTGCATCTCTGTGAGTTCAAGGCCAGCCTGGTCAACAGAGCGAGTTCCAGACCATCTAGGGCTGGTACACAGAGAAATCCTGTCTTGAAAAGCAAAAAAAAAAAAAAAAACAAAGCAAAAATGACAGTTGTGAGCATAGGTGCTGAGAAAGCATGAATGATGTGAGAATCAACACACTCAGTCTCGAACAAAGCCAGAGCCCCGGAAGCCTCCAGCTCTTCTTCAGGTCCTGTCGGGGGCCAGACAGACAGACAGCATGGTTTCTGCTGATGGTGCAGACAGAAGCTTCCTGGGAGCACTGGCTTATGTGTTGGCATTCTTAAAGTAAAGCCACAAGAGACAGGTGAGAGAGCACGTGCCTCTGTAGGACATTGGCGATCAGAGAGGAGGAAAGAGCTCCATCCCCGAAGGATAGAATCTATGTGGGGTTTACAGAGGAAAGCCCTGTATCGAGGTCCCAAAGGCCTTGCTACTTTTCCTTCCCAGGGATGAAACAAGCCATTGTGAGCAAGTGACACCTGCCTCCTGGTGTCATGGATGCTGCCTTGAAGTAGTGTTTCTGCAGTGTCTACAACCTGTTTCCCAGGAGCCAAAGTACGGCCATTTCTCCTCGACCCTCTTGCAGCTTACCCACTACTGCATACATGAGCTATTTGTATCCAGCTTCCTCAGGAAGAACATGGTGCTAACCATAGAAACACAAGAATGTAGACCAAGGAAGGGTCATGTCACCAAATCAGCAAATGAGAAAGAAAGGAAATTATTTATTATACTGTCTTTAAAAACCAAGTTTGAAGAGCAGTCAGGGTTCTTTGCCCTGTGGAAAGTCCAAAGTCCTCCCCCCTCAATCCTGGTCTAGGAAGGTGAACATCCAAACTGGGTAGGCTCCCACAAAGCCTAAACATGAAGTAGGATCAAAACCCAGTGCCATTGTCCTTGGCTTCTCAGCAGCCCTCATTGTCCGCCAAGTTCAGAGAGTCCGGTTTTATCCCATGCTTTTTCAGTCACAGTCCAGCTTGCCTTGGTGAGCTCCCAGGCTGGAGAGGGAGGGGGAGGAGGGGGAGGGAAATGGGAGGCGGGGAGGAGGCAGAAATTTCTTTTTTTTCCAATAAAAAAAAGCACTACATTAAAAAACAACAACAACAAAAAAAACAAGTTTGAGATTCAGTTCAACCATCATTAAAAGCAAAACCCCTTCTTCAGCTAATTTCTCCTCCAGAACAGTATGGGGCTTTCAGAACTGACAATCACTAGCTATGGTTGTTTCTATTGTTGCTGTTTTCTGGTGCTGGGAGTCAAACCCCAAGCCTTGAGCCTGTTAGAAAAGTCCCCCTACCATCGAGCCATACCTTGACTCTAGGCTAATTTTGCTAACTTCTGGGTACCTCTATTTCCCTGTCTGCAAAACGAAGATAAGAAAACAGATACGAGAGCTCTTCTCAGAAACTGGTGTAAATTCTCCTCGCTACCTTTGTGGCTGACTCACTCCTAATGCAGGAAAAGTGTGCAAACAGAGGGGAAACCAACATTAGCTGTGTAACTATGACACATCAACACTTTACACCTTATTGATTTATTCACTAAGTTGCAAGAAATACTTCTGATAAGCTCCTGGAGATGAAAGAGTATCATGTAGACCCCCAAGGGGCAGATGAAAAGTCTGAGTGGTGGTGATGGTTGCTTTTGTCACCTTGACACAATCTAGAAAGACTTGGGGAAGGAGTCTCAGTCAAGGATTGCCTAGATCGGGTGGGTGTGTCTGTGTCTTTTAGTTGTGGTGAGCAGACCTGCTCCCATGGACTATGGGCCAGGTTTGGAATGAGTTTGAGGGGCCGAGGCCATTAGAGGGCTCACTGTGGTAGAATGGGGACTACTAATTTGAAGAGAATCTGAAAGAGCCCTGCATCTGGGGGCCTCGATTTTAAGTGCTGGAACTTGAGATAAAAGAAAGGGGAATGATTTTCAGGGCAGAACTGGGAGACTCCCACAAAGAAATGGGTATGTGAAAGAAAGAATTGGCACAAGCTACTCTCCAGCCTCTGGTTCGTGCTTCCGGCTGGATAGTGGAGCCATTTACACTGAGTTACTTGAAGGGTCAGGATCTTCATAGATCTAGAAATCTCCCACAAAGTTCTCTTCGTGAATCCTGGCCAGAAAAGACTAGAGAGGTGGTTTACATAATAAAGATGAAATTTAATGGCTAATGAGTTTGTCTTTCTGGACATAGCTTGCCTTATTTAAATCTTGTCACTCACAGCCTTAGTTAGGGTTTCTAGCACTGACAAAATACTGACTGAAAGTAATTTGAGGAGAAGAGGGCTTATTCCACCTCACGCTCCTGATCACAGTCTATCACCGAGGAAGTCAGGGCAGGAACTAAATAAGACAGGAACCTGGAGGCAGGAACTGAGGCAGAGGCCCTGGAACAGGGATGCTTATTGGCTTCCTCCTCATGGCTTGCTCAGCCTGCTTTCTTATAGCACCCAGGACCAGCAGCCCAGGGTGGCACCACCCACAGTGAGCTGGGCCCGCTCATCTTACACATCAATCATGAACATGGACACAGGCTTGCACACAGGCCCATACGTGGAAGTGTTTTTTCAATTTGGAGTCTCTCTTCAAAAATGACTCTAGTTTGTGTCAAGTTGACCAAAAAACTCACTAGCACATTTCCCATGTGACTTTCCTCATCTACAGAGTTCTGGGCTCTTTCATGCCTCTGCTTTCAAAGCAGCCCATCAGATAAACTCTATTTGATTCCAGGCCAAGCTTGAGCTCATGGTCTATACTTTGGTGTGTTTGGCTCTTCCTTTTTCCATGTGCAGATTCCCAGCTCTCTCTTCAGAGGTTCTTTCCCACCAACTGCTCCCCCAGACACCACTGACTCCAGCCAATTCCACGGACCATGTCTCCTGCTTGTGTGTGCCCATGGTTCTCCATGGCTGTTCCCACTGTGGAAGGCAGCAGAGCATGGTGTAGCACAGGGCTGTCTTCTAGGCAGAACTTCCAACCCTGGAGAAACCTGACCTTGGCTTAGGCTCCAAAGATCCCAGAATGATGCCATAGTTCAAGGTCAGGAAGAAAATGTTAAATTTCATTGAATGTAACTAGATTAAAAGAGTAATATCTTTAGGGAACTCATCTGACCATTTCAGTCTCTTGCTTAATTACGAGAATATGGAGATGCAGATACAGCAAAACATACCTAAACAATATATTTTTAAAAATCACCCTAAATGGCTATTTAGGACCAAAGTTAACCTTAAACCAGTCATGCCAAACATAACACCTTTCTTATCTGCCTCTCACCTCTCCTTTGCTCTTCCTGAGTAATGTGGGGCCCATGCTTTTCTGAGGAACAGAGGAAGGGGCTGGGGAGGAACATAAACTCCTACAACTTTACAAAACTCCCCCTCAGCCCTTCTGTTACAGCCTCTGCATGAGCGTGCATGCTCAAGTCAGTCTGTCACCACACAGCCATGCAGAGCTGATCGGAGCAAACACGGGCAAATACTTCCTCCCCTGCACAACTTTCATTGTGAGATCCATGCTTTGTTAGATGCCCAGAAAGAACACCATCGCGTCTTGCTCACCTTAGTGTTTCTGGAGCCTTCCATCTCCAGGAAGTGTGTGTGACATACTACCCACGTATTTTAAATGAGAGTAACTTGGTGAAGTAACCTTGTGAAGCCCCGAGGGAAACCTCCAAGAGGCCTTTTCACTCCGTCCTCGAGACAACTGGACAAAAGCAGGAGCCATTTGACATGTACACACGGGAAGCTTTTCAATCCATCCACATCTGGATGCAAATCTAATCCAATCACTGCCAACTTTTTCAACCTTCATGAAAGACGAGGATGAAGATGATGGTGATGAAGATGCCCGACACTCAGGTGCCTATGGCTGTATGCCATCCTCTGTTCTGAGTGTTTTCTGTAAATCAGTCTATTTTATTCTTAAAGAAAACAAAGGGAAAGAGGAAGACTCTACCATCACTTTTCAGTGAAAGAATGTGAGGTATGGGAAGGTAGTAGTAGTAGTTATCCGAGTTGGAAAAAAAGTGCGGCCAGAATCTAAACCCAGGTAGTCAAGCTCCAGACAGTTATGCTGTGCTCTGCTTCCTCTCCAAGGGCTCAGGAGCCCACCATCAAACTTATAATCTCTATTTCCTGGCTTCTAACAGGAGCCCAATAAGGTCAACCTCAGTGACGCCTAAAGGAGATTGTGTAAGTAAAACCCTGGATACCAAATAGCCATCTAGACTGGAGGGCCTTTAATTTTCAGCTTGCACTCATCAGATTCCTAAAGAAAATGTAATAAAATCCTGAAGTATTAGCCTTCCCAAGGACAGCTAATACACAGGCATTCTAAATAAGCTAGAGCCATGGGTATTTACTTATTTGATCTTTTCATTGATCCACAAGTGGACTTAGTCAGTGGAGACTTCTATCCCAGCATTGTCAAGTACACTGGTTTTTGTTACAGGAGTTCAACAGCCAACTGGAGTATGAATCAAAAGTTGTAGTGCCCCAGAGGAAATCAACTCTCCAGATTTGAATAAGCTACTTGGAAAAGTCCTTGAAGGGTCATTAGAATAGATCCAGTAAGAGAGAGGGACGCTCAGTCTACTGAAGCATTGGCAAAGCCACCAGGCTTTGAGAACTTAGGCAGGACTAGAAAAGCACAGGTTCCAAGCAACGGTGGAGATGAACGGTGCCTGAACAGCTGAATGGGGAGAGGCTGGTAAGGGCACAGACTGTCAGTATAGAGTGTGGGATGGATTCTCTGTGCGGTGGAGAACACTGGAGGATTTCTGAAATAAAAGGACTGAGATCTGAGCCTTAGAACATAATTGCTGCAGTCTTTAGTGGGGGTGGAAGTGGGGATACAGGTTTCAGGAAGGTGGTGTGGACATGGAGGGCGCAATCATTAACTGGTTGCTGGCATACTTCTGTAACAAAAGCTGTGATTTATTTAATATTGAGCTAGCACACTTCACTTACCAAAACTGCCCTTAGACTGAAACATTCTAAAAATATAATACGTTCTACATTGATGTATTAACATATGCACCAAAGTACCCCAATGTGTTAAAGTCCTGAGAGGTAAGGGCTCAAAGGTGTTTGTAACTGAATGAAAAGTGAGGTCCTTACAATTTTTAATGAAAGTTAAGCTCGAAATTGAGGGCCTAACTGTCGTATATATTCCAAACATATATAGACATATCTTTATCCAATTTTATAAATATTTCCCCTGAAAAAGGGAATCTGGGCAGATGGAGCATAAGCAGTATATACATGTTAAGAAATGCAATGTCTTCAAGAGGAGCAAGTCTTTTTTTCTTTGTGTTTCCTTAAGAGAAGTCGATAGTGAAAATTCTCAAATGAAGTGACAGCAGAAAAAACCAGCCCAATATGAGCAAACAGGCAGATCTTTGTCAAAGCGTCGAGTAACTACTTTCGGCTCACACCCCTGCAATGAAGTCAGAGGATGTTTCAAGAGACTAATAGGACATAGCCGAGCACATCCCCGCAGGGCCATGCCGTTACAGGGAGCGGAAGGGAACAAAGCTAATATTATAGCTCCCATCATGTCTTCCTCCAGAGACCATTTCTTCAGAGTGCCTCCCAAGTCCATCTCTGCTCAGATTGACCACCCTTGGCAATAATGTAGGTTGATAGTCTCCTAAGACACATTTTTTTAAAAAAAAAAAATCACACCTTGAATATTACTGGAAGCATTGTTCCCTCCTCTGATTTAACTGCACAAATTTTTAAATGAGAATATTTAAAGCGATCTCTGTAATTTGCCCACCGTGTTTTTTGGGGCATATAAAAATCAAAACCACAAAGTGACGGTACTAATACCTAAGGGTCTTTATGTTCACCATGTGTTCAGCATTGGTTTGAGAGTTTTACATGGATTGATGGATTTAATTGTTGTAACTGTTGCCGGAGGCCATAATAATTTGTCTAGGCTTGTGCTTGAGGAAACAGAGGCATTAAAAGGGTAATTATCTTTAGCACAGGTAATCTTCTGACCTCAGCTAGTCTTACTTCAGAAGTATGCTTCAATATATTCACTGGTCTGTGTTTTAAACTGAATTCGTCTCAAAATGAAAAGACTTTTGACTCCCAGAACTACAAAACAACGACAAAAACAACCACAGCTAGTAACTGGCAGTTCTGCAGTCCTCACACCGTTCTGAATGAGAAATTACCTGAGGAAGGTATTCTGCATTTAGCGATGGTTGAACTGAATCTCAAGCTTTCCCCTAAGGTTGCTGCAAGATTTTGTGACTAGAGAAGCATCATTCAAAGCTACACCAAAAAAGATATGGCTGCCTTTCTCTGCCACAAGACAGATCTGAGGAGTCAGAGAAGGAGTAAGAGGGGAAGGGGGCAGCTTCAGTAATGATGTAAGTCAGCTCAGTGGCAGGGGGAACAGCTTTAATTGTTAATTGGACACATCCTAGAATCACTTGAAAGATAGTCTCAGTAGTGGATTATCTACATTGGTTTGGCCTCTGGGGATTATCTTAATTAAGTGGTCTGGTAAAACCCAACCCACTGTGGTGCAGGAGAATTGTCTGTATTCTGTCAATCATGTTTTAAATAAATGCTGATTGGCCAGGTAGGAAGTATAGGTGGGCCAACCAGACAGGAAGTAGAGGTGTGGCAATGAGAACAGAAGTATTCTGGGAAGCAGGAAGCTCCCTCCCCACTCCTGCCCAGACTCTGAAGAAGCAACATATGATCTGCCCCACTGTGAAAGGTACTGAGCCACATGACTAACATAGATCAGCATAATGGGTTAATATAAGTTACAAGAGCTAATAAGTAGCCTGAGCTAATGGGCCAATCAGTTAATAATCTTATGGAGTCCTCTGTGTGATTTTCTTTGGGGCTTGCCAGCTGTGGGGTACCGGGCGGGACATTAACCCCAACAAGCCAGCCCTCGTGTTGCACCACTGTGGGCAACTCTATTCCCTAGGCAGAGGTTCTTAAACTGTTTAAGAGTGGAGAAACTGAGCTAAGCACAAGCTAGTGAGTGTGTGTATGCATTCATTTCTCTCTGCCTTTGATTGTGGATGTCTTGTAAACTGCGGTCTCTGCCCTCCTGCCTACTGTAAACTTCCCTGTAACTGTGGACTATAACCTGGAACGCTGAACTAAAACGAATCTTTTCTTCTCTCTTGATTTGTGTTAGAGTGTTTTGTAACCACAACAGAAATGAAACCAGATCGAGCCCAAGTAGAAGAAACATCCCAAGCAAAGCATCAACTCCCTGCTGAAATGGCAACTCCTTTCTCACTTCCTCAGTCGCCACTGGGTGTTGCTGACATACTCAAGGAGAAGCCAGCTAAGCTAGGTGGTGCCTGTGGAGTACAGAGCAGAAAAGAGCAGCCACAAGTCTGGCCCCGTTCTTTTGACGCCAAGTCCCCTGAAAACTATCATGGTGAGTACCTGTTTTCTTTTTGATCTTTTAACACAGAACAGCACACACTATTGTAAGCAGAGCTGAGCTGTGGATACCACAGCTATAGGCCCAGTTTTGCCAATTTCTGGGCTTCACCTCAGCTTTTCAAAAGAGAGAGTCTTTTCGTGATTTTCCTGGTGTTTCCTCTCCAGATTTCAGATATATTTGGATTTATGTAGTTTGATGTGTTTGACCACTTGGTTCACATAACCAGTTACCAACATTCTCTTGGAATAAGTACAATATAATAGTATGACAACAGATAATATCACATCAGAATTCTGGACCAATCTGTATTTTCCCTCATTCTTGTCTTCATTGAACTTACAACATGCCATGCACATGGCTTAGTTGGACATAGCTACTTTTTATAGATCTGAGATCACATGGCATAGCATATGCTAATGACACTCATCCTACCAGGCCATCAGTTAACAGTTTACAAAGATGGTGTTTCAGTTTGCTTTCCATTACTATAACAAACACCATGACCAAACACTACTTGAGTAATAAATGGTTTATTTCAGCATATTTGTCCTAATCACCATGCATCATGAGACGAAGTCAAGGCTGGAACTCAAGGCAGGGACCTGGAGACAGATGTTCAAGCAGAAGCCATGGAGGAGTGCTGCTTTCTGGCTTGCTTCCCATGACTTGCTCAGTTTGATTTCTTACCCAACTCGGGCCCACCCCTCCCACATCAATCAGGGATTAAGAAAATGGCCCCTAGACTTGCCTACAAGTCAATATTATAGAGGTGTTTTTCATTTGCTTGTTCCTCTTCCAAGAAGATACACTTGTGATGGGTTGACAAAAGCCGATCTACACACATGGTTCTAACTCTTCTGGTGTTGCTGCGTGTGCTTCTTTGCACCATCACTTTGCCCCTCTACCTTCAATAGAGTTTGTTTCCTCTCACTCTTAAATAAAGGCTAGCTTTGGGACTTTCCTTAAAGAACAGAATGAAACCTTAAGACCTCAGAGCCTCAGACACACACAGCCTCTGGACTTCTACTCTCAGATCCCTGCTGCCCAAATGAGGAAGCTTGGGCTAAGCTGTATGAAGATGAGAGGCCACACTGAGCCAGAAGGGAGAACCAACTTCCAGACATGCAACTGTGGCCCTCCCTCTGGCCTCAGTTGGTTGTCATGACTGCAGCCACCAGAGGACCAGCCCAAGTTGCCAAAACATAACCTATGCCTTTTAAAACTGACTTCTAACAAGTTTTGTTACAAAAAAAATAGCTCCTCAAAAACTCCATTTTCCAGAAATACACACTAGTCATATTTCCATCACGATAACAAACACCTGAGACCATGTAAAAAGGAGCAAGTTTATTTTGGCTGACAGTCTTGAAGGTTCTGGTCCACAGTCATTTGGCCCTATTGACATGGGCTTGTGGTAAGGTAACCCATCATATCACAGTGTGTACCGGGTTAAAAATCACTTGTCTTCTGGCTAGAAAGTAGAAAAACCCACTAGTCCCTTCAGAGACAAGATGTCAATAATCTAAACACCTCCAAAAAAGGCTCTACCTCTAAGGTTTTGCTACCTATCAACAGCAGCAAGTTGGGTGAAAGCCTGTAACATATGGTCTTTGGGGGTTATTTAAAGTCTGAACAACATAGCAAGGTAAGGAAATTAGTGTATCATACTTGTATGGTATGGATACAATTTCTAAACAATCATTATTAGAGTCTTAAATTTCTACCTACCCTTTCATTACTGACACTGCTATCTCTATTACTACTGGGGCTTGCTGCTTCTAGGATACAAAATACTTGCATGTACACACACAGACATATACACATACAACACATACACACACATACAAACACACAACCTATACATATATACACAACACACATATACACACAATAAACACATAAAACTTGTATACACACAGATACACACACATACAAACACACACATACATACATACCACAGCACACACATACACAATACACATAACACAACACAAAGGCACACAACAAACACATACAGAAATATACACACATAGAGATATACACAACACATACACACATGCACATATGCACACACACATAGATACACACAGCACACATACACATAACACATAGACACACAAAAACACATACATACATATACACACATAGATATACACAACACATACACACAGATACATCTACATAAATACACACACAACAGATACACACTCATATACATACATACATACACAACACACATATGTAAACAACACAATACACAACACACATATGTGCGCAACACAATACATACACACAAACACATATACACACAGCACATACACGCATATACACATAATACATAGATACACACATAGACACACACAACATACACATACACACAAAACACATACATATACACACATACATACCTCTCACTCAACTGTTCCTGTGGTTTGGGGAGCTTCTTTTACTGTCCACTGTAGCAATATCCATATTTCCGGTTTCACTGGCTCAGTTGGTTCTGCTTCCCCATACCCAGCCTCATGCCCTCTGCTCCTCCAGCCTTGAAGAGTAATGGCTACTTCCTTTGTTACCTTAGCAACTACGCCGCCATTTTCTGCTCACTCTGGATGTGAAGGGACTCAGTGTTGTGGTTTCATTTATGTTACTGTGATAAAACGCTTTGAACTCAAGAAAAGAAAGGATTTATTTGGCTTACAATATTAGGTTATAGTCTACATTGAAAGTTCCAACCCTGCCAGAGCTACATGGTGAGACAGTCTATAAATAAATGAAAATAAACTGCCGCATAATTTTCTCTCAAACCCCATATTCCTACCTTGATAAAATATCTATTTACTTATATGTGCAAACCAGAAACACCCACTTTTCTCTCCCCACCTACATGTGATGCGTGAGAGTATCCTGTGGAATCCACACTTTTATCCATCTTCCATCCATTCTATTCTCTATACACAGAGGTACCATTATTTTATCAGCAGCAACTGTAGACAGACTTCCGTGAGACCTCTCAAGAGTAGCCAAGTCAGTAGCTTTTCCTTGGCACTGCCCTTGGCTTTTCCTCGACCCATTCCCATATCACCACCAACAGGAGACACACTTTCAACTGGGTAGCTTAATTTGAGACATGCAAGACAATCAGGCACAATGGCATGACTGTAACATGTGATTGTGTATGTAAGTATGTGTTCGCAAAGTGTAGTTCTTGCTTACCAATAAAATAAGCAACTCCTTGTCTGCCCCAGGCCTCCTCTGTTTTAGAAAGAGAGCTGTGCATGCTAACTCCCAAGAAACCCACGTGTCTGAGTGCCTGGCTAGAGAGCAGTGTCTGGTGCTGACTGAGTGTTTCAGGGAGGCTGAGATGGGGTTTCTGCTTCACTGAAATGAGCTGGAATTATGGTTTTTCCCCTTGACAAGTAACTAATGGGTTCAGATTAACTGGAAAGAGGTGGCCAGCCCAACTATTTCACATGTGGTAATGAAGTCAGATTGCCCACAGTTTTGACAAAAATGCCAATTCTTTGCACTTTAAAATATTATCTTTCCTTGGCTTCCAGCCACCATGTTACCCCAGTTTTCCTGTAATTTTAATTTCTTATCTCTTTTGATGTGTCTTCTATCTCTCCAAACGTTGGAATACTCCAAATCTCTGTGTCTGGCCCTATTGTTTGCTCAATCAATAGCCACTAAATGAATGACTTCATTGTCTAGCTGACCAAATTCATGATCAAATACAAACAGAGCTAGAACTCAAGGCCAGGGAATAAAAGCCTAGCCTTATTATTTTTAAAACATTTGCTATGAGGAGTGTGGTCATGCCCCTGACTAGGCCATCAGGCACAGGAGCGTTTAAACACGCACAGGACTCTCCCATGAGAGCTGGACCACAGAGATGAAAACTGGACCAAGAATAACCTCAGAGAAAAATTGGAAAGATTTATATTTTCTAAAGGCAGATACCACGCCCCCCAAAATACACAAGAAAATTATCAAGCCATGAATACTGACCAAAAGAATTAGATATATGTTCCCCACTGAAGAAAAGTAACAAAGGAAACAATGAAATTTAACACTGGTGGGATTCTCACAGGAACGGAAAGCCGGGAAATATGTGTCTCCCCTACACCAAATATAGTTGTGCCACTGTAGCTCCAGAATCCATATCTCTCAGTGCTTGAGGACTGTGTGTCTTCCTGCCCAGCCAACCTCTGTTTGAAAGAGCAATGGGTATTATGAACTCAAAGAGAGAATCTTTATTGTTTCTGCTATCCTGCCACTCACTTATTAATTTGCCTAGGCTCTCATAACAAATCAAAGCTAGGATGCCTAACTGGTTTGATGACTGAAGGGCAAGGATCATGATATCAGCAGGTTTGACTTTTTCTGGAACCTTTTTCTGAGTTAACCATTTTTTTTTTTTTTTGGTTCTAAGTTCACCTTGCATAAGTACATCCCTGCCACCTCTCTCGTCTGTAAGGAAATCGGCCATGTTGGATTAGAGTCCTACCCTATGGCATTCATCAAGCTTTGTTACCCTTTTAAAGGCTGCCTTCTAATAATAGCCATTTGGTAGAGCAGGGCTCCAACACAGGTATTGAACGAGGCCGTGATCCATTAAATCACCTCCGGCAACTGTTCCTGTTTCAGAGAACTGCACCACTATTGACTAACTGCACAGGCTCAACTTGGAAACTTCAAGATTCCTTCCCTCCCCATCCCCCACCCAGATCTTCAGCACTCTATTGATGCTTGCTATATAAACTTAGAGATGTGCACACACACCTGTGCACCCAGAAAAGCCCCAATGATGGAAACAAAGAGATGACTTCGTCCAAGTAAAGGCTTGGAAACCAGGAAGTTTAAATGTAGTTGCTTACAAGAACATGTCCAACTTCATTGGTAGCTATACCAAGGAAGGAAAAACTCCCTCTCTTAGCTACCTGAAAGTCCTTGGGGGAAGGCGGGGTCTTACATAGTCCCCCCCACACACTCTATGATGGAAAGTTAGGAGCCTAACCTTACAGAGTTCCCTTGTGCATAGACACAAGTGCTGACAGTCAACAGGACAATGGCCAGGTGGTGCTCAAGGGCATGAGCCATCTGTACAAGAGCCATCTCTACCAAGCCCTCTACCAAGCCCTGTCTCACCACCCCTGCTGTGGACACACATCCTCCATCACCCAATTCTTACTGTATGATAATAGTCTCTTAACTGGTTTACCATTTCCTCTCTTTTTCTACCACAGTTGTTTTCAGGAAATCCACTAGCCTTGTCCCGCAAAGTCAAATAGAACCTCTCACTTTCCTAATGCGAGTGTCCGACTGCTTCGTTTTCTTGTATCATAAAGCCCAGGTCTGTGCTACAACATTGTGTAGAATGGACTTGGCCCATCTTCTGGGAGCTTTTGAGAACTGGCTTCATGCGGTTTTTGTTTGTGTTTTCATTGATTCGCTGCTCAAATATAACTTCTGTGATGATGAATTTACCCGAGTTTTCTGTTTAAAGTACATCCCAACCCCATTCCTGTACCATTCTTTATTTTCCCTCAAAGTATTTATGGCTGCCTGTGTGTGCCCATATTGCATATGTATGTGTTTGATTATCATTAGTCTTCTTACTAGGCTTTATATTTTATGAAGATGTTTTGTTGTTTTGTTTTCTAATGTACCTCTAGCAGAGAGAACAGTCTTTTATTCAGAGTCAACAAACACTAACTGGACAAAAACAATGGCGTCCCTTGTAGCATCCCAGTTCTCCACCTTGTTCATACCTCTCCTTTTTCTGAGCTGTGCAATGCCTTCCTGTTGCTCTCTGGGTAAAACCCGAGCACTTAGCGTGGCACAAGACCCTCCCTCTTTTCAACTTCTCCCCTGACTGATTCTATCATAGCATAAGGTCCATCCCACACTAGTCTTTTACGGCCGGAACCGTGCTCATCCATCTTGGACTCTAGCACAGTAGCTAAGCAGCCATAACCAAGTGAAGGAATCGCATGAAGCAGACAGTGTACAGAGTCTTGACTTTACACGGGATCTGGTTAACATGTGGGTTAAACGATGGCAATACAATCAGTAAGATTTAGCTCACAAATTGTTTTTTAAATAGAGTTAATTTAACAAATATTCACACAGCACCTATCCTGTACTTGACACTCCCTTAGATTCTGTGGATATTTTAAATGAGTAAAATTACCAACGATTCATATTCGTGGGATGCATGCTCTAATAAAGGGAAGATTATGCAGTATTAATGAGTACAGTTGAGAAAATGGAGCCAGAAGGAGAGTGGGTGTGTCTGGTGTCATACATACATATGATGTATGTGGAGGTCAGAAATACCCTCATAAAGATGTTGACATGGAATGGAGACTCGTCAGGGTTGAGGAGATCCAAGGACAGAACATTTCAGTCAGAAGCGACAATAAAAGAAAAGTCTCTGAAGAAATGCTATCTACAATGTCCACACAATGACCATAGTCTCGACCATAAAATCACTCTCAAAAACTTCACATGGGGGCTGGGGAAATGGCTCAACAGTTCAGAGGACTTGCTGCTCTTCCAAATGACCCAAATGAGGTCCCCAGCACCCATGCCAGGCGGTTTACACTGCCTGTAGCTCCAGCTCCAGGTACTGATGTCCTCTCCTGGCCTCCCCTCTCACCTGCACACACGTCATACATTTACACGACGCACACACATGCGTTTACATACTTAAAAAGTTATTTTTATTTTTAAGATCTGGAAAGGCTCATACCATGCACTCTGTATTCTTTATCACCAATGGATTAGATTAGTATCAATTTAATAAAAATGAAAAATAGAAACTGCCTGTAAATAATTTTTAATCATTTGGAAATAAGATAACATACTTCTGAACAAGCCATAGATAAAAGATGAAATCAAAAGAGAAATTAGGAAGTATTTTGAGTGGGTTGAAACTGAAAATGCATGTGAAATCCCCAGTATTTATAGAACTGCAGCATTCATATTCAAAAACAAGAAAGGGGAGAAGGTGTGAGCACAATAAATGCTATAGAAAGATGTCAACCTCGCTGTAAAAAGCTGAACCTGAAGTGGACAGTGGGAAATCGTGGCAGGATTTTGAACAAGAAGCAGATAAGCATCCTTTGTGTCTTAGTAATCCTCTTCGTTAAGAACATATGTTAGCACATTAGGTTAGAAAGAGGTAGGACAAACAGGAGTGAAAACATAAGTATTCTATAGATGACAAACAATTCACACCACAGTCAGAATTGTGCTAGGTGCCCTGAGGGGAATGTAGCGAAGCCCACCCGAAGCACAATGGAGTTGTATCCCTCCTTGTTTTTATTTCCTTCTTAGTTTTATTACAAACACCAAAGGAGTGGAACTTTAATGTAGTGTGTTTGGTCCTAGCTGATGATAGCACCACAAATACACAATATCTAGTCTCTTTTCAAAGCAATGGTCTCCTCTGAGCCAGCCACCTACCATGGTCTCCTCACTGATGTTATGCAGCTGCCTTACACAGCTCATGAAGGGAGATCCAGGAGAGGCTCTGCCTTGGCAGAGTCAAAACTATTGGAAATGATGTTTGGGCCACAATTTACAGGCAACTGAAACCTTCTAGAAACAGAGAACCAGGAGAGTTGAGGAAAACAGAGCTGATGCAGTACAAGGCAAGGAGACTCGGCCCCGGGGGACTGTGTCTACAGACAGTTACTGATGTAATACATACAGGAAGGGTTGTTAGTGCCGTTGGCATGGGTGGCCATTTGTACTAAGTGCTTTGAGAAATGCCTGTAATCCAATACATTCCAAGTTGGTGTTTGGGGTCATAATGGCGGCGACTCCTCCTGCTCCTCCTCTCTGTCCTTTTTTAGCCATGGTGAAGGTAGAACCAAGTGTCACCGAAAAGTTAGGCAGATTCTCTACCACTGATCTGAACCCCCAGCCCTAACTCACTTTACCACCCTTTGACAGGACAACCCAGTCCCAAGGTCCCGTAGCAGGCACCCGGGCAAGAGTCCTGGGCGGAAGTGAATGCCATGTAAAGAAGTCACCAGCCTCATCCGCACTCAGTCACTTCTGCTGACATCTAAATGTTTGTCACAGGCAGACTCTGCAGTTTCTGTTTAGCACCGAACCCTTCCACTTGGGAAAGCCCAGTTTGTCGGTGACATTTCCGGTCTGGTCACAAAGTCACCTACTGGCTGTTGTGTGCTCTAAAGTGATGTTTTCCAAAGATGATCATCATTTTGGAAACTGTGTGTGTTTATTGGTGTTAAAACAAAGGTGCTGAACCAAGTAATCCACACATGTCATCTTGAAATCAGCAGAGGAAATCATTGCCCATGAAACACGTATAACATATGCATAACCAGTTTTGAGTGTTGCTGAGTTTTACCAGATTCTTCGGAATGTGGTAGGTTTGGAATATTTGAAATAAATTTCTGGAAACCTTTGTGTCATTTTCCCTCTAGACAACGTTGCGATGTATATTTGGTTTCTTTGTAGACACCCATTGAGGTCTACCTGACAGTTACACGTAGGACAACTGCTTACTATTCATACCTTTCAATTCATGTGGAGTTTAAACCCCTGAGCTCAGCAGCATCAGGATAGGGAGGTATGGGAACATATGCAAGACGCATTTGCAAGAAGAAAAGGAACAAGGCGTTCAGAAGCAAAGGCCAGTTAGTACTGGTTTGCTGCACTAAAGACGTCTTCTGCCTCCGATACACCCAATGTCTAGCATCAAGCCAGTGATTAAGGTCAGCTTTTTCCTCGTTGTTGGAAATACTGTGATCATTTTATGCTTATGAAAATAAGATGGTGATGGTGATAATGTCAACACAGACTTCTATTTCTTTACCATTTTTACTAGACAGGCTCTCAATGTGCTGTTCAGGCTGGCTTCATACTTATAATCCTTTTGCCTCACCTCCCTGAACACAGGCATTACAGACCTGTGCCCTCACACACAGCTTATAAAAAAGTATTTTGGAGAAGACTGAAGCTTGTTGAAAGTGTTCGAAGAGATAACTGGTTACAGTTACTTACTGTCATTTCTTGACGCTCGGTGTGCTCTGAAAACGTATCAACAACGTTAGCCCAGAAGAGTAAACTTTTTCTTTGACTATTATGAGTATGTGTTCTTCTAAAATGAATTTACACATTCAAAATGACTCTAGTCAAAATTCCAGTGACATTCCCCTGACGCACACACACACACACCAAAGCTCCTCTAGACTTAATCAGGAAACATACAAACACACACACACACACACACACACACACACACACACAAACTAGAAGAAAAAGCAAAACAAGAAAAAGTAATAGAGAAAAGAAAGCAGAACTATCACAAAGATAAAAGTGAGATTAATGCTATCAGGCACGATATGTTACCTATATGCTCTGTTGCTTTCGAGATAAAAAATAGATTGATAGTAAGCTCTAAGTGAACTGAAAATGTCGAGGAAACAGAACACATCAAAGACAGCAGACAGTGCTAATAAAGAATGGAGCAGTCAATGAGAAACTGAAGCTTGTGCTGTCTGAGGAGACAGTGAGCAATTCGAGAAAAAAAGTTGTTTTTTTTTTTAAAAAAAAAAGCCTCATTTTACTTTTTACTCTAAAATACATTTTAGATAATTAAGGAAAGTTACATGAAAGAATCAGAGAGAAATTAGTAAAAAAAAGAAAAAGTAAAATCAATATTTACCCAAAATCTAGAGGTAAATGGTTTGCTAACTTTGAGAACAGTCGAAGGTATAAGGAAGGCACTGACATATAAAGCAGACATAGTTTTCAGACTTTACTACATAAACTTTAAGCAAGCATTGCGAAATGCCCACAGAAACACTAAAAATGGACATTTTGTTGTATTATGAACTTATTATAAGTTGCCAAAAACCCTATAAGAACTCAAGAACAAAGGCAATGGGTTTTTGATCCTCCTGCACGTACTGGCTTTGTGGGAGCCTAGGCAGTTTGGATGCTCACCTTACTAGACCTGGATGGAGGTGGGTGGTCCTTGGACTTCCCACAGGGCAGGGAATCCTGATTGCTCTTTGGGCTGATGAGGGAGGGGGACTTGATGGGGGAAGGGGAGGGAAATGGGAGGCGGTGGCGGGAAGAGACAGAAATCGTAAGTAAATAAATAAATAAGAAAAAGAAAATGTTAATACAAAAGAAAACAAAACATTGATTTTATAATCAACCAATACCTGTGAAAATCCTGTATCCATTATAATGAACACATAAAACGCCACCAAGATATAATCGGTTTGCTACCATATTGCATTTTTCTAATTGATAATATTAATTGTTAGTGTAAAGATGGCATTGGATGTTTTGTGTCATAAGGCACTAGTATCTTTGTCTTCTTGCTTTTTCTTAATTTTTTAAAGATCCTTAGTGATAAGCATGACATTTATACTTGGAAATTTTAAAGGGACAGCACATACCTCTAGCAATTAAGAAAAGTGTCTCCCCTGACTGGGGTGAGCGTTCGACAAGACACACTGAGAACAACGTCAGCACCTCCCACTAAACACTGTTAAAGAGTCTACCTAGAGACAACAGCGGCTCTCACTGAGGAAGATGCCTTCCTTCTCGCAGCATCTGCTGGATGGGGAATTACTATCTTTCTGTCAACTTAAATGACAGGTAAAACATAGATTTTAAGGACTGGAAGGCAGTTCAGTCTGTGCAAGCCTGGGGACCTGAATTCAGATCCCTGCACTGGAATAAAAGGTCAAGCGCAACAGAATTTGTTTCTATCTCCCATGCTGGGGGATGGTATGGGGCTAGGAGCATCCTTGCTACCCCAACAAGTGAGACCCAGTCTGAGAAATAAGGGGAAGAGCAACTGAGGAAGACAGCCAAACAATACCTCTGGTATGCACCCACACACTCACGCATACTTGAGGACACACACGCACACACACATACACACACGCACCACACACACATGCACACATATACACCCACGTATGCATGCGCACACTCACACAACACACACATGCACATACACGCACACACACATACACATGTGCACACACCACACACGCGCACACACACCACACACACACGCACTCACGCATGCACACACCACACACATGCACGCACACACATGTACACGTGCACACATGCACACAAATACACATGTGCACATACCACACACACGCACACATGTGCACACGCACACATGCACACACACCATGCACGCACACACGCACTCACGCATGCACACACCACACATGGAAGAAGCATGTCTCACAGAAGAGCTTATCTAGAGCATGTGTATCCAGAAGAGACTGCTACGGTTTCCCAGGCAGAACAACTGAAGTCGCAGCTATGAGTTCCTAGGAATTTTCCTGGAGCTAGGTTTTGTGTCTAAAGGATCAGAGAACATCTTACCATCTAGCTCCCTTTTGAAGAAAAGAAAAGGAAGAAAGGGAGAGATGATTTCTTCTGATAGAGTTGTTACGCATGTAACCCCACCTGTGCAGACTGATCTGTGGAGGCAGCGGCAGGTGAGGAGGTGTGGGAGGGACAGTTCAGGTGCTCACTGAAATCTGAGGGGACACATAAGGGAGGACATCGCACAACAGACGGAAGGTTTGGGAAGCCACCTCATTCCTTGCTCCGGAAGTCAGCACTGCTTTCCCCTCGGTCCTTGGACTAGGGCATCAGCGAATCAGTCATGTTCAGAAATTCATACTTCTCCCTTTGAAAGATCTATTTGGGGTTTTGCTTAGAGTCACTGCCTCACAGAGACATTTTGGAGAATGTGTGAACCCCCAGGAATAGGTAACTGTGAGTCAGATTGGAAATGAGTCCAGAATATGGGGTGGGGAAAGCTGACCTCGGAAGTGCCTATTGTAGCATCTAAAATCAGTTCTATAAAACTGAAGCAAGCGGCCCTGTCCCAACCCAACAATGGTACACAAAGAAGGCGGCGAGTGCTTACTGCCACTTGCTGTGGGGATTTCCAGCTCAGGACTCTAGATGGCAGGCTGCCTTATATGAAGTGAGGACAGGACACTCAAGTGTTTGTATTTAGCCTTTCTTAATTCCCTGGATCCTGGAGACACTGTAGGAATGACGGGAATGTAGAATGAAAGGGTCTGGGGTTTGTCTGCCATGCGTGAAGCCCTGTGCTTCATCCTCAGCTTCGTTTGAACATCATATAAACCGGGCAGGCGTGGTGTGCACTTCTAAGCCCAACGCTCTGTTGGTGGATGAAGGAAGACAAGGTCATCCTCCTAGGCTATCTGGGAAGTTCAAGGTCAGGCTGGATTACAGGAGACTCTATTAAAATGAGTAAGAGGGAAACTAATTTGAAACCTATTGTCAGGACTGACCATTTTCTATAACCTTCCTCAGTCTAAATCTGCATTAAAAAGAAAAAATCCCTACAAACCTGATGTAGAAACACACACACACACACACACACACACAGACAGACACACTGAAGAACAAATAGTTTATTAATTGGCATGGCCCATGATAAAGAAAACCATTTGATGGTTTTCATTCATATACTAACTATAGACAGTAAGGGGAAACACAAAATGTAGAAATAACCTTGTGCTGGCTAATCCTGCTTGTCAACCTGGTACTTTGGGAAGAAGGAAGCCCAGCTGAGGAATTGTCTCCATCTGATTGGCCTGTGGTCATGTCTGTAAGGCATTTTCTTGATTGCTAATTGGTGTTGACAGGCCTGGCCCTTTGTGGGTGGTGCCATCCCTAGGCAGGGGCCCAGGGGTGTATGTATAAGAAAGGCAGCTAGCAGACTGTCAGCCTGGAAGCAAGCCAGTTTGTGCTCCAGGCTCAGGGCTGGACTGTCAGCTGGCATAAGCCTTTTCCTCCCACATTAACTTTGGTTGGTCCTTATCACAGCAGCATAAAGCAAACTAGGAGAGCCTGTTCCACTAAAACAAGACAAGAGTGGTAAAAACCTACAAGACAATCAGATAGAAAAATCCCTTAGAAAACTGTCAGCCCTCCACAAATTAATAGTCAATGAAAAGTTCTATTCTCATTTTAATGTTTTGTTCTTAAACCACATAAAAGTTGTGAAAGAATTGATGCAAAAATAAATGGGGGATAATGCCTCCAAAGTAGTCCACAGCCTAAGCCTGGATGCAGTTGGGCACATGTGCTAGGGCAGTTACGTGTTACAGAAGAACCACTTAACTACTTCCAGGGTAGTGGGATCCTACTGATAGAACAGGCAAAGCTGCAGCTCCCAGAAAATATTCAGTTTCCTAAGACAACATAATAGATTAAAAATTAACTGTTTTGATCTGCCATGGAGAAATTAGATGAGTTAATAAATGGCATACCTGTAGACCAACATGGAAGGTAAAGTTTAGTAGTTACCTCACAAATAACAAAATTTTCAAATACACTTAGCGTATGGTGTGTGTATGTGTCTACATAATTTGGTTCTTATCACTTGTATCTCAACATTCGTGTCATCAGTTCGTATCACTTCATCTCACTATGGCCTAGTCACTTTTTAATGTGGTGGTTTATTTAACTTTTTTTTTCCAGCAACAGGGATTGAACCCAGAGAACAATCTTCCTCTATGTCTTCTGAGGCATTGATGATACATTTTGCAAATTTTGTGTGTGCACATGCATGTGTGTGTGCGTGCATGTGTGTGTGCGTGCATGTGCATGCATGTGTATGTGCATGCATGTGGAGGACAGAAGACAGTCTCAGATGTCATTCCTTGGATACCTTTTTTTTTTGAGGCAGCATCTCTGGTTGTCCTGGAGACATCATCAAATAGGCTAGGTTAGCTGACCAGAGAACCGGGATCCCCTGTCTCAACCTCCCATCCAGCCATCACAGTGGTTACCGTTCACACCACCGTTAATGGCTGTCTACACAAGTGCTGGGAATCCAACTCATACTGTCGCACTTTTTTTGTTTGTTTTTCAAGGCAGGGCTTCTCTGTATAACAGCCCTGGCTGTCCTGGAATTCACTTTGTAGATGTCCTCACAGACATCTGCCTGCCTCTGCTGGGATTAAGGCATGTTGCCACCATGCCTGGCATGATGTCGCACTATTGAGGCGTGTGTGTTTTACCAACCATCTCCTCAACTGACTAGTTTCTTTTTGATGAACATCGTTGTCTCAGATCTGGGTTTGCTAATGTTATAGTCACAGAAGAGCAACATCAGACTGAAAAGACTCAAGTTTGAAACTCCTAGTAGGAATCGCTAAATTTCTGGCGTGAAATTACTCTTTGTAGATGGGATTGTTCTTTTGGTTGATTCATGGGCACCTTCATTTACCCACCCTTACACTTACCCCTATACTGTCAGGGCAAGTATCCATTAGGCAGTTTCCTTGCTCATAACTGAAGATTGAATAGGATTTCTAAGAACAGTGGGGATAGAACAGAAGTTCTTAGATTTCAGATTTGAAAAAAAAAGTAGGAAAAACGCAGTCATATAAGGACTAAATGAGACAGCAAAATCTGTTACACACACTTTAGAAGTATGGGAGATAAAATGGATGAAAGATTTCTTAAAATATAGAATTTGGCTATTTTCTCTAACTATATTAACCCAAATTGATTGAAAGGCTAAATCTACGTAGAGCAAACATTCATGGTTATTATTTCTGATGATAACGAATTGTCAGAAGCAGGTTCTTCTACACCATAACAAAAATCAGTACACTGTGTGATCCTGAGATGAGGCTCCAGAAAAGCAAAGAAGGGTTGGCGCCCACACACCTGCACCACGTCCTGCCGGATCGGTGCTTGGAGGATATTCTTCCCTGGTTCACTGATTTCAGGGATGCCCTCTGGAATAAGATACTTTGCCAACAATTCTCTGACCTGTGCTAGATCCTTGGAAGCCACAAGGTGGAAGAAGAGAACCAGTTCACTCTGGTTGCCCTATGACCTTCACACGTGGACCATGCTGTGTGTGCGTGTGCACACTGATTTACAATGTTTTAAAAAAGAAGAGAAGTTTGCATATGCAGAGCCCTTCATGTGCCAAGCACTGGGGTGAAGCGTGTGGCACTTGCTCTCTGTTTTATATTTGCTTAATACTCTACAACTCTGAGGCCCCTTCCAGTGTGCTTCTCTAGTAGGAGGTAATCAGCACACAATGGAGTCCCCAGGGGTGTGGTTGTGAAGATGCCCTCATGAGTAGAACAGAGGTTATCAGCACCTGAGGGTGGGCCATAGTTGGCAGAAGCCACCTCACCAAGGTGTGCCTGGGACATTATCTCACCACTAACGTGACTGCTATCTACTGCCAGCTCTCCCCATTGCCCACCTCTCCATAACAGCAGTGAGTGACTCACAGGGAACACAAAAGGCCAGTCCACCTCAAATGCTGACAATGTTACTGCACCATGTTAGCACTGTAGTCCCTACCCTTTTCCCGAGACCGTTGGTCTGAGCAGCAACCCACCCTTTCCTGTTTTGTTTTCTTCTCATTGATGCAGGTTTTGCTGAGGAATACTCCCTCGGGAAATCACTTGACCTGAAGCTTGGTTTCTGGAGGACCGTGTCACCTCTCAGGCAAAGGGGATTGAGTATGTGGACCATATTTCTACCACACCTAGCAATTTCTAATCTTCACACATGAACCTGGCAATAACTCTTTAAATAACTATCACAGCTTCCTTTGACCAATGGACAAATTAAGATCAATGCAGTGAGTGAGATTCAGCAGGAAGGCAAATTCTAAAAAGAGCATTTAGTTCCTCAAAAGTAGCTACCCAGGGCTTCTCTTCCCAGAGAGTTGCCTTGACTACCCAACTTCAGGATCAGCCATTCCAGCTTACCACACATCTGCAAGTCATGTCCACCCTACAGAGATCCTCTTCCTCACTTTAGACACTGCCACCCAATGTTCCACAACATTCCAAGATAGTTGGGACACAAGTGTTCACACATCCTATATCCAAACCTTAACACTGTGTCAGAATTGACCAAATGGAAGAAAAAAAATCGAATTAAACAGAGGGGAGTGTCTAGCATTTAGAACATGGCACGTTATAGTCCACTGACTGGTAGACACCAGTGAAATGATTTACCTCTCAAAGGTGATAACAAAATCTTAGATTTTGCTATGACTTAAGCGGTGGAATCTTAGGAAGTGGAATCCAGGTAGAGGAAGTGTGCCACTGGGGCATGCCTTTGAATAAATATATTGGGACCCTGGTCCCTGGACATCACCACTCCCTGTCTCTCTGCCCCCTCCCACACTCCTTTTTCCTCCTTTCCTCTCTTCCTCCCCCTCTTCCACTCTTCCTCCCTTCCCCCTTCTCTTCTGGCCACCATGAAAGAGCATTCTTTGTTCTATGTGCTTGATGTCTCACCTCCCCACAGGCCCACGATGACTGAGCCAAAGGAAGCCTCTGCAGCCGTGATTGGAAATAGCCACACCTCTAAGAGTTTATTTCAAATCTTCTGCCACGGTGATGGACAGCTGACCAGCACAGCTTCACTCTGCAAAGCTGCTATCTAATGAAGTCCAACTGTTTGAACTCCAAAGCCTCAATACCTTTAACTGTAGCAGAATACTGAAACAATGTCTCCCTGACACTTCTTCCAAACATTTCTCCCAGCACTATGCTCACCAGCTAAGAGATGTTGTCTTTAGTTCTCTGGATGCCTCAAAGTGCCATATCCTCTGGATATCTGCCGGCTGCACCTTTAATCCTAGGACATATGTATTTTCCTCCTTCCAGTTTAGTCTCTTGCAGGAGTCACAATGGAGAAAGGTGACCGGAGGTGGCAGTAATTACACTGTCACACAGATACCACTTTTTCTTACACAGCCAGAAGACAGACAGGGATGAACTGTGGCATCAGTAGCAGAGACGTGAGATTTATAGCTACAGGATTTTCAGGCTGAAAATGAAGAGGGAGAAGCGGTGTCGCAGGCAGGGCACAGGGGGTATATGAGTGCTTGGCACGGCAATAAGTCACTGTAAGTGAGTTACAGCTGCAGACGAATCTAGAAACAGCTCAGTCCTCAGGGCCAATACCATCGCCATAGTTTGGTTTTCTTCACAGGTCTCAAATTTAGTTTGTTTTCAAAAAGCGCTTGCAAGGGTTTCAAGTAATCAACGTGAAAAGATTGACGCATTTAGCAAGGTTGGTGCTCTTTAGTGCTCTCGGTCCACCATGTGTCAGCACTCCTTGCATCTGTGCGCCTTGCTTCAGAACCATCCTAAATGCTTCTTGAAAGGAAGAAATCAACTTGGTCATATGGACATCGGCATTAGTGAGGATGTCTTTCTGTGATCTAGATGCACGCTGATACTGAGAACAAAAGTTAAGGGAATTTTTTTCCAGTATTAAAATCTGATAGAAATCTAAGACAAGGCTAGGAAACCACTTTGAAGGAATCAGTTTCTCTATGAAACATTCCAGACTGTCCAGGAACTTGCTTTGTAGACCTGGCTGGCCTTGAACTCACAGAGATCCACCTACCTCTCCCCCGAGTCCTGGGATTAAAGACTTGTGCCACCACCGCCTGGCTGGATCAGGTCTTTGTGGATTGACTTGCTCACAGTCAAGAAAATATGCTCCGTGCGCTGTGAAAGCAATTCTTTTATATTAATAAGATAAGTCAATACCAGTTGTCTATATAAATATGATAAAACTGATATAAAAACATAGATTCTTAATAGCTTAGTCAGGCCTTTTCCTGTAACCAGATTGATGACTACTTTGTCATCCTAGAACCTTCATCCAGTAACTGATGGAAGCAGTGCAGAGATCCTCAGCCAAGCCCCTGAAGTCCAGTTGAAGAGAGGGAGGAAAGATCATATGAGCAAGGGGGGAGGGGTCAAGATTATGATGGGGAAACCCACAGGGACAACTGACCTGAGCTGCTAGGAGCTCATGGACTCCAGACCGACAGCTGGGGAGCCCACATTGGATCAAACTAGGCCCTCTGCATGTGGGTGACAGTTGTGTTGCTTGGTCTGTTTGTGGGACCCATAGCACTAGAACCAGGATCTGTCTGCTGGCTTTTTGGAACCTATTCCCGATGGTGGGATGCCATACTCAGCCTTGATGAGGGGAGGGGTCCTCCCTCAACTTGATAAGCCATGTTTTGTTAACTCCTAGGGAGGCCTTACCCTTTCTGAGGAGTGGATGGTGGTGGTGGGGTGTAAGAAGCAGGTGGGAAGAGGAAACGGGAGGAACAGAGGGAAGGGAAACTGTGGTTGGTATGTAAAGTAAATAAAAATTAATAAAAAAGAAGAAAACCAGTTATTTATAATGAAATGTGAAAACATGTACTAAATAGGGTGTTACAGGAGTCCAGAAGAGGAAGTGACGTTCTGTTAAGACTTATCAGGAGGTGAAGAGCTTAAAGGACAAAGTGACTGCTCCAAACAGAATAAAAGTGTGTGTGTTTCAGAAGGAGAGCATTTCATGCTGACACTTTATACTCTAAGCCCCAGTCAGCAGAATTAAGAAGGGCCGCCCTTCAGGGATGGCCTATGGCCTTTGTGTTTCAGAATGTTTCTACAGGGTGTTTGTTTAAACTAGAATATGACCAGGAAGCATGCTGGCTCCCTCCCTCCTTCCTTCCTATGTGATGTATACATGCGTTTGTGGGTATGTGCATAGGTGTTTAGGAGTACAATGTGTCCACATGTGTTTGTGTGGATATGTGCATAGGTGTATAGGGGTACAATGTGTGCACATGTGTGTGGAGGCAAGAAGTTGATGTTGTTGGGTGATGGTGGCCTTTAACCCCAGCACTTGGGAGGCAGAGCCAGGAGGATCTCTACGAGTTTGAGGTCAGCCTGGTCATGGAGTGAGTTTCAGAACAGCCAGGGCTACACAGAGAAACCTTATCTCAAAAAAAACAAACAAAAAAACAAACGCAAACAAATGAAAGAAATTGAGTTGATTGCTCTGTGCTGAGCCTGGAGCTCACAGATTTGACTAATTTGACTTAATGAGCTCCTGGGATCTTCTACCTTTCTGGCAGCAGGTTTACAGGGGTGTGTACTATCCTACAAACGCTCCACATTCTGAAAGTGCCTGATTGCTTCTTTACTGAAGCCTCCGGTGCTTTCCTTTTCTCTTCATTCCCTGCAAATCAGGACAGCAGGAGGCAGGTTTGGCGGAGGAAAGGGAGCAAGTCTGTGCTGGGCTCCCACACCTGTCTCTCCAGCATCATGTCTTCCCGCATGCCACCATGTCCCATTATGTCTTCCCGCATGCCATCATGTCCCACCATGTCCCATCATGCCTTCCTGCATGCCATCATGTCCCACCATGAGAATGGACCGTACATCTAAAGACTATAAGCTGCCCCTCAATTAAAGGTTTTCCTTTATAAGAGTTGCCATGGTCATGGTGTCTTTTGCAGCAATAGAAACCCTGAATAAGGCACCACTCACACTTACAAGACATCTGAATCCTCGTATAACCGAATCGCAGTAAGCTGAGAATAAAGATGGCTTAGAGACGAGAGTCAGGGGCTTAGCCTTGCCAAACTAGCCCCTGGGATCAAGGTGAAGACAGAAAGTGACCTCCATTTGATTGGTTGGGTGGGTGGGTGGGGTCTCATCCACAGGTAAGGGTTGGAGAATAGAGTCACAAAAGTCTCAGGACCTGTGCATTACAGGCAGCTCCAGTGGGAATGTGGGAGAAGAGGGCAAAAAGGGGAGCAGTAGCCCAGCTTGGCCTAAGGAACCTGCAGGATTATACTGCCAAGGGTGGGGGAATATGGTCAGGTCAAGAGGGCCACCCGGAGCCTACAAGGCCATCTCTGGGGGTACCTCTGCATCCAAGAATAGCAGGGGGTGCCAGACCCTCAGCAGTCACTTAGTCAGTCTCAGGGAAACGTTTACACCAGGCAAAGGGGAAACTTTCCTAATTGCTGCTGGTGGATGGGGTGCAGAGCGATCCCTGAGCCAGAAAGCAAGCCTTCTGAGAGTGGACTGGAGATGAGGGAAAGGGTCCCAGTGTGAGGCCCCAAGGGGAAACACAGGCATCAGGAGAACCTACCCAAATCATGGAACCAATGTAAGTGTTACAGCTCTGAAGAGAAAGGTATCCTGGCAGTTGTGAGCCTGGAACCCCCAAAGTTATACTGCACAACAGACCTCACACAAGAGATTTATTGGGAGACAAGTAGGAAGGTAGCTGCCTCAGCTTGAGCGAGAAACAACAGAGAACTGAGCAGAATGATGGAGGAAGGTCATTGGTTAAGTAATAAAGAAACTGCTTGGCCCCATAGGTTAAACCATAGGTGGGAGGAGTAAACAGAACAGAATGCTGGGAGGAAGAGGAAGTGAGCTCGGAGACGCCAGGCTCCCCTCTCCCGGGCAGACATGATAGCTCTGCTCTCTGAGGCAGACGTCATCAAGCTCCAGCCGAGGATGGACGTAGGCTAGAATCTTCCCGGTAAGCACACCTCGGTGCTACACACTTTATTAGAAATGGGCTGGTCCAGGTGCGAGAGTTAGCCGAGAAGAGGCTAGATATAATGGGCCAAGCAGTGTTTAAAAGAATACAATTTGTGTGTTGTTATTTCGGGGCATAAACTAGCAGGCGACCAGGAGCTGGGGCAGCAGGAGTACAACCTGCAGTTCCTTCTACAGCAGAAGACAGGGCTTGTATAGTTTCTGGAGGAGGGGAGCCGATTTTTCCAGGGTGGAGATGTCAAATCCTGAGCTTGGGGGGACTTTTACTTTGTTTGGTGGGGGATGGGTTTAGCCATTAGGGCAATTAGAGTGTTCTGTGGGTGGTACCTGGTGGTTGGATGTCCTAATGGGAGGGGCCTGGCCTTGATGGGATTACAATATGTACCAAAGGAAATATTTGTTTGTACCCTTCACATAATGTTCGTTATAGACTATTGAATGGGGAACATTTGTTGGGAATTTGATGACTAGAGTAACCATACTTCTTCTCATTGTCATTAAAATCACTGACAAAATTACAGACCATCATTCACTCTAATCAGAGCCCAAATGTAATTGATGAAGTCAAGTGGAGGAGAAGGTGAATCTTCATATACGAGTCACAGACTCCGTGATTTCCGGTCCATCACAGGGTTGATAATGCTATGCACAGACGCCGAGCCTGTTGCGTGAACGTACTTATGTTTAACCATGCATCAAGGAGGGTGGGTTAAGCATATCTTCATTTGAATTTCATCCGAAGGTAAATTTGAATGTAGGTGTTTTGGGACACAAACTCCTTGATGAACACACATGAACTCATGAGGGAAATTCACACTCCACTTGTGATGTCCTCTCTCAACGTAACTTTAGGACACAGCTGGGTTTTGTAGCTGAAGTTCTCACCTACTAAACACTAAGGACACCTTGAGCAAACACTGAGAAGGACTGAGTGAAACACCACCAACTCCAGAAGGAGACAGATAGAGACAAAGATGCTTTACAGGCACATCAAAACTATTTGGCCCATCCTATAACTTGAATTGCCAACACATGTTATCTAAACTGTGGCAAGATTGCATAGCAAAAGTAATCTCTCAAATGTTGATTTATTGAAACATTTACTGGACACATGTTGTTTTTAGGGCATGATTCACAAATGTACATGAGCTTATCAGTTGTTGGCTGTCCTGTACTTCCATCAACAAGTTAGTTTTAGTTTGTTTTTTTTTTTATAGCTAGCGAGAAAGGTTTTGCCCCATGCATTATATAAGCTTGAAAAGAATGGAAAATGGATAAACTCCAATTTAGATTACCTCTAGGGTATCTTTTCGGCAAAATTGAACTAGTCTAAAATCTACATCCAACTTGATTCTAATACAATATATTACAAACAGAACAAAGACAATTTTTAAGTATTTGGTTTTCAGTTTTAAAAGCATTTACTAAAGCGAATGGAGAATGGAATTTAATAGCGATATTTAATGTCCTTAAATTTCATGCTAAGATTATAGCTCCTGACTTTGAGGTTGTCTCAAATCATTCCCAGTTTTGGTGTTTCACGTGTGTTAGCTGAGTATCTGGCATGCTTTAATCTCATGGAATATTCTTAGGCAGATGGACAGATGGAGGGGTAGCTGGGAGGTGAGTGGACAGATGGACAGATGGAGGGGTGGCTGGGAGGTGAGTGGACAGATGGACAGATGGAGGGGTTGCTGGGAGGTGAGTGGACAGATGGACAGATGGAGGAGTTGCTGGGAGATGAGTGGACAGATGGACAGATGGAGGGGTGGCTGGGAGGTGAGTGGACAGATGGACAGATGGAGGGGTGGCTGGGAGGTGAGTGGACAGATGGACAGACGGAGGGGTGCCTGGGAGGTGAGTGGACAGATGGACAGATGGAGGGGTGGCTGGGAGGTGAGTGGACAGATGGACAGATGGAGGGGTGGCTGGGAGGTGAGTGGGCAGATGGACAGTTGGGTATGTGGATAGATGAGTAGGTGGTTGGGGAGACAGTGAAGAGGATGGAGAGTTAGGGGGATGGGTAGATAGGTGTGTGGGTGGGTGGATGGGGGAGCGGATGGTTTGTAGCGTGGGCTGATGGAGGTGTGCATGGTTGTGGATAGATGCGTGCATGGATACACAAATGCATGGGTTGGTGCTGGATAGAAGAAGCCTGAGTCTGCACATCAGTGCACTGCAAAAGGCAAATAAATGATTGTACAAACCCCGAGCTTCAGTACTTAGATTTTATTCACTAAGACACTGTTAGAAGATGGATGCTTTCATCCCTGTATATTCTTAACACATCAAAATCGTTATGAGGAGGACAAGGGGCGTGAATGCTATGTAATCTTGGCAACTGAACTCTGTAAAAATACTGTCTGGAGGGAGTGTGTAAGTCAGAGTAGACAGGAGCTTTTTTGTTTTGTAAAGAAGAGTATCCGTTATCTTCAGTATTACCAGTGCTGTTGTAAATTAAATCTAGAATGGTATTAAAAACTATCAAACATTTTTAATCCATTAGTATATCTTACTATAGATCACAAGCACTATCTAAATAAAACCACATGTGTAAGTCTACATGGGTCTGCTTATCTACAACAACACTACGTGTTAACTCCTCAGGGAGGGAAGCGAGACACACAAGGTCACTAGTTGACGCTTTCGTCAGGAGACACTGGGAGATCCCACTGCAATCTGTATTGAATTTCTGTGTGACCACAGGTTCAGGGGGAATCCTGTGAGTGCAGTGCAGAGCATCAGCATATAGGTCGGCCCCTCTCTCCAAAGAGACAACACGATCACCGGGCAGAGAGACCGGGACAGCGAAGTTCTGAGCTGCATTTAGCCTTCCTAAGAATCATGAATAATCTCTGACACTTATGGCACATGAGGGACTTTACTGCTTAAATTCTTCCTGTTTCACTGGGGGAGCCAGAATAAAGGCTTGTTGTTAACTGGGACTCGGCTAGATACAAAACACAAGCTGGATGTAGTAGCTCACCTGTGCTTTATTTGTAAGTCCCACTGAATTTCCTAGCAGTCACAGAGTCAGGTGCTGAAGGGGCTATAGATGCTCTCAGATGATTCGTGTCTGGCCTGGCACCATCCCTGCCTCTCTGCAGTTGTTGAAATTGATCAGCTGGGTGGCTTTCGAAGGTCCAGAGGAGGTGCACACATGGTCCTCATTCTGAGGTCGTCTATTCACTGTATAGACCATGGGAAATCATCAAGATGTTTTGGTTTATCTTGATAACTGGGGTCTAAGGAGATAGCTCATGTCTGACATGCAAACATGAGGACCCAAGTTTGATTCCCAGAACCCACATTACATCAAAGAAAAGCTGGACGTGGGACCAGAGATGAGCGGATCCCTGGGGCTCACCAGTCAGCAAGCCCGGTCCTAGGCAGTCAGTGTGGAATCCTCTTCACTCGGTACTGTGTTTAGACTACTTTCTGCCTTTCCCTCACTCTTGATGCACCGCTTTATTTTGTGGTGATCTAGAACATGGGCTGTTATCTGTTTTCCTATATTCTCTAAGGCTTGCTTCGTGTCCTACTGTGTGCTCTATTTTACACAAAGTACAACGAGTTGTGAGGGGAATGTGCATTCTTCAAAGTTTGGACTGTTCAGTAGATGTCTGTTAGGTCCCTTTGGTTTATAATGTTATTTAACTCCAGTTCCTCTGTGTGTATTTGTCTGCATGACCTGCTTGTAGATGAGGGTGCGTTATTGACGCCGTCCACTATCACTGTGTTGGGCTAATCTGTAGCTTTACATTTAATAGTGTTTGTTTTATGAAGGTGGGGACACCTGTATTTGGTGGATGGGTTTAGAATTGTGGTATCCGGCTTGGCTTGTTAAATACGATGTGGCCTTCTTTATCTCTTCTGATTAGTTTTAGTTTGAAATCTGTTTTGTCAGATGTTAAAACAGCTACATCCGTTTGTTTCCTGGCTCCATTTGCTTGGGGTACTTTTTCTCATCGTCAACCCTAAGGGTTTGTCTATTTCTCTTGATTAGACATGTTTCTTGGAGGAAGCACAAAGATGAATCCTGGTGCAGGAGAATTGTCTGTATTCTGTCAATCATGTATTTTAATAAAACGCTGATTGGCCAGGCAGGAAGTATAGGCGGGTCTACCAGGCAAGAAGTAGAGGTAGGGCAAGGAGAACAGGAGAATGCTGAAAAGGAGGAAGCCCATTCCTCCCAGTCCAGTCCAGACCACTGAAGGAGCAACATGTAATCTGCCTAGCAGAGAAAGGTACTGAGCCACATGGCTAACATAGATCAGAATAATGGGTTAATATAGTGATAAAGCTACTAAGAAGCCTGAGCTAACGGGCCAATCAGCTTTATAACTTATGGAGATCTCCGTGTGGTGTTCTTTGGGGCTTGCCGGCTGTGGGGTACCAGGCGGGACAGAAACCCCAACAAGCAGGCCCCCTCATGTTACAGAATCCTGTTCTCTCATTTAGTCTGATAGTCGTTAATTAGTGAACTGAGGCCAGTTTAGCTTTATTATTAAAGGGTGTATATCAATTTTTATCTTTTTGATGAATTTTTGGTGTTAGACATGTTTTGATCAATTTCCTGGTATCATTTATTTATCTTCTGTGACCTGCAGAATGTTTTTTTAAATTTTTAATTGTTAATTTTTCCTGTTCATCCTTTTTCTTCATTTCAACTTATTTTCCTTTTATCAAGTTGTTTTCTTTGTCATTTTTGGCTGTGTTCTTGTGCATTTTACATATTTAGTGGTATACATTAACTGTATAGATAAGGAATTTGGCCATGACTTTGATATCTGCCTATACTCTACTTTGGTCATATTTATCTGCTGTATTTCACTTCTCAATCCATTGAATTTGACATCTACTTCCCATTATACAAAGGCTATGTCCCTTCTTGCTCATGACGGTAGGAAACAAAATGTGATACTTGTGTTTGTTGAACTTGCATGTTTATAGTAACTTTTTCTCTAGTTTCAAGTTGTTGTTGTTTTTTTTTTCTGAAAAAGGCACTTCATTCCTTTGAAGTCTGATTATAGCATTTACCTCAATGTTGTATGTATGTTATGTTCTTTTGCAATTTGTGTACATGGACGAATCTTCAGTGTTCCTGGTTAAAGACACCATCATGAATTCTGGTCTTATTAAAATGGTGTTGAAATTGATGTGTGCTGTCTATTATAATAATTTTCCACTCTGTCACTCAGGGATATTGTCAGAAAGTAGGATCTTTTAAAACTGTCTTTTATAGTTAAAAATTTAGGGTAATACTTCTTTTACGAAAAGAGTTCGACAGTGTCCTTTCCCTCCGTTTCATGGGCTACGGAAACACTTGGGGTCCATTGCTATAGTTGGTCAGATTGGAGAAGATCATTTCCAGTTTACTGGCTTTGCATCCTTGGATTAAGGTTTGCTTCTAGGAGGAGACTGCTCGTTTGTTTCCTGGCCACTCAGACCTGAATAATAACACAGAAACTATATGGATTACAACTTTGCTTTTTCTATTAGCTTAGACTTTTTTTTTAAATTAACTCTTATATCTTATATCTTAACCCATTTTTGTTTTTCTGTGTATTGCCACAAGGCTGTGGCTTACTGGATAAAATTCTGGTGTCTGTCTCCTTTGGCAGCTACATGGCATCTCCCTGACTCTGCCTTTTTTTCTCCTCTATCTCTGCTTGGAATTCCCACCTTTCTCTATTCTGCCCTGTCTTAGGCCCAAGTAGCCCCTTTATCCATTAACCAATAAAAGCAGCACACATACAGAAGGACTTCCCACACCATTTTCCCTTTTCTGTCCAAATAAGGAAGATTCTAACTTTAACATAGTAAAATTACATATACAAAACCATTATCAAGCAAGATTACAGTTACAATATTTATATCTACTTTATCTTTTATCGTAACTATGGAAAATTATAACTATCTAATTTTTAACTCCATTAAAGACCCCAGAAGGATAAATATTGCCTAAGTCAGCAGGAAGTGCATTGTCAGCTCTGTTTCTCTTTTAGACAGATAATCTCGTGTAGCCTAGGGTGGCCCTGAACCAACAGAGATCCCTCTGTGTCTGTCTCCAGAGTCCTGGTAGTAAAGAAGTGTGCTACCATTCCTTGGCCTCTAGTGGCTTAGCTTTGCGTTCTGCTCTTCAAGGAAGCTTTGTTTGTTAAAACACAAACAAAATATTACTACAAAATCTAGTGGCAAGAAAAAGTATACAAGTGTGAATGGGCAGTCCTGTGCTCAGTGGTGCCCCTTTGTACCACTCAGAGAGGAGAAGGGAAACTAAGAGCAATAGTATCTGTATAAACTGATCACATGACCTCTCTGCTATGGTTAAGGGAGAGTTTTTAGTGTAGGAGAGAGAGAGAGAGAACAGAGGAGAGAGAGAGAGAGAGAGAGAGACCCGAGGTCATTTCTGAAATCAAAATACACTTGAAGCAGTTGCAACCAGGGAAGTGTGTTCAACTGTTAAACAGAAAGCTCATTGGAGCTGAAGCAAGAGCATGGAAATCCACACAGAAAATGACTGTGAAGGGCACTGACCACACAGGGTCTCACTACGCAGTGCTGGCTGCCTTGGAGTTGACCTTCCCTCTCAGTCTCAGTCCCCTAAATGGGGGGATTACAGATGTGCACCACCACAGTCAGCAAAAGAATAGTTGATCCTTGGGAGAACAAAAGGTCTGAGTGCAAGAAAGGGTTAACGAGGAGAGAGTGCTCCCAAGGAACAGGCTCCAAAGAACAGGTAGAAGTGAAAACCAAATGTCAAGTGGGTTTCTGAGATGTGTATGAGGTTTTCCTCCTCTGTCTCCTGACCTCTTAGGTGGGCTTTCCAGAGCTCCACTTAAAGCTGACACAGGTTCATCCCCCACCCCACCCAAGGTTACAGACGCTTAGTCAGTTGGAGGCAAAGCTACCCTGCCCTGGCTGGCCATGTGCAGGTGCACTGAGACCACCACAGTTGCAGCTTTTGAGAGTCAGCACCCAGTCGGTGATGGGCTATGCTGTGACTCAGCTGCCTTCAAGAGGTCCCTGCTCCTGTGACCCTTCACCCGTGCTCTTGGAACTGATCTTGGTAAACTCATTGGATTATCAAGTTGGTCTATGGCGTGTCTTGGTTTGAATGGGCTTTTGAAACCTCAGGGCTTACTCTCAGTGACACACTTAGTCCAACAAGACCACACGTCTTAATCCTTCCCCAAAAAGTCCCAACAACTAGGAGCTACGAGCATTGAACATCTCTGTGACACACTGTACACACGCCAAGGCAGAAGGAGAGCAGCTGGCAGCCCTGGCCAGTTCTAGAGAAAGCCTGTGTGGAGGAGGCTCAGGCTGGAGGGGTCCAGAAAGTGACCTCACTTTCCTCACAATGGTCCAGATGTAACCTGGCATCAGGGTTGCTAGGTAACCAGAGACTGGTAGAAGCCTCACAGTTGAGGCTGAGTCACTTGTCCTGAGACACTCACGGAGTGAGGATGCCTTCCTGCTCTAGGAAATCTCATGGCTTAGGCTGCAAAAAAGATGTTCACCTTGGCCACCTTTGGGGACGTTTGCTGTGTCTTCTCACACACGTCTGGTCATCTTCGACCAGGAAAAGCCCGGTAAGACAGGCCAGCCTGGAGCAGGAGTCCTTCCTGGTCCCCCTAATCCACTGCAATCCCTGCCTGGGGGTGTGATCCTGTGAGAACACTGGGGAACATTCTTTACGCCCACTTTTCTCCTCAGTGTGTGGTGATGGGTTGTTGCTGCCTCTCAGAGTTTCCACGTTTAGAGCTCCTTCCTTTCTTGGTCCTTCCTCAGGGTCAAGAGGACCTGGACCGCCTATTTAAACTGCTGAAATTTAACTACAGACATCCAGACTTTATAAAGAAAGTCGTGTCCTACCTCCCGAAAGCTCTGAAAAAGGGGAAGTACGAGTTCGTCAGCGCTTTCCTTGCTGTCTATCCAGTTTTCGCCTCCACCCGGGAGGTGCTGGAATTATTAACTGACGTGATTCTGTGAGTGACTACACCTGAGTTCTGACCCCCTCACCTCCTGGTTTGGTTTTAGGAGGACACTGCTCTTCTCCAGGGCTGTGTGCTCTCCTGGGAAAAGTACAACTGTGTCCCGGTAGAGTTATTCTCCTGCCTGCCGCTTCTGACTAACATGGCATAGATTGAGGGCAAGGAGAGGAATTGAGTTTGTGATATTTACCCAAGTAGTGTCAAACACTACTCTTTCTTACGCCTTGAGCAAAGGCTTTTTTTCCCATTTGCAAAGAAGGCTCTAAGGGATAAGGTTATATGGGCAAAATGGAGCCAGAAAGGATCCCTGCAGGGGCCCAAGGAAACCCTATAAACCCAAGAACCCTGAAAAGGGGCAGCTTGGGTTCCACCCGTTGAGTTCATGACCTTAAAGGTCTGTGACCAGAGGCTCATTCCCAGGCCTTCAGCATGGAAGTCAGAAGAGTACAAAGATCCCCCTGCACTCCAACCCACTCCCTAGCTTCTATTCCTATAAGGGATTTAAGAGCTTCCTCCACATCTCTGGGTGGGTTGGGGACATATGACGTTAGCAGTGACACCCTCATAAAATGCCACAGGTGTGAACCTTTCCAGGTTGTCTCTCTGAAGAACTATTACAGAAAGAGGTGAGTGGGCTTTGGGTGACAAGGGAGGTAAGGGCCCAGCTGCAGAGCAGGAGGTCAGGGGTGGCTAGGCTTGGGGACTGAGCCATTAGCAGTCACCTTCCTCTCGGGATCCCCATAAAAAATGGTACCAGAGACTTCATGTGCAGGTGGAGAAACCGAGATCTCCAGTGATAGCCTTGGTTCTGAGGAGCAGAAGGAAGGACGGAGCTCAAGGGCCCGAGGGGAATCCATCCCCACCACAGCGCAGTCCAGTTAGCCCTTTCTGTCCTCCCAGGCACAGCAAGTGTCTGGGGCCCTCTCCACAGAGTCCTCACTCCTAGAACCAGATGCACGTGGGCTGAGGAGCCTTTTCCTCATCTGAGGGACCGCTCCTGTGCTGGTGAAGGGAGGCCAGCCGGGTTGTGACTCTACTTCCTGCTAACCCGCTCTTTCCTACAGAGACATTCTGTGCTTTCTGATGCATTGGATACACAAAATGCCTAAGGATTTTCGGATGGCTCCGGATCAGGTGACCCTGAAGACCCTTGTGGACTTCTTGTGTTGGAACTTGCCTCTTAAGTATTACCAAATAGAGATCCTGAAGCTCTTGTCAGAGCTGGAGGCTAAGGAGTCCAAGGGAATGCTTGAGGACGATGAGGAGGCCAGAAGTAGGTACCTCGGAAGGTTGGAGGAAGTTTCAGTGTTGGTTTCCACCAGGGAATTCTGCAGAAGCCTTGACCTGGAAACAGAGTTGAACACTGTTGTGGAATATTAGTTTAAGATGTGTTACATTCGTTTATGCTGTAGAATTTGTTTAATGATGCCAAGATGTGGTTTTTATCTTTTATGTTGCATCTGTTTAACTCTATAAAGCCTTGTTACCTTGCCTGCCTGAAACACCTGATTGATCTAATAAGAAGCTCAATGGTCAGCAGAGAGAAATTGGTGGGGCTGGTGGGAAGAGAGAAGAGATAAGAGAAGAAAACTAGGGAGGAGAGCAGGAGCGAGAAAATGAAAAGGAGGAGGGGAAAAGGAGTCCAGCAGCCAACCACACAGCCACACAGCCACATAGCCACACAGCCACACAGTCACACAACCACACAGTCACATAGCCACACAGCCACACAGTCACACAACCACACAACCACACAGTCACACAGCCACACAGCTACACAATCACACAGCCATAGAGCCATCCACGAAGTAATAAAAAAAGAAGAATATGTTGAATAAATAAAGGTAAAATGCCCAGAGGGAAAACGTTTATACAGGATAATTTAAGATAGGAAAGCCGAATGGACACAAGCTACACTAAGGCCGTCCATTCATGAGAAGTACTACATCTCCGTGTATTTATTTGGGAGCTTAGTCGTGGGCTGCCAAAGAGTAAATAAAAACAAAGTCCAAAAGCATCTACAGGACAGCAGTCAGGTATACGTCTTCTTGTAGGGAGAGGAGAGTGGGGATTCTCTGGCATGATCAGGCCTTGTGTGACCCGCAAGGCCACCTCTGGGAAGGCCACCCCATCCTGGAAGCTTCTAGGCTGACTCCACTAATGGTCCGTCTCTTTCTGTCCTTAGAATGCAGATTCTGCAGGGCAGAAAAGTTATTAGCCCCGATGCCGGATGCCACAGAGATGCTAAAGAAACTGTGTCCTACACCACCTTGTGTGGCAGGGCCACGGGGAGACCTGACACCCAAAGAGGACACTGAGATCGCGGATTCGGCAGTAGGGGGACCAACTCTGCCCGAGAATGGACCAGAGCAGCTTAAACACACACCAGCTGATTCAGTAGATGTCATCATCCATCTCTTAGCGGCAGGGCACACACCTGCAGCTGTGCCTGTTGTCCCACTGCCTGATGCTGATGTGGATTTAGAGAAGTAAATTACCTATGGAGTTCCACCTGCACGCAGAAGCTCTGCTCCTCTATATAGGGAAAATGTCCACGATGATTTCATTTAACTCTTTGTTAATTTTGGATAACTTTTCATTGTTATATTGTTGTTTAATGTTTATTATTAATAAAAATTTTCTTCCTCATTTTAAGTCATGGGTTCAGGGACAGGATATCTATTCCCCAATGTGATACAGTCTACTCGGGTCAACTTATAAGTACAGCCCAGAGCCGAACCGGTCAGTCCTGGGAGGAGGACCCTCGCAGGCCATCCTGGCAACAGGGAAAATCAATCCGCGGGTGTGGCAGAAAATGGACAAGTGACTGCTGGAGCACAGACTCCAGTTGATCTTAACAATCAGAACTCAGAGTCAGGTATAGGGGTTGATGCTGCAGATCAGAGAAGCAGAGCGGCCAGCCACCAGAGGGTTCTTACCTCTACCACTGCTCATGCCAAGAGGGTGATCCTGCCCTCAGACTGCTTCAGACCGCACTGAGTTCCTGTCTCCTCCTGCCTTATATTCCTATTTCTGCCCAGCCATATCACTCCTGTCTCTGCCAGTCCGCCTCCCTAGTGCTGGGATTAAAGGCACGGGAACCCAAGTGCTGGGATTGCCTTAATGTCAGCTCTACTTCTCTTTTAGACAGATAATCTGGTGTAGCCCAGGGTGGCCTTGAGCCAACAGAGATCCCTCTGTGTCTGTCTCCAGAGTCCTGGGAGTAAAGGAGTGTGCTACCATTCCTTGGCCTCTAGTGGCTTAGGTCTGCAGTCTGATCTTCAAGATAGCTTTGTTTATTAAAACACAAACAAAATATCACTACAAAATCTAGTGGCAAGAAAAAGTATACAAGTGTGAATTGGCAGTCCTGTGCTCAGTGGTGCACCTAACAGTTAGGAACATAATTTCTGAGCTCTGACACACTAGGGGTCACAGACATAGTTTCCCCTTCTCCCTGGGCTACTGTTGTCCTAGCAGACAGCAGGGCCATGCAGAGAAGGTGACATCATCTTAACTGTAATGGTGCTCATCGTTTTCACCAACCCTGAACCCAGAGCTGTGCGTACACACTCAGCGCACCTTGTGACAATGTCGCAACCCACCCAACATGTTTAAACAGATCATTTTTATAAAGAATTGCAAGGCATCAACAAATGACAAGGTGGAGCCCATGGACATTGTACACGTTCGCCTGTGGGCAATGGATTGGATGCAGTCTCACTGTTCACTGTGCACGACAAACCCTCCACAGGACACCACTAGAGATCAGCATCACAAATGGCTCACTGTGGGCCTCATGCTGGGCATGTGAGAGCCTTCGACCACTTAGAGGGCACTGAGTGGAGGCAGGGCCCTTTCAGTGTGTAGAGCAGCTCATGTGGGCTCTCATCAGGAGACAGACACACATGAACACGTCTGCACACACACACACGTACAGGCACACACACACATCCATGCGAACACACACTCCACATCACTGGCCACCTAGGCATGTGACTTGGTGAAAGGTATATACATCAGGCTAGTCCAGGTCTCATCAAGAAGTGAGCTGTCGATATCATCTAGTCACAGAGCTGGCATGGCCAGGGTCTCTCACGACTTAGTTACCCAAGGATGCTGTAGCCAGGCTGAGGGAAGCCCACTCAGGCTGCAGTTGGAGACAGGCTTCCCTGTAGAACAATGGATGACTGTCCAGCACAGAGGACAGAGAGGCACCATAGCCAGAAGTGATTGACGGCAGTGGTCTAGTTGTCCTCCCTACACATGGGCAGAGCGAACTAGTGAACTCGTCCTTCACTGTCTTTGTCAGGGTTGCTGTTGCTGTGAAGAGACACCATGGCCACAGCAACACTCACAGAAGAAAACATTTATCTGGAGCTGGCTTGCACTTTGGAAGTTTAGTCCCTTATCATCATGGTGGGTGGCAATGGCAGCATGCAGGCAAACATCGTGCTGCAGAAGGAGCTGAGAGTTCCACATCTTGATAAGCAGGTGACATAAGCAATGGTGTGTTACACACTTGTTCAATTTTAGCAACAAAGTCCTCAAAGCCCACCTCCACACTGAGACACATCTTTCAACAAGGCCACACCTATTCCAACAAAGCCACACCTCCTAACAATGCCACACCCTGTGGGTGCCCTTTTCTATCAACGCACCATAATGACCAATCAATACGTGTAGGAAAATTCGGAGGAATTGACAAACATTTTTACAGCTAGTAAGCAATTCAGCAAAGTCTCTCTCTCTCTCTCTCTCTCTCTCTCTCTCTCTCTCTCTCTCTCTCTCACACACACACACACACACACACACACACAAGGCCAACACAGGTCACATGGAAGGAACTCACCACACAGCTGCACACCAGCCATGCACAGGGAGGAATCCAGATGAGAGCATCAACTTAAAAGCACATCAGCAGGAAAATACACAGATACAGTCATTCAAACAGTCATCGATTCTGCTACATGCCTTGTCCCTGCTCTCCACAGTGGACCTTATCTTCTCTCCAGAAATTCTTAGGGAAATGTTTGCAATGGGTAAGACAGCAGGAATCATACCATGGAGCTAAAACGACAAGGAAAGTCAGTCGATGTAGAAATGGAAGGTTCATGGACAAAGGACAACACTGTTAAAATTGTTCACACAGGAATCAGTCTGCACATCCATTCGATTACTATGGACAGCAGTGGGAATGCTTACGTCACTGTCCCTGTGCATGATGTTGTATCCTGGAAACAACACAGATCGAAGATAGGGAGATGGCCGTCAGTGTGCTACCTGCTGAGAAAGCACAGGGACCTAAAGTGGAAACCCAGCATTTATATTTTTAAAAAATGGCATGGTTCCGTGCATCTCTTACCCTATATCCTTCTTTCCTCCCTCTCTCTCTCTCTCTCTCTCTCTCTCTCTCTCTCTCTCTCTCTCTCTCTTTCATTGTCTTCAACTAGATACAAAGAAGGTCAGTTGGGAAGGGGAACCTTAGTGGAGAAAATGCCTTCATCAGAGTGGCCTGCACTGGTCACTTTGGGTGGTAGAAAAAAGCAAGCTGGGTAGGCCATGAGGAGCAATCCAGTATGCAGTGTTCCTCCATGACCTCTGCTTCCGTTCCTGCCTCCAGGTTGCTTTCTGAGTTTCTTCTAGCAACACAGACTAACCTGGGAGCTTGGGAAATGGTATTCTTCTAAAGAAAAAGAAAAATGATTCTCCTTCTTTGGTCTCTTTCTTTCAATTTTTTAATTTCAATTCAGCGGATAAGACAACAAACAGGGGTACAACTAAGATGAGCAGGAAGGACAGCCCTTCCCAGAACACATACCAGAAAAAGATGTCTCCACTTCTGTTCTCTTCACTCCCATCCTCAGCTCAGGCAAGCTGAAATCCTGCCTAGGATGAAGGAAACCCCGGAGGAACACAGCTGTATCCCAGCAAGTCATTCTCCCCTCCATCAAAAAGGGGATTTTGTGGACTATCAACTATTTTCATGTGCCATAAAAAGATTGTATTTTTTTGAGAAATTCCACAGCGGAGAAAGGACACTGAGGGACGAAGGACATAACTCTGGAGGCTGGCAGGGTGTGGGGTAGAAACTTCTCCACTCATCTTTGTCTTCAGTGTTTTTTTTTATTTTTTTTTATTATTGGAAAAAAAGAAATTTCTGCCTCCTCCCCGCCTCCCATTTCCCTCTCCCTCCTCCCCCTCATCCCCCCCTCCCCCCCACTCCTTCCCCTCCCTTTCCAGCCTGAAGAGCAGTCAGGGTTCCCTGTCCTGTGGAAAGTCCAAAGTCCTCCCCGCTCAATCCTGGTCTAGGAAGGTGAACATCCAAACTGGGTAGGCTCCCACAAAGCCAGAACATGAAGTAGAATCAAAACCCGGTGCCATTGTCCTTGGCTTCTCAGCAGCCCTCATTGTCCGCCAAATTCTGAGAGTCCGGTTTTATCCCATGCTTTTTCAGTCACAGTCCAGCTGGCCTTGGTGAGCTCCCAATGGATCGGCCCTACTGTCTCCGTGGGTGGGCGCACCCCTTGTGGTCCTGGCTTCTTTGCTCATATTCTCCCTCCTTCTGCTCCTCATTGGAACATTGGGAGCTCAGTCCAGTGCTCCTGTGTGGGTCTCTGTCTCTATCTCCGTCCATCGCCAGATGAAGGTTCTATGGTGATATGCAAGATATTCATCAGTATGGCTATGGGATAGAGTCATTTCAGGTTCCCTATCCCCTCCCCAGGAACTAACTGGGGACATCGCCCTGGGCACCTGGAAGCCCCTCTAGGGCCAAGTCTCTTGCCAACCCTAAGATGGCTCCCTTAATTAAGATGTGTGCTTCCCTGCTCCCCTAACCAACCTTCCTTTATTCCAATAATCCCGTTTCCCTAAGTTCCCCCCACCCTCCCCTTCTCACATTTCTCTCCCCTTCTCCCCTTACCCTCCTTCCACCACACCCTCAAGATCCCAATTTTTGCCCGGCAATCTTGTCTACTTCCCATAACCAGGAGGATAGCTATATGATTTTCATTGGGTTCACCTTCTTATTTAGTTTCTTTAGGATATCAAATTATAGACTCACTGACCTTTATTTATCTCTAGAAACCAATTATGAGTGAGTACATCTCATGTTCATCCTTTTGGTTCTGGGTTACCTCACTCAGGATAGTGTTTTCTATTTCCATCCATTTGCATGCAAAATTCGCGAAGTCATTGTTTTTTACCGCTGAGTAGTGTTCTTATTGCTCTCACTTCGGATTCCCGGATGCTTTCCTGTGCTGTTATTGAAACCAAGCCATAGACATTTCTCAGAAACGAGAGAACCACATCCAAGGGCGTCTTCTATTATCCCCTTTTTTAACCTGAGCAGCCTTTGCCTGGCTTGCATCGTGAGTTTCTCTGTGTTACAGAAGTTAAAGAGTGCACCGCTCATGTGGGCTATGCAAATCCTTTTGATTTCAGGAGAGACAGTTCTCCTACAAGTGACAGCGCTACCCCTCCATCGTCTTTATTGTCTGACTTTAGACCGCGACACTTTTTTATACAGCAGGATTCCTTCTCTCATCAAATAAAGGCAGCTCTTTCTTCCCTGCATATGGTGGTGAACAGAAGAAAGGCCAGTTCTACTCAGATAAATACTGCTTACCAAGCAGTATAACCACACAGCAGAGGACTCTGTTTGAGATTGCGGTTTTAGGGTTCAGGCTATTTGAATTCCATTTGCTTAGCTGACTAATCTTTCTCTTTGATAACACTGGTTAGAATTTTCCTTAGATAGAGGAAAGGCAAAATGATAAGAGCACATTAATACGTTTGTAATTCCTTTAAAGGTCTCTCCGGCTACCGTACAGAGAGCAGCCTAGGAAGGAAAAGACCATCACAGGGGGAGACCAGTGCGGCAGCTGGTGCATGAGCCACATATGAGACAAAACCTGACTTGAGAGGTCATCTCATTTGTACAAGTTGTGGAAGTCAACACGCATTTCACTGACGCCAACTTTACCTCCCTTTCCTACCCTACCAGAGGGCAATCATTCAGCGCAAATTCTGAAACAGCACTTCCTTGCCTTCCTTCCATGCTAGCTTAGGCCACACGGTGGGCACGGCTTGGGTAAAGTACATTGTTCTTGGCCTTTGTTTCCTGATCTTGGGAAATGGAGCAAATGCCAGCCTCTGCCTCGGTGAACTGTCCCGACTCACAGGGAACATGGACCTGCCTCCGTGAACTGTCCTCACTCACAGGGGACATGGATCCGTGAACTGTCCCGACTCACAGGGAACATGGACCTGCCTCCGTGAACTGTCCCGACTCACAGGGGACATGGACCTGCCTCCATGAACTGTCCCGACTCACAGGGGACATGGACCTGCCTCCGTGAACTGTCCCGACGCACAGGGGACATGGACCTGCCTCCGTGAACTGTCCCGACTCACAGGGGACATAGACGTGCAGTATCCAGAATAGTTCCTTCCTAGAAGTAAGCATTGCCTACATTTTTGCTGACCACATCAAGGATGTAAACGGGACAATGTGGCTCGTGGCCCCTAGAGGACAGCAGAGGAATAGTTACAGAGGTGCACAGTGCAGGTGCATGCAAGTTATCGAAGATGAGGCGTTGTCTGAGGAGAAAAATGCTGAGGAGAAAGTTGCTACTTGGCATGCAAAATGGAAGCCGAGCCAGAAACAGTTGCATATTTGGTCTGGGGAGTCTTTATAATAGCCCAAAGAGTCAGTGTAGACAAATACATGGGTAAGTGAGCTGCTAGGAGGGACCAGGAACAACCATGGAGACCTTCTAGGAAGGCACACCCATAGGGCTAGCCAGCTGACCTCGGCTTTTGAGGCTGGGGGCTGGGGACTCTGCTTTTTCTCCTGGTGACCTAGGCTTTCTTGAAGCATCCCACATGGGTTACAAGCGTGAGTATCCAGGCAAGGACAGAAAGAAACCGCATCACATTTTGTGGCCCAGCCTCTGGCATGATGTTTGTCACAAACCTGCCTATTTGAGGGGCATGGGATATTGGTCTCACTTATTTTGTTCATTTTCTTCCATTATATATTTCTCTTGGTTTTTTTCTTTGTTTATTTGGCTTTGTTTTACTGTTTGTTTTGAGTCAGAGGGTCACTATGCAGGCCATGCTGGCCTTGAATTTATCAGCTCTGTGCCTTCTAAGTGTGAGGTTATAGACATGTGTTCTCATGCCTGACTTTATACCTCACCGTTGATGGGAGAGTTTAGGGAAAATATTATGAAAAAACATAACATGGGAAATATTTTGACCACTTTTTTGTTTGTTTGTTTTGTTATATTGAGACAGGAGACAGGGATTCTCGGTCTAAGTCCTAGATATCCTGGAACTAGCTCTGTAGACCAGGCTGACCTTGAACTTACAGAGATCCACCTGCCTCTGCCTCCCAAGGGTGGGATTAAAGGTGTGTGCCACCACTTGCCGGCTTGCCCATTATTTTTAAGACAGTCAAGCATCAAGCAATTTCCTAGAAATGCATGCTAGAAGCTATCTTTGATTTTCATACACAAAGCATAAGCAATTGTGATTGAAAAACACACCCCAAGTTCATCCAATCTCACTGCCTGCACTGTCCCTAACAGCAGCCACCGGTGATGCAGCTCGGAGCAGCCTGGGTACCACTCAGTGGAACAGCCTGGGTATCACTCAGGGCTCTTCCCTCAGCTGTCGCCAGGATCCTGACTGACTCTGCAGGAGAGGATGGCAGGATGGTCAGTGTGAAGATAAGTTCGAGTCCATAAAGGAAAGGATGTTTTCAAACACGCTCAAGGCAGGGATCAAAACCACAACACAACATATTATAACGGTCAGGGTCTATTGAGAATGTAGACCATACTTGAGCATATGTGTGTGCATGCATGCGTGCAAGAATGTGTGTGCGAGGCAATGGAGAAGTTCCCTGGGAAAGTACCAGCCTGGGTTTCTGATGCACCAGAAAAACACAGTTGAAGCTTCAAGGATGCTTAACCACATAGAGCCACTCTGGCCATCAGGAAATAAAACTGCCACAATTCAGCTACAATTTCCTCATCCCTGCAGGCTTAGAATGTTTAAATGATTTCATTCACACCTAGGTTTAAAGATTACATATTTTTTAAAAAATTAAGTAATATTTTAAAATTAAGACATGATTTGGTTTGCTTGCATATCTTACCTTTTGAAAAATATTTTATGTGCAAATGCCTGTTTGCTACATGCATGCACATAACAACATGTATGCCTGGCTAGGAGAGTTGGCAGGTCCTCTGAAACTGGAGTCCCACCTACCTCCCACTACCTCCCACCTGCCTCCCACTACCTCCCACCTGCCACCCACCTGCCTCCCACTACCTCCCACCTGCCTCCCACTACCTCCCACCTGCCACCCACCTGCCTCCCACTACCTCCCACCTGCCTCCTACCTACCTCCCACCTGCCTCCCACCTGCTTCCACCTCCCTCCCTCCCACTTCCACCTGCCTCCCACCTGATTTCTACCTACCTCCCACCTACCTCCCACCTACTTCCCACCTGCCTCCCACCTACCTCCCACCTGCCTCCCACCCAGTTCCACCTGCTTCCCACCTGCCTCCCACCTGCCTACCACCTGCCTCCCACCTACTTCCGCCTACCTCCCACCTGCTTCCACCTGCTTCCCCCACCTGCTTCCACCTGCTTCCCACCTGCTTCCACCTACCTACCACCTACCTACCACCTGCCTCCCACCCTACCTCCCCACCCACTTCTGCCTACCTCCCACCTGCCTCCCGCCTCCCACCTGCTTCCACCTACCTCCCACCTGCTTCCCACCTGCCTCCCACCTGCCTCCACCTGTCTCCCACCCACTTCCTTCTCCCTCCCACCTGTCTCCCACCTGCCTCCTACCTTGTCTTTTCTCTCACCTCTTCCATACATCTACAACCCTGCACAGTCGCGGCCACCTCAGCTGCCCAGTGCTTCCACCATGCCACACTCTGGATCTTCAGCAGGCCTTTTGCTGCTGCCACTGCACCATGGCTGATGCTCCATCGTCTTCTCTTTGTTCTTCTCTTTGTTCAGCCCTCTAGTGTTAAAAGATGGACAAAGAAAATAACATTCAGGTAAGCTGTTTTACTGAGCCTAATGTTGCAGTATCAAAGGGCATCATATGAGCCTAGCTCTTAAATAACATAAAAATGACCAAGTTGTTTGATTATATTCCTAGGAAGTTGTGATCACATAATGCAGCATGACGCTGAAGGAATGTGTTCAGCCAATCACAGCAACAGCTTCCAGTCCCACCAGGGAGGCCTCTCAAGGGAAAGGGATGAGCAATCACCAGCCTTGCATAGGATTAATCACGAGTCTCCCCCCCATTGCACCAGTCACTTGCTTCTTGGAGAATTATGGAGGAAGAGGAGATGGCCCTTCTCCCGTCTTGTATGAGAATAGCGGCAGCCATCTGAGGTTCGCAGAGGATTGGGGAACCTGAAATCCTGTCTCCCGAGATGTGTGCAACTTGTACAGGTTAGTTTAGCTGAACTTGTGGTTGGAGCACGGTCTCCAGGAGGAGGATTTGTGGATTTGTTTGTTGTGTTCCTTATAGCCGGGAATTAAAGGTGGCAAAGTTTACTCTAGTATTATGGAAACTTGACGATTATGGAAACACAGATCCACTGTATTTAATAATAAGGGAGTATAGACCCACTGAGGTAAGGGGAAAGTCAGCATGTTGTCTTGAAGGGAGACGATGGATAAATGACTCTGGATTAGGAATGGGGTAATTGCTGATGAATTTGGTAAGGTTAATGTCTACAGGATGGTAGAAGGGCTTGATTAGAGCAGGCTCCCACAGATCAGGGAGAAAAGGTACCACAAAAACAAACAACTATTCTAGGTTTAGCTTTCTAGGGGAACAATTAAATTGAGCCTGCCAATAGAGGAGAATTGGGAATAAAACTTTTTTCAGACTAGCAAAAATTAGCATATTTATATGCTGATGAGAATAATCCACTATTTAGACAGTTCATGGTGAAGGATAAGGAAGCAATCATTGTGGGGTACATCCTCCAGTAGGCAAGGAGAAGTGTTCAATGCACAATGTGGTACATGGCAGAGGAGCATGTGGGTAAGGAGATGGAATGACGGCGCAAGAGGAAGCCCATGGCTGGTGCTTTCTCTATGAACTAGCAAGCAAGTTCATGGGTAAGAATGGGGCTTCTGCCAGCTGTGTTTTCACCAACTGGACACAAACCTAGACATAGCTTGGAAGAGTGAATCCTAATTGAGAAAATGCCTCCAATGGATTGACCTGTAGCGTACCCACTATGGGCGGCGCCATCCCTTAGCAGATGGTCTTGAGGTGCATAAGAAAGAAAGCAGGCTGTACAAGCCACAAGGAGCATCCTTCGTGGCTTCTGCTTCAGTACCTGCTTCTGAGTTCCTTCCTTGGCTTCTCTCAACAGGCTTTCCTCCCCAAGTTGCTTTTGGCCAGTATTTTATCACAGCATTAGAAAACAGACTTAGATGGAGCTTAAAGAAGAGATGCCATCAAATCAGTTTTCACCCCAAATAGCCCCCCTATAAGTTACCCACTCCCAGTGGTCATGCCTAAGCACATGTGTATATGAACAGCACTAAATAGATTCATCAAGCTGTAGTATACACACATATGTGTGTGTGACAGTAAGGAGAGAAAGGTGTTGTGAAGTTGAGAAGGAGCTGGGAAGGACATGGGGGGAGTAGCTGGAATGAGGAGAGTGCGGGGTATAAATGTTGTAAGTACAGTATTCTAGTATAAAATCTCAGAAAATAAAAATGTTTTTAAAATCCTATAAACTAATTGGCTTATAGTTGTATGGGTTAGATGTCTGATACAGACTGTTCTCCCTGGAATAAGACCAGTGAGATAAAGTCAGTAGCATTGTCTTTCTCTGCAGGCTACAAGGAGAGTCCATTTCTTCATTTCTCCCTTTTGCAGTTTCTGAAGTCCTCCCTCCTTTCTTAGTGAGTGATCCCTGTTAGGAATTGAATCTGGGACAAAGAGCTGAGGTGGCTATTTAATATGTCAAAGCTAACCTGGCCAGCAAGTTCTCCCAGCACCCCCTAATCTAGGGGGAAGAAGACATCATTTTACATATGGATGACATGGAAAGTCTGCTCAAGCATCAGAATATAGACAAATACCCAGAAAGAGTCCAGGCATGGATCTGGTGACCATATGAAGAACAAATGGCCATGCGGACACCCTGAGGAGTCACTAGCCTTCATGTACTGAGTCTGGAGCACAGGACAGATTAGTCAGAAGAGACAGGATCAGAGGGGCAGAGGAGCCCCATGAAAGAGCCTGGGAGATCACTGGAAGTACTTGGGATTTTATTTAAACCCAAGTGGACACACGCTGAATACTTGTAGACAGATACCTGATGCTATCTGACTCACAGATAGCAGTCTCGTTCCGGTTACTGCATAAAAGTGGAAAGAATAACAAAAACTAAACAGCGATTAGATCACAGATGCTGGAGCCATAGGGCGAACAGTGATTAGAGCACAGGTGCTGGAGCATGGGATAGACAGTGATTAGATCACAGGTGCTGGAGCCGCGGGATAAACAGTGATTAGATCACAGGTGCTGGAGCCATGGGATAGACAGTGATTAGATCATTTTTTAAAATGCATCTTGACCGTATAGCACCTGTTGGAAAGTGTGAAGAACTGACGTTGACATCTAAAGAGAATGATTACATTCTACCTGAGATAATGTAAAAATAATGATGTCCTTTACCGAAACGGAGAGGACCATTGAAAGAGTAAACTTAGGGTAAGCATGGAAATCACAAGGTTGGATTTGACCATGCTAAGTTCAAGGCACTTTGAGGGAGTCAGTGGAGAGTTGGGTAGGTCAGTCTGGAGTTGGAGTGAGAAAGGTCTGGATTGGGGAGCTGATTTGGGAGAGCCAGTTTAATAGCTAGAATTACTACTGCCATGATAAGACCAAAATGAAAAACCACCAAAGGCTCTCAAGCATGGTGTTATCTGACCAACAAAAGGTGGTCTCATGTGGGTTACTGTGTTGAGAAAGACCACAGCGTTTCGAATGAAGCTGATGTTTTAAGCAAAAGTCATGGCAGCTGGGAGCAGTGGGGGCAAGCAGTTATGAGATTTTTTTTAAAAAAAAATAAATCTCAACTGTAGAACTGCTGGGGGAGATTTTGAAGCCTAAAGAAAAGTATTACATTTTGTCCTTAGATCATGTAAATATAGTAATTCACTTAGCTGAAAAAGCTTGAGGAAATACAGATTTTGTATCTCAAAAGCTGTGCAAGAAAACCTAGTTAGTATTACTATTGCTGTGATAAACGTCATGACCAAAGCAACTTGGGGAGGAAAGGGTTTATCTGGCTTATACTTCCATGTCACTCTTATCATCAGAGGAAATCAGAACAGAAACTTAAGCAGGGCGGAAATCCTGCTGCAGGAGCTGGTGCAGAGGTCATGGAAGGGTGCTGCTCCATGACTTGCTCTCCACGTCTTGCTCAGCCTGCTTCTTTTTAAAAAACCATCAGTGCAGGGATGGCCCCACCCACAATAGAGTGGGCACTCCCCCATCTATCACTAATTTAGAAAATGCCCTACAGCTGAATCTCATAGGTGCATTTTCTCAACCAAGGTTCCCCTCTCAGACGACTTTAGCTTGTGTCAAGTTGACATAAAACTGGCCAGCACACCTGGTATGTCAGGAAATCAACCCACTGTTGAAGACTGGAAAGATTCAGTCTTTTAATGATAGAAAATTTTCCAAATTACATTATGAGTCCATTACAATCCCAATAAAAAGTTCCAAGGGGGATTTTTGCAAAGTATTACAAGCTAATTTTAATCATGGAAATGACTCCCAGGCATGGGCAGTTCACTGGATTTATAGTATCGGGCAGGAATCTCCTCCTATTAAGAGGGCCTTGAGTTCAATTAGACAGCTGTTCATTACCTACAAAATGATGGTGCCACCTCTGCACCACTGGAGATACCAAGCATTGATATAGGTCTCTCTGGCTTTACATCCAGCGAAGAATATTGCTTTTCTACCCTTGGCAGCCTGCAGAACACCTTCTGAGGGCCAGTCCTTAAAGAAGAGGCTTCCAGGTTAGTCCCAGCCGGATTCCTCCAAGCCCATGTCTGAAGTATGTGGTATAATCAGCAATAGGATTTTTTTCTTCAAGTTCTAGGAAGAAGCCCAGGGAAATAGCAACAGCCTATATTGGTCTGGGAGTCTTTTGAACCATCCTGATCAGCAGTTCAAGGGAGGCCTCCCGTGTCTAGCACTGGGGTTTTAGTTATGGCCTGTGGAGGAACATTACTGCCTGTATGATATGGGATATATACTACTGCCCTTTTCCTAAACCTACTGTATTCCCAAAGATACGTGTAAGCTCTAACCTCTCAACAAAGAAGTTTCTTTTTGAAGCGGATCGAGGCTACTATAGAGATTTGCATCTGGTCAAAATGTACAGAATAAGTAATGGTGAGGTGCCGAGCTCCAATAGGACCAGGGCACTTACTGCTCTATAGTGTCTACCCATGAAATCTCAACAATATGGTTCCTAAATGACTGGCATAATGACACCAGTCTCCATGTCCTTGTGTGTGTAGGGGGGGGCGGTTTTTATAAGGCTCCACCCCTACATGAAGAGCAATAGATAATCAATTCTACAGAAGTAGGATCAATCTGATAGGTTATTCAATCCCAAAGGGTCAGCCCAAAACATACATTCATATAAGCAACACCAAAGGGGCTCAGTAAGTTTTACACACACACACACACACACACACACACACACACACACACACACCTTAGTATTTGTGCAACCCCATGTTTTGAATATATAGAAACAATTTTAGATGTGTTCCACAGAGGCTAAGGTGGTGATTCTTGTCTGAGCCTTTATTGAAACATGCTTTTATAAGAATAAGGAGGAGAGGAGAAGCACAGGATGCTGGAAGGGTGCTAAGCAGGAAGCTGGGCTAGATGGAGCCTTGCTCACTCTACCATTCAGAGATGTTGTGGGGCTCACATTGCATCAGAGGGAGTCCCTGAGGCCTCTGTGTATCTCTGTGTCTGCTTGCTATCTACCCAGTATACTCCACACACTATCCCCAGGAGGGGGGTGGGTAACTATTTCTCTCTTTGACCAATAACTCCCCAGAGAAAAGAGCTGTTTTCCCCTGTCACCTCTAGCTGCATCATAAAAGATGACCTTGAAGAAGCAGGTCTTTTGTGTGCCCCCAAAGAACACCCTTCCATACAAAGATTCACACACATATATGCCACACGCACACACGCCCACGTGCTCACATGCTCACATGCAAAAGAGCAAAGAACTCTAGATTCTTATAAAAAAAAAACTGGCAATACTATTAATCTAGAGACAGGACCAAGGTTAGAAAGTATTAACAAAATGGGTGTGATCTTTAAATTAGATTTTAAAACAATATTTTATTACTTCTATACTTGAATCAAAGCTTTTAAGAAAGAAGAATATACATTTTTCTCTAAGAAAAGGCTTCATCATTCCACTTCACCATCTTCTTGGTTTATTTGTATGCTTATTAACCTGAAAGTTTATCAAAGGAGAACATGATAAAATGTCAGTGAGGCTTTAAAAGGGTTTATATTTCTTAGGTCAAGAGAATTACACAACATTCCAGGCAGATGTTATTTGAATATTCTGCTTAAGAATAATGTGTTCACTCACAGTCCGGTGTGTGAACCATGTGAAATATACACAGATATTCACTTCATCCCTGAGGAGACACTGTCCGCTCTCCCATTCCTCTCTGATTTTCATCAAGGGCTCTTAGTTCGAATGACTTCAGGAAGATATTAAAGCAACATGCCAATTAATGTCCTTTTCTGCCAAAAATTAGAAAAGAATTGGATACTCATTTTCCACCTTCTGATACATTATGAAAACCCACTTTACATCTTATTTGTTTTGTTTGCTGGTTTGCTAACAGCCAATATTACTTGCTATTTAGGAAGCCCCCCCCCCTTTTCAAATAGTCCACGTAACCATTGGATGGAATTTTATGCAATACCATGGTTTCAGATACCATATGTGGGCTGGTGAGTTCTCATTTGGATACTGTATTTAGCTGCCTGGTTGGCCTTTCAATCTTAATGTCTTCAACGAGCATCCCTAAAAAGAACTGTTTTTCCTTCCCATCTCACCTCAAGTACACCTGCTCCTCCTCCATCCTCATCTGGGCCATTTCTTGATGGAGGAGGGTCATATGTCTATTGGTTAATAAAGAAACTGCCTTGGCCTTTAATAGAACAGAAAATTAGGTAGGCAGAGTAAACAGAACAGAATGCTGGGAGAAAGAAGCCAAGTCAGGCAGACACCACACATCTGAGACGGAAGCAGGTTAAGAATCTCCCTGGTAAGCCACCAGCTCGTGGTGCTACACAGATTATTAGAAATGGGTTAATCAAGATGTGAGAATTAGCCAACAAGAGGCTAGAACTAATGGGCCAAGCAGTATTTAAAAGAATACAGTTTCCGTGTAATTATTTCGGGTGTAAAGCTAGCCGTGCGGGAGCTGGGCGGCGGGAAGTGGCCCGCCGCTCCACAATACAATTTCTTATGCCAAATATATGGTCAATATTTGATTTCTTGGTCTCTCTGTGTCTGTCTCCTTCCCTCCCTCCCTCTTTTCCTCCCCTCCCCCTCCCTTTGTCTCTTTCTCTCTCTCCCTCTGTATGTGAGCAGTTGCCTGTGGGAGCCAGAAAAGTTGTTGTTTCCCTGGAGATAACATTATAGACAGTTGTGAACTGCCCAGCATGAGTGCTGGGACCTGAGTTTAGATCCTCGGCAAAAGCAGTATTTACTTTTCATATGGGGCTCTGTCCTATCAGCAAACAATGTTGCTATGGTGATATTGAGATAATGCAGCTGCTCTCTCTTCATCCATTCACTTCCCACTGCACACACCAGGCAGCGAAATCTTTTAAAAGTGTAAATCAGAGCACTGAATTTTTTCAGGTAAAATCCCAAGCAGCCGTCCATATACAATCTTAACAGTGGCCTTTAGAAATAATGAGAACTGTTTGGTGCCGTCATTCCAGCTCATTCCAAATGCCCTTTCTCTTGCTGTTTTCTGTGGGTTCCCTGCATAGGCCAACCCAGTTGGTTTTGAAAGCTCTTGGTCATTCAGGTCGTTGTCTGATATCTATTTCTTGGAGAGGAATTCAGATTCAGCGTCCCTTCCTCTGTGTTACCTTGGTTCTTCTATCATATTTACCACCTCTGGTGTTTTTCTTGTTCACTCATTCACATTCAAACGTCTCAGAACTACAGACCCTCTGCAGGTCATACTCTTGACATAGTCAGAGATAGGCCTTAATACTCACTAGACAGATGGATAGATGGATGAATGCAGAGAAGTAAAAGGAACTGAGAGAGACAAACTGGCTATAACCTTTGTCTCTACGGCATGTGACCTCCCAGTCTACTTAGTGTTCAAACAAGAGTATCACGTGACTAAGCAGTAAGCTGTGTGGTATTGATTGCAAGTGAGAAAAGAGTTCAGAACAGAGTGTGGGAAATGCAGAGACCTACGCTCTGGGCCTCTCTTCCAGTATTTGCATGTGGCTCCAGTATGCAAATCATTAACTGAATGTATAGACTTTCCATTCCCATCGCTGTGGTTGCAGCAGGAGTTAAACAATGCTAGAACTGATGGTAGCTTCGGTATAAACTGCTTGTCCAGCCAACATTTTCCCAGTGCCTTTGTGTTTGTGTATGTTTTAAGTCTTTCTGAAACTCCTCAGTAACAAAACCAGCAGCAGAACATACACACACACACACAAACACACACACTTGGCTTTTAAGTGGATTACTTTTGTTTTGCTTTTGTACAGAGTGTCTCACACTGTGTGGCAAGGAAATCTTGATTCTCCTGCCTCAGCTTCAGAGTACTGGGGTTGCAGTCTGCACTGCCTGCCTAGCTCCTTAAAGGCATTTTTTTCCTTTTCCTAATCATGAATTCATGGGCAGTAGGAAATGCAGTGGGGACTTGATGCCAATATATTTTCTCACATAATTGACTTTTTGTACCTTAACTGATTACACTATTTTGATTTTTCTGAAGTATAATTCTTCTTAGAAAGAAAATCTTTTGGAAACTTTCACCTCTCATTCATTCAGTAGAGCATCCAAACTAAAGCTGTGGTTGTGTGTTTACTAATAACTGAGTTACTAATTAATGCTATGGTCATCTGTTCATGTGTAACTGTATCTACTCCCCCAGAAGTTTCCTCTGCATTCATCATAGAAACAAAAGCGAACGTCTTAAGTGAAGACTCCCAAATGTTAAAAGAATTGTTTTCAATGATACAGTTTTCAGTTGAAGGAAGGACTGAAGAGTCTGCCTTAGCGAAAGAGAGGAGCCCAGGAGTGGAGGCTGGGTGATACTCACCACCTCTTCTCCTGGAACAACTTGAACACAGTCAAGAGGCCAAGGCCCACTGCCTCTGCTCAGATAAACGGCTGGAATGGTGCAAGCAGTACATCGTCCTGGTGGTTGTACAGTGTCTGAAATTCTCAGCTTTGAAATCCTTGGTCATGGTAATCCGCTCTCTTCTCTCAGAGATGCCTCTTGAACTCAGCTACTTTCTTGATGTGGGATTCCTTTCTGTATGCTGTGAATACCATTGGTTAATAAAGACCTGGCTTGGCATGGTAGGGTAGAACAGAGGTAGGCAGGGGAAACTAAACTGAATGCTGGGAGAAAGAAGAGCAGAGTTAGAGAGAAGCCATGTAGCCCCACTGGAGACAGACACCGGAACTTTACCTGGTAAGCCACAGCCTTATGGCAATACACAAATTAGTGGAGATGGGTTAATTTATGAGTTAGCCAGAAATACACTTAAGCTATTGGCCAAACAGTATTGCAAACAATATGGTTTCTGTGGCATTATTTCAGGGCTGAGCAGCTGGAAGCGAACAAGCGGCCTCCTACAACACTTTTTACTTACAGAAAGATCCCCCCAGAGACACTGGAAGACTATACTGGCTTTCTCATTTCCTAACATCCCAACCGCCCCACTCCATGCAACTTCAGTGGCCATCTGTGCATGCCGAGGGGTATCTGTATTACATCTTATCAGGAAAGCCAACATTCCAGTGGGATTTCATTCATGACTTAATAAAATAAAACCTAAAATAAAGAACCTATGCAACCAGAATCTCTTACTGTCCTCCAACCAAAACCCAATTGTTAAAAGAAGAGAGACTGGGGGGGAGGGGTGCAACTAGTTATATTTTAATTACTCTTTTGTGGCATATCATCATAAAATATAAGGCATAACTTTTTTAAACCAGCGCTGGAAACATTTCCTTTTATTTATAATGCAGCAGATGGGAACAGATGCAGAGACCTACAGCTAGACATTACAAAGAGAGAGAAGAGTAAGAGAAGGAGGGAGGGAAGAAGGAAGGGAGGGATGGAGAGAGAGAGAGAGAGAGAGAGAGAGAGAGAGAGAGAGAGAGGGATGGAGGGAAGAAGGAAGGGAGGGATGGAGAGAGAGAGAGAGAGAGAGAGAGAGAGAGAGAGAGAGAGAGAGGGAGGGAGGGAAGAAGGAAGGGAGGGATAGAGAGAGAGAGGGAGGGAGGGAGAGAGAGAGAGAGAGAGAGAGAGAGAGAGAGAGAGAGAGAGGGAGGGAGGGAAGAAGGAAGGGAGGGATAGAGAGAGAGAGGGAGGGAGGAGAGAGAGAGAGAGAGAGAGAGAGAGAGAGAGAGAGAGAGAGAGAGGGAGGGAGAGAAAGAGGAAGGGAGAAAGTGTTCTTGGAACATACAGCTCTTACTGGTGTGTCTCCAAAAGTCCTTTCCCTTAGAGCTTGGGGAACCCTGAGGAAGAGGAGGCAACAAGAATGTAAGAGCCAGAGCAGATGGAGGACACTGGGAGAACAAAGTCCTCTAGATGCTCTGAACAGGCTTATGTGAACTCGCAGAGACTGAATGAGTGAACCAGAGCCTGCACAGGTCTGCACTAGGTCCTCTGTGTATATATTTTAGCTTTCAGCTTCGTATTTTTATAGACCTCCTAAGTGTATGAACGAGTGGGTCTCTCACTCTCGTGCCTGCACTTAGGACTCTTTTCCTCCTGTTGGGTTGCCTTGTCCAGCCTCAATGTGGCGGCTTGTGTTTTAGTTTATTATGTTTTATTTTGCCATGTTTTGTTGTTAACTCTTAGGAGCCCGTTCTTTTCTAAAGAGAGATAGAAAGGGAGTGGGTTCCAGAGGGGAGCGGAGTGGAGAGGTACTGGAAGGAGTAGAGGGAGGGAAAATCTCTATTGAGGGTATGTGATACGAGAAAAGAATCTGTTTTATATAAAAGCGGGGGGGGGGGGGGAGGAAGCAACTGCTTCTTTCACAATCATCAACAAGGAAACAAGACTCATGGATTATACTTAGAGGAAAATGAACTATCTCCTTATGGATGTCACAAAGGTCCTACCACCCGAGACAGGTAACAGTGAAAAAGCCAGTTCTGAAACCTGGAGTTCAAACACACTTTCTGTTAGGGTTTGAATGTGGGACATCTCCTACAGGCTTGAGTGTCTGAACACCTGATTCCCCAGCTGGTGGCACCTTTGGGACAGGAGCCCTGGCTGGCAGACAGACTCGGGCCACAGAGGCTAGGCCTTATGAGTTATAGTCCATTTACTTCCAGCCTGAGCTATTTGCTGGTAGCTGGGATGTGACCCGCTGTCTTAAGCTATCTGTGTCATGCCTTTCCCACCATGGTGGACTGTATTCTCTGAACTGTGAACTATGAACTTTATGAACCAGAATAGATCCCTCCTCTCTTGTTTCTGCCAGATATCTAATCACAATGGAGCCGTAATTAACACACTTGAAACAAGAACAAATTGAAGAGAATCATTGCAGTCAGACTGCCTGGATTATTCACATGGAAAGAGCCACCATGTAGAAAAGATAGTGGTACCTGTAGCAAAACTTGAAGCCATGGGCACTGGGCTCTACTGTGGGGCAAGCCAGGCTTCTAGGTTGTAAAGGTGAGGAAATACTGCACAAACCAAAATTTTACCAAATGAAGAAAAGAATACATTTATAATTGCATATGCAATTGGTGCTCTTTGAGGTACAGAAGAGTTCATTTAGATACCATATGATATCAATGTCTCACTTAGTGTTATTCATCAAAGAGGAGTACTCCACAGGCACCCTCTTGGAGCTTCCATAAGAAACCAGCTGGCCATGGCCCACAGTTCATTATTTAACCCATTAGCCCCAATTTCTCTGGTCAGAGACTATAAATTATCAACCTGATAATCATTTCATCTAACTTTGTTAGCAGTAAACTTCTATACAGACACAGGTAGATCTGTATCTGTATTTAAACAATGTTTCCCAGCCTTCCTGGTAGAAGTAACCAATGAGAAATCACTTCAAATGAAAGGAATTAGCCTGGGGGGTGCAACCCTTCTTCAGTCTTCTTCCTCCTACCCAGAGCAGGGCTGCGCTGGGTCCAACAGCAACCGAAAGGTACCATGAGGTCGGCTTGAGGATGAAAAGCACCCACTGAAGATGATGGAACAGAGAGAGTCTGGGTCCTTGCTGTCGATAGAACCACCATAGCAGCCCCCAGGCTTTCTTTACTTTTCTAGGGGTGATTGGGTAGGGGTAATAGGAAATCAGATTCAAGGTCTTATCTACACTAGACAAGTACCTGACTACTAAGCTATATTTCTACTCCTCCATGCTTCTTTCTCACATGGAATAAAATACAATATTATTTTGACTATGTGAGTCTTCTTATATGTGTAACCAATATACTTACAATTTATAGATAGTTTCATAATTCCTATTAAGCAGAAGAGAAATGAGAGAGGATGTATTGGGGGACACTTCACAAAAATGAAATACTGTCTCACTGTAATGAGCCTGTGAAATAGGCTCAGGTAACTTTGCTTTAATGTTGTAGCAAGCGGTAAAGACAGTGAGGTGCTGTGTCATTCCCTTCCTTCCTCATGCAGTCCCACACCTTAGTGTAAGGTCCCCAAGGTCTGGGGCTGTCATTCTCGGAGGGTCGGCAGAATCCTCTGAACCTGCAATCGGTAGTCATGAGATCCTGGGTAAGACCTAGAGAGAAGAAAAGGCCCACGGAGACTGGCCCAGAGAACAGGGAGGTCCCTGACTCTCAGCTTCCTTAGGGTATGAGTGAGTAACAGCTACAGATGATGGCAAAGAAAGGTCTTAGAGTTGTCTTGATGAAACTTGTGTGCCCAGCTTGGAGAATTCTGGGACATTGTGCACACATAACATATTCATCGGAGAAGTGGTTTGCTGAGGTGATTGGAAATGGTCCAAGGAGAAAAGGGAGCTGGTATTTCTATCCCAAGTCTAGCTTGGAGGTCCATGTGGGGTGTTTGTCTTTGTTTAACTTGAAGGTTCCTCCTCACGAGAGACCTGCAGAAGATCCACGCGTAGCTTGCACAAAGATGGGATGAGGGCTTCTGTCATCTAGGCGCGCATCTCTGTCCTACAGATGGAAAGTGTTGTGGACAAATTAAAAAAGGAAACATTTTTAAAACTAAGTCCTGTGTCGCTGCTGGTGTGCAAAAATGGATTGGACTGTGTCTAGTTGGGGGCCCTGCAGAGGACCTTTGAGTAACTGTCCCCAGAGTTCCTCTATGAGCAGGATCACTGGGATGAAGTGTCGGCCACACACATTCTTTCTTTCGTCTCAAGGGCAGGTGGACTCTTTGGTCAGCATCCAGGACAAGATGGGTGTGACTTCCTTGGCAATCCCAGAAGACTACACTTACCTTTGGGTAGAGGGACAGTTCCCACCCTGTCGGTAACCCCGGTGCTGGCTTTACCCTCAAGCCAGAAACATTTTCAAGATGTCTTTTCCATTTCACTAGAAACCATAGGTGGATTTTCAAGGAAAGGTGGAAATAATTATGCCAACCTTTCAAATATTTTTAAAGATTAAAAACAAAATGTTAAATATAAAGTGTGATTTTATAAGATTCTGTCCTTCACAGAGCTAAATAATGGCCTTCAGAGAGGAATAATTCATAAGCCAGTCATTTTAAAAACTGCACTTGCTTTTTGACCAGAAAGAGCTAAACATTTTGTCTTTAATATCAGTTTTCTTTAATTTGGTATACAAGTCAACATAGCAGTTTGTTTGTATATGAAACAATCCCTAAACTTCTATCATTAATTATCAGAAAACACAGCTCTGCGTAGCTGATGGATAACAGAAATGCACCTTGTCACCTTGGAACTCAGTCTGAGAAACTGCAGGGAGAAGAAATTACACCAGTTCTGGGTTGTGTCCAAGACTAACCATCAAGGCTACATTTCATTGTCTTTCAACCATTGATTTTTCTCCCTGTAGATTACTTTTAGCTATAATAAACCAGCTAAAACAAGCTACACGAAAATCTTTTTATGGGGAGAGTATTAATTGAAATTTTATTCCTGCCTCATCAGTGTTTTTAATTAACCTTAAGTCATTTAACAATCCCCACCACTGGAGATGACTTAATTGTAAAACGGGACTAACTGTATCTGCCTGTACTTCTTGCCCCACTGAGACTTTAAATCATGGAAGAAAAGTTGATTATTTCTGGAAATGGGTTTATGGCAATCAGAGAACCATTTGCAGGAAAAAGCTAAATCCATATCCATACTTCAAATACAGTACAGGTGAAGCAATCTTTATATCCATGGAACGAAACTGTACGTTTCTAAGAAGAAACATTTTATAAACTTGGAGTGCTGTTGAGTTCCGATTATCATCTTAAATTCAAACGTAAGATTCTGGCTAAGAGGCAGGTATAACTGCTGTCCTGGGAAAACCTTGGTGAGCCAGTCCTTTTTGTCCCAGGTCATATCACTGAGGTCATATGATAAAAAAATTAAAAAAAATAAACAAGTATATCTACATGCCCATGATTCCTGGGGTTGAGAAAGGAAGACTACAAGTCTAGGCCTGTCTAGGCTGTATAGTGAAAGGCTATCTCAAACAATCACTGATAATAATAGTATTAATAATAATAATAATAATCTCAAAAGCCATTGTGAATGTTCTACTAAGGTAGCTGGATTTTCTATAGGCAAGGAAAGAAATAAGCAACAGTAAAAATTCTTTGCTCCCCTGAGGTCTGGGAAGACCCTCGTTTCTCTCTCTAACCTTCTTCTAAACCCAGTGGTATCTCCAGCAGTTATCAACTGTCCAAAGACTGGGCTTAATCCCTTCTGACCATAAACGCCTTAGGAGAAAGGGCTCCACTTCCATGAGACCTTGAGGCCTAAGCTAGGGACCGTCAAGGCTACTTGGCCTTCTTGGACCTGAGCAATAACTCGATAAGTGGCTACAGGTTTAGTTTTCCTGGTGCGAGCTGAGTAAAATCCTTCAGACGAAAGCGAAAAGGATCCTCACTACCACCAAGAGCATTCTCATGGCTCAGGAGGCTAGAGATTTTTGTAAAAGAATCTGTACCTGGTAAATAAGTGTTTGCTCTATAGCAAAGGAGAGTTGAGACACAGATGAGAACCAAGGGCTCCTCTTAAATTAGCTTATCCAGAGTACGTACATAGGCCCACTGCAATCTCAGTGAAGACAGAGGAGGGGATGGAAGAGCTCAGGATGATACGTTATGAGAACTTTGTGTGCTAGCACTGCAGATGGCGGAAGGGGATTGGATGGAAGAGAGACATGAGGAAGGAAGGAGATGGCTGCTCCCAGGTGTGGTGGAGGAGAAGGTTTATTATAGACAGAAGGAAAGCATAGCCAGAGGCAGGGCCATCTGGGAGAGTCCAGAGTCAACAGGACCCTGAGGCTGGCCATGTGGGGACAGGGGTGAGAGGAGAGGAGCTGCCAACCAAAAGCCGTGTCCTGAGCCAAGAGACTGGCCAAGAGGGCAAAGGGTAGACCATAAGAGCCAGGTAACCAAACTGAGTGGATTATATAGAGAAGGGCAGTTAGGGGAAGGGCAGTCCAGCCCTTGGGCTGGAGGAGCTAGGGTATGGGGCAGCTGTACCCTATAACAGGTATCCCACTAGAAATTTTACTCCTGACTAGCAGTCATGATACTGGAAGGTACTCAGCAGGCTACCAGAGGAGAAAAATTAATCATTAGTATCATCCAACTTCAATCCCTGAGACCTATAGTAAAGATGCCTCTACAAAATATATAGGTGCAATAGTCATATAAATGCTATAGGAGTAACCAACCACTTTTTGATTAGACTTAAGGCTCACTCCATGCTATGGAACCCATACTTGACTGCTATTATGACCAAGAACCTGATATTAGATAGCTACTACCCTACTACAGTTATTCCGCTAAAGGATTATAGCAACAAAATGACTCTTAACAGCATATAGTTGTGCCCATAGACCAGTACCTTGCTCAACTCCCATCAGAAAAGCTTAGATGGTAACTGGCTAACATACTGAGTGTGAGAATTTGGAGCAGTTCCTAAATGGGATGAGTTCATCAAACTCCTTGCCTCAGGGCTCAGGGAACTGTGGGGAAGAGGAGGCAGAAACCTAAGCGCCAGAGATGGTCGCCTCCAAGGAAACGGTGTCCCCAAACACACCAGAACTGATGCATTATTAACTCAGAGAAACTGTGGCCACATACACAAGGTCTACAGAGATTAAAATGAGACAGGGTCCCAGATCTAAGAAGGGGAACTACAAAGTCCCATCCCTAACCAAGAAGCTATTCATAATTGATATCTGAAGAGAAAAAGAAAAATCAGTTTCCCCCACTGGAGTGACCCTGGGCATATTGACTGCACTTCAACCACACTCCAGGGTAGGCTCCATACCCAGGACAAGTTGACCACCCCAAAACTGACTCTGTATGTGTTTGTTTGGGCTTTTTTGCCTTGTTTTGTTGATTTTTTTTATTGCTTTGATTTTCTTTTATGTTGTTGTTTTTTTTTTATTTTAGTTTGGAAAGAAAGGGAGAGAGAGAAAGAGAATATGAAGCTGGGTAGATATAGCTAGGGAGGAATTGTAGGAGGACAAAACATCATCAAAATATCTAATTTTTTAATAAAAAAATAATAACCAGTTGAGATACTGGTTGAAATTTCATTGACTCTGCAGATGAGTGAAGGAAAAATGGAAATATTTAATTAATAAAAAAAGAATATTCGTATCCAGGTCTTCTTGTTAATAAACATATGAGAACATAGTTTATTTGTCTATTTACTGGATAGTTTGAGCTTTTTAGGTAAAGCTTTATGATTTCCCCCTATGCTTTCTGTATCTTTTGCAGTAAGTTTTCAGGTGGTCCTCAAACTCTGGATTTCATGTCTTTGACTCTCTTACCCTTGAATATCCAGTCAACCTTCTTAAAGAGATTATTACACTAATCCCGGGCTCAAAAATATTCCCAGTGACTTTTAGTTGCCTAAAAGATCAAGTTCAGACAGCCTAGGCTGGATTTAAACTTTCTTCTTTCCCGTCCTAACTTGACAGTCTTTCTAGGCCTCCGAATGGAGAGAAGAGTCACAGAAATAAAGTAAGATTGGAGATGAGCTGTGTCTTCCTCGCCTACTGACTTAGGGTTTGCACAAGTGACTTAGCTTTCCTGGCTTCTTCTCCATGAAGGAAGGAAAACATAAAGCCTAAATGAGCCTGTGTATGAAAGGCAAGTGGCACTTGTGACTTTAGCTTTCATTGTTATTAGCATGTTAGCATTATCATCAACACATTCAAAACAGTCCTGTGTCTTCTCTGAATAAATAAAAATTATGCTCACGTCTGCCTCTTTGCTCTCTGAAGTGAGTCTCAGTCTATTTTTAGGTTGTGAGCTGAGTCCGGAAGCAGATAGTAACAGTCTCTCTAGATGCTAAAATGGAATCAAATTTCTGACAAGTTGAGGGTTTGGAGCAGAAACTGGATAGAGGCAGGCAAGGGTGCAAACACAAAGCTAACTCATGACTCACCTCTGACATATCAGCAGCAAGTCCAAAACTCTATTGGCAAAGAGATACAGCTGAAGTCAAAATTGACTTGAATATGCAAGAGAAACCACTTATAACCTGTTGGTCACCATAGAGCAGAGGTCACCTAGCCATTGTAACGCTCAGAGCCATGTGAGTGACAAGCTGGCTGGTTCAGGGTCTGCCTGGCTTACAGAATACTCTATCCAGAATGACATATTCTTTTCAGTGTTGAGAACCTGGTAATGGCCAGGTAGGTTGCTAAGTTGCCTACCACACAGGACTGGGTGCAGAGTAGGCCATAAAAAAATAAAACAAAAGCATAATAACTCAGCCTCTCAGATCAAACAATCCCAGGAGATTTCCTGAGACAGCAGCTTCACTCTGCCCAGAAGCTTGCATTCCCTTCCTTCTTATGCTATCTAACAAGGTGACAATAGCACTGTCATCCTAGGAGTGCAGCAGCTACTCTCTCTTGCTACAACGCATGATGACACATCATATGAAACATGGAAGGGTCACACAGTCGTCCACCCCAGGATGTCTGTTGTATGTAACTGGAATTCCCTCCCACTAAAGATAAAATCTAAAGCTAGACCTCAGGGATTTCCAGTGAGTCACCAGTTCTAGAAAGATCCTAAACCATCTGACAGAGAGAAATGACAGCTGAGTAAGGAGAAGCCTGCCTGTGTTCTGGGCCCACCTATAAGGGGGTCAGGTAACCAGTGACGCAGACAACAAGGAACATCCATGGCTGTCATCAGACACAGTGCCTCTCAGGTTGTGGTAGCAGAGTGGGCAGCTTTCTGTCTCCTTGCTGATGCATTAAGATGCTGGCATTAGCCGAGTCTGTACAGCAACAAAGGGAGCAAAAGCAGAACTTTAAGTGGCTGTAGCTGAGTGGAAATGTGTGAGAGATATCACTCACCCCTTGCTTTCTCTGTTTTAAGAGAAAGAAAGGAATGTGGGTCCCATCTGGAAGGTGAGAGTGGTGACCACAGAACAGGGTCCACAGAGGACCCCAGGAATCCAGAGAGCACGGAACAAAAGGGAATGAGTTGTTTCTAACAGCAGCAATTCAGCCTTGCCTCTTAAATCAGCCTCACCATTAGAATCAGGGACACAGTGGCGTGTGGAGAATGAGCTGCTAATGGAGATGCTTTATCCTGAGCGATAGTGAATTGTTTCTCTTGTTTGCGAGTCAGGACACCGACACTCACCTGGAATGGATTTAGAATTCATAGACCACAGCTCAAAACCACTTAAAAGGCAGAGGAATCTCATATCATTTCTGCTAAATATCAGCAGAGCCCACCTTGTGGTCTAACCACCATAACGGGGTGATTTTGGCCCCATATTAATAATATGAGAAACTTCAACAAGAACCCAACATTGTTCTTTGGAAATGGGTTTTGAAAGTCCCACCCCAGCTGGTTTTCTTCGTGGTTCACCTGCCACCGCCCCCTACTCTTACCCCAGCGACAGCGACTTCGTGGCAATAGGTGAGGGGGTGGTTGGTAAACTTTCCTCCTTGCAACCTGAAGCCAAAACCCTGTGGTGGGACCCCGCTGAGGAGTTTGCTTCCTGTCAGCATAGCTTGCTCCAAGCCACCCCTGCTCTGGGCTGCCAGGGCCTGTGGTCTGAGCTGTGTGACACCAAGATTCAATTACTGTAAAGTGTCTATTTACTAACGGACGTTTCCAGTAACCTTGCTGTGGGTTCAACATGCTTTGAGGCTGATCAGGCAAGCTTCAGAGGAGGCTAAGAAGTGTTTTATTGACAAAGGGCCTTGTGGAGGTACTACTCCTCTGGCCCACTCAGGATAAGGTGTGAAAGCATTCTCACAGGTCAGCAGGCATGGCTGAGGATATCTGGATCAGCTTTGGAGACCTGGAAGTTAGCAATGCTCCTTTTGGTGTAAAGTACCAGAGAAATTCTTCTAGGTTCCTCATTTGCCCCTCTCACATTGATCTTGCTGTGAACAGACTACATGGTTCCAAGCAACATAAACGCAAATATCTATCTTATAAACCTTGAGTTTTCTTGATTTGAGAGCCCTAATCATTTTGCGCTTCTACTAAAGATTTTGTAGAAGGTCAGTTACTCCTCCTTTCTCTGGTTTTAGGGGAGTCAACAGAGCCATACATTCTTACCTGTAATAAATTCATACCCACAGAAATCCGTGAAACTTGGTCTCAATGCCAAGTGCCATGCTCTAAGGTCAGTGGGAGGAAATTCAGTCACACTTCATATAGCCTTCAGTTCTTCCTCAGCAACGCTCAGCTGAGAAGTTTAGATGAAAACAATCAGCAAGCACACAACAGCTGCGCACACTCTTATGATTCAGGTTGGACAATCTTAATATTATTTCATATGGTTGGTTAGGGATAACGTGCTACACTGTGCTTCCGGCATAGCTTCCCTGTGGAAATCTATGCTTTAACATCTCCAATAGAGCGGTATGTCACATGCTTTCAACCCCGTTACACAAACAGGAAGAAATTCGGGGCATTTGGTGGCAGTGCATAGGTCAAATAGCTAATGATGAAAGAATAACATATACATTATACAATTCGGTTAAGGAATTATGGATTTTTTAAAATTTGACACATCCATTTGGTGAACTACTTTTTTTTATAATGAAAGAAACATTAATACCTGGGTTGGCTTATTTTTTTTAAAAAATAAACAGTTTTTTTCCACGATAATTTTTTTTTTTTTTGGTTTTTCGAGACAGGGTTTCTGGAACTAGCTCTGTAGACCAGGCTGGTCTCGAACTCACAGAGATCCGCCTGCCTCTGCCTCCCGAGTGCTGGGATTAAAGGCCTGCGCCACCATCGCCCGGCTCCACGATAATTTTTAAGGCTTCCCCACATCACTAATGGGCATCACAGATACTTAACACAACCATGTCCCTGGGGGCTTTTCACATGTTCCATTAAAAAATACCCCAAAGATTCAGAAGGCTCTCCACCAGAAATGTCCATAAAGAAATTTTATAACTTGACCCTCAACACGAGCACCAAACTTGCTCTACTTCTGATGGATGCTCTGCCCCCAATGTGGGAACAGAAGAGAAAAGATCTTGAAAGAGAACTGAGATGGCTTTGGCTCCAGGTGGAAAAGGGTTCAGACATTACTATGGGAACAGAGATATGGGTAGACAAAATTTGAATAACTTACAGATAGAAGATGTTCCCACATTGAAAAAAGAAAACTAAGGCATATTGGACTTAATGGAGATTTATGTCGAACACGATGTGTGTCATTCAAATGTACGACAGTGTCTATATATCATAAATGGGAATGATGAGAATTTGAAAATCAGAAATGATTATGATGCTCTTTCCCTTTGCCAATGTCACCCAGCAGGTGATAGTGGCATCTGACAGACAGCTCCTCAGCAAGCTCAACAGAGCAGTGGTCGTTCTGAGCAAATACATAGATTGCTCCTAAGACACAAAAATTACAATAAAATGTAGGAAGAAACCTCAAGATAATCTTGAGGAAGTAGGGGAGTGTGGCAACGCAATATTATGAAAATATTCCTTCCATTCTAAGAGACTGGAAATGGACCTTCCAGTCAGGGTTAATAACAAAATTCTTTGAGGTCATTTAAGACTTAAGATTGTTAGCCTCCTGTATACTCAATCTGCTTGTTTAACCCGCCTTTAAGAAAAAAATATAACAACCAAACTTACTTGCCTTGGAATTCCCATGCATGCAATCAGCTTTTATAACTTAAACTAATCATAGCTGCAATCTTCAGTGATGGACTCCGCCGTCTCCCTGCCCCAGAACAACTAATGTGTGTCATTTGCTGAAAGAAGAAAATATAGAAGCTGAAAGCAACTTCTTAATATCACAGAGATTGAAATCAATCATTTATGGATAGTAACTGATAAATAATTATGTTTGTTATCTGGGTCAGTTGCGGCCAGAGACTTGATCTCTGTTAAAAGTCTGTTGAAGATTTCTGTAAAGAATCTTATTCCTTCCCCCATATGGTATCTCCTAGGCTACTCAATAAATACAGAGTGAAAACATTTGCTAGGGACAAACAGACACCACTCACACATGCAGACACATACAGTATATACAGACACACATGTTGCTCATACACCAAATAGTCACACACATAGGAACAGACAAACACAGGCATGAACAGATTCACAAGGCGGGCTTCAGTTAGACACAGAATCAGAACCGGACTCACAACAGACAGAGGACAGAAGACACAGGGAGCATGAAATACAGAATTCAAGTCTGGATTCATTTAGCTCTTGGTTAAATGATTCCAAGAGGGAGAGCTTTTGTTTCCTTCCTTAATGTGACACTATTGGTAACTTAGACTTATGCTAATGCATATAATCACTAATGCACTATAATCCATGCAGGAGAAGGCAATGCTACAAAATCGAGAAACAGAATAGTGAGGCTACTTCATATGTAAAAAACTGAACCTTCGAAAAATAAATAAAAATATGCAAACCACGAGTTACTTAAACAAATAGAATAAGAGGAAAGAGAAATGAAAGCCAATCATTGACATAAAATCGAAGAAGATATGACATGGTCAACCTCATACAAAAAACTTCAATAGTAAGAATCTGATGACTTCTAAAAAGCTAAAAAGGTCTCAGATTGATCAGAGACTTATTCCTAGGCTGTTACAGTAAGTCCAGATGAGCCATTCAGCTATTCCGACACTAGATAGTCCAAAGTCATGTCAATCCCAAGATATTATCTTATCTTCTTATATACAATTCAGCACTTTATTCAGGACAGATCAGTCTTCCCAGAATTCCTGGACATGAAAGCTCATCCCTCCATCCCTGCGCTGACCATGTGACTCTCTAAACACCACATTGAAACAGCCTAGTTACAGGTTATGGGCAGATCTCGCAGATACAAGGAGAAGAGTGACATAAAGAGGAAGGACAACCTGTGGGACATTAACTGTAGTTGTTAAGGAGCCAGCTGGAGGGCGATCCAGAAAGTAATGAGAAAATGCATGATAAGATTGGTCTGCACAATTTGTTTCACTTCCCAGTGGTCACGTGGAATAAATCTCCTTTCTTTGCTTTACCTTGTCTCTTTGATTGGCATATTGAGAATAGGTGGCTGAGCCTCGCTTGTTAGAAGTGCCAGAATCCAGGCTCTGACCCCAACAACTCTGGTAACAATAACAGCGATTAGTAGACTAACAATAAATCAGCGTGCAGTGAAGGTCCAGAGCTGAGACAATGAGTCAATGACGGGACGGAGCACAGCTTGACCCGCGCTGTTTAATTATGCACCTGCTTGCTCCCTTCCTTGTTTCTTCCCGTTTAACCTAAGTCAGTGTTAGTGCTATAAAAGTGAACTTGGGAGCGATTGCATCCCTCTATTCTTCCCAACGTGCTGATTAAAGACGAAATTGTTCTCCGCTTTTCACAAAAGAAAAAAAAAAAAAGATTGGTCTGCACAGTCAAGTTGAAAGTGATGTCATCAGGCAAAGCAGAGCTGGACATGGTGGGGTACATGAGGGAATAGACAGGGAGCATAGAAGGCTACAAATCTATCGTGTATTTAAGTGAATGAACTTAATTTTTATGATGTTAAGTTGGGAACTTCACCCCAGTCCCTGGCACCCATCCCAGCCCCCTCTCTGACCTGGGAGTTGCATTGGTCTGGACTCCAAATCCCAGCATGCCAGGTTCTGACCTCTCCCTGGGGGAGGGTCAGGACTACCCCCACAGGGTATTTAAGTGGAGGAACTTGTGATCCTGGGTTTTGCATGTGCTCCCCGGTTTTCTGTCTCCCTTGCCATGCTGCCAACCACCTGAGAGTGCTACATTTATTTTAAAAAGTGGGCATTTTAAGTTGGCTTGATTTGGCTTGATTGGATTTCTGTGTGCTGGCACAGAAGATATTTCTTAACAATTTTACTATATATAATACTTCCATATAAAATACCTATTAAATATAATTGATATATATATTTATGAAATGGTGACCATTGTATTTTTGTAAAAATTAGAGGTATTTTGTTTCATTCAGCACTCTACCAAGAACTTTCCACCATTTTAGAAGATCATGTCACCAAAAGTCTTTTCTTTTAGGATATTTGTATCATGTGGTTGTTTTAAATAGAATGACCTCCATGGGTTCATATATTTGAAGGCTTAATCACCAGGGACTGGCACTATTAAAAGGATTAAAATAATGAATGTGTGGGGCCTTGTTGGAGGAATTGTGTCACTGGAGGCGGGCTTTGAGCCCAGAGTCTGTGTCTCTCTGCCTACGGAGCAGGGTGTAGTTCT